>JANRMT010062792.1:66454838-66518944 GCA_026402145.1 Polypterus bichir lapradei
TTCCTGATTTCTTATTCTTTTGCATGTTTGTCACACAAAATGTTTCTGATCATCAAACACATGTAACCATTAGTCAAATATAACACAAGTAAACACAAAATGCAGTTTTTAAATGATGGTTTTTATCATTTAGGGAGAAAATAAATCCAAACCTACATGGCCCTGTGTGAAAAAGTAATTCCCCCCTGAACCTAATAACTGGTTGGGCCACCCTTAGCAGCAATAACTGCAATCAAGCGTTTGCGATAACTTGCAATGAGTCTTTTACAGCGCTCTGGAGGAATTTTGGCCCACTCATCTTTGCAGAATTGTTGTAATTCAGCTTTATTTGAGGGTTTTCTAGCATGAACCGTGTATATATATATATAGTACAGGCCAAAAGTTTGGACACACCTCCTCATTCAATGTGTTTTCTTTATTTTCATGACCATTTACAGCACTCCATCACTCTCCTTCTTGGTCAAATAGCCCTTACACAGCCTGGAGGTGTGTTTGGGGTCATTGTCCTGTTGACAAATAAATGATCGTCCAACTAACCTGACTTCTGCACAACACAACTGCTGGTCCCAACCCCATTGATAAAGCAAGAAATTCCACTAAATAACACTGATAAGGCACACCTGTGAAGTGAAAACCATTTCAGGTGACTACCTGTTGAAGCTCATCGAGAGAATGCCAAGAGTATGCAAAGCAAAGGGTGGCTATTTTGAAGAAACTAGAATATAAAACATGTTTTCAGTAATTTCAACTTTTTTTGTTAAGTACATAACTCCACATGTGTTCATTCATAGTTTTGATGCCTTCAGTCATGAAAATAAAGAAAACACATTGAATGAGGAGGTGTGTCCAAACTTTTGGCCTGTACTGTGTATATGTATGTGTATATATATATATATATATATATATATATATATATATGTGTGTGTGTGTGTGTATACATGTCTGTATGTGTGTGTATATATATATATATGTGTATGTGTGTATATATATGTATATTTATGTGTATGTATGTGTATATGTATATATGTATATGTGTGTGTGTATGTATGTGTATATATATGTTGATATGTGTATATATGTATATATATGTAGATGTGTATATGTATATATATGTGTATATGTAGATATGTGTATATGTAGATATGTATATATGCATATATGTGTGTGTCTGTGTGTGTGTGTATATATTATATATATATGACAGAAACACTCATAACAGTGACAAAACAATTACATTGACGATCATGTTACGTTATTTTTAAAATGTTTCCTTTTCTTTTTCATAACTTCTTTAACACCTACTTCTCCGCTGCGAAGCGCGGGTATTTTGCTAGTTCAATCATATTTGTTGTTACACTAGGGAATCCCTATGTATTTGGTTAAAATTCAAGTCCTGCATTGTATATTGATAATTATGAATACTTGTTTACTAATATAACAGGTGGATAACTACTTGAAGAATATATCACAATTTTAAAGCCACTGTTATCGTCAGTGTTTATGTATTTTATATTGCATTTTAGGAAAAGAAGCAACATTGTTCACCTGAATAATAGAGTAATTTTAATTAAATGAATGGGATCTCTGTTTTTGCCACGGTATCAACGAGGTATTCAGTATCATGAGATTTCACTGGCATTGGTATCAGAAATACTGATATTGTGACATCTTTAGCAGACAGCTGAACTTCAGAGACCTTCAAAACTGAACTTGATGTTTTTTGAAGAAATTTGGTGAATAAAATTGGTAACGTTTGTTAGGCTGAATGGACTGTTTTTGTCAAAATTTTTTGAATGGTCTAATTTTAGCTGTTGTACTAAATGAGATTTACTTTGACACTAATAACATAAATTTACAGTTGTTGGGCTGAATACTTGTTTTTTTTAAAGTATTTCTTAATGATTATTTTATTGGAACTTTAAAAAGATTTTCACAAGAACATTTGGTTTTAACACTAGAATCTCTGAAGCCTACAAAAAAACCCATAATCTCATAATTCAAGAATGTGACCAAAGAAAAAGAAATCAGTTTAGGATATGTTGCTGACATGACTGCTTGTGTGGTGCAGCGGTAAGAACTGCTGACTCATAATCAAGAGGCTGCGGGTTTGATTCTGTGCATTTCCTAAATTTGCCGTTTTGAGTAGTGAGCTGCTTTTATTGTTACTATTATTGAATAAAAACATACATTTGATTTGAGTATATAAAAATCATTTGAGTATGATTTGAGTATGGTGTAAATTTATGGGTCTTTAGGGATTTTTTTCAGTACAAATGTAGAACCCTCATCCTCATCTGAGTTCACCTTTGTTATAGCATGTCTTTATTTGAAAACAGCAGTGTCAGATCATGGGGGAGCGTGAACGTGACTGAGAGAAAAAAAAACTGAATAAAAAAAAAGTACCATAAATTTAAACTGGCTGTTGCAGACTCAAGTCAAATGTACGTTTTTATTCTATAATTGTAACAATAAGAGCAGCGCCCTACTCAAAGCGGTAATTCTGGAAAGCACCCAGAATCACACCAGCAACCACTTGATTAGGAGTCAGCAATTCTTACCGCTGCACCACCCAAACGGTTGTGTCAGCATTGTACCCTATCCCAATTTTTTTTCTTCGGTTATATTTTTGAATAAAAGCTCACTTGTTTTGTTATATGTGTACCTTTTGTGAAAGTGTTTATTTGATATTTGGACTTCAGTCTTGACAAAATATAGACATGAAGTGTATGTGTCATTAGTACTATAAAAATGAAAAAAAGTTTGTTTTAGGCATGTGTTCAACATTTCTTTCTTCGCACTTCCTGTCATCCTACATTTACCCAGATCGCTGTAAACACGGAACACACATGAAATGTATGTGTTACAAATAACAATATATTATTCACCCTATACAATTCCAGGCACCTCACACCCATATAAACAGACTTGAGCTGGGAGACCTTTTTACCCGAGTTGAACTGCGGTGGTGGGGGGGATGGGATAGCAGTCTGTTTGCTGCTTGTGCTGATTGACACATTTGCAAAACAAAAGACGCTAATGGAAAGTTACAAAGGAATTTATGGTAGCCAGGGATTATGAGTTTTTTCGTGGGCTTTAGGGATTCTAGTGTTAAAAGAACTGTTGTTTGTTTTAGCATGAGCTAATTTTGGCATTGTGTTACTTCAGACATGCTATGCAATGTTGCATTGTTTGTACAGTGTGACTGTTATTCCACATCACTCTCACAATTTTCCTTTTGTAAATCTAAATGGTTAGCTTGTTATCTTCATCAGTAAAACTTATAGACACATGATATAGTTTGGGCCAGTTTTCTGTAGCCCACTGCTGTGCTTTTTGATTTCACTATACTGAGAGCAGATTAGTAAACACTTCTACAGTACCTTAACACAAACAGAAAAATACATTTAAGACATTTTTATAGATATAAATGAAAAACAGCTGTCATCATTGTTTCTTTCATTATTGGAAATTTAAAATATATGCTTAAATGAGGCCATTAAGAGTCACCAATGCACATTTATTTTTCTACCTCAGTGAACATGTGGTATAATACAATTAGCCTCTGTCTTGCTTGACCTATAATGCCTAAAACATGAAGGCATAATTAAAATATTCAGGCCACCTTTATTACATTTTGCTGTAACTGAAAAGCAGAAAAAAATGCCCCATTTAATTTAATCTGTTATTCCTTGACAGCAGGCTTCTGCCAACAACACTTATCTGCCATCCTGCGCTGCAAACATACTAAGCATGTCTGAACACTTTGTCTACTTTGCACTAACGGTGCTTTTGGTTTTTGTTTTTTTTTTTTTTTTAACTAAGTACATCTAACATTTCTTTTGATTTGCTTCAAAAGTTTGCTGTGTATCATTTGTTAATTTAGTGGTTCCCTGCTAAACAATCAAACTCATATAGAATTTTTAGGTTGCTGTGAAATAAAACATCTGCCAAATAAAAAATTTAATTAGGACAAAAATAGGACTGAAAATATAATTACAGTGCAGCATTTAGTACATTTAGTTATTTAAATTGCAAGACACAAATAGAGCTACTGTGCCTCAATTTGAAAAAAAGAGATGGACAATGACCTTAGCATGTGACACCCCGTGTAGTGGGAATTAGGATCACCAGTCTACACTCTAGGTGTCTAGTATGCGAGACCGAGCGTGACCAGGATGATGGTGTAAGACAGGAAGACACGGACACAAAAAGGGTTGGGTTTTTTGAAAAATAAAGTGAGGTTTTATTTACAGGTGCACTTAAAGAAAGCAAAAATAATGTCCTGCGGAATTTCTATATTGATACACAGTCCAATACCGCAAAGGACATACAAAAACAGTAATCCAATGGAGCTCAAAAATTACTATATACAGTATTTACAGTGCTGCCTGAAAGTCCCAAATGAAAAAGTAAAATACACACAAACTAGTGAAAACCATATATACACCAACCAAAATGAAGCTGTCTTCCTCCACAGTGCTCCCAGTCAGGAAGCTGCTCCTTCAAACACTGTATACAGGATTCACCAAAACAAAAATATTCAAAATACAGAAAAAGTGTATACAGTAATAAAAAATAAACAGTGCACCAATAACCACAACCCAATAAATACCTCCACCAAAGTTAATCCAGAGATATTATATATGTATTATATATATATATCCTCTTTAATAAAAGCCCTGTGTGCGTCCAGGTGCCCGTGTGTGTGTGTCTTCTGCTGAAGTGCGCATGCACGGGGCCGCAACGCACATTGCACCGTGCCCCGCTCATGCGCACAGCACCTTGGTCGCACACACACTCGAAGCTGGGCACACAGTGAATGGCCTATCCGCGGCAGCGCATAATAAGCAAATAAAGCGCACACACTGGAATCTGGGCACACAGTGAATGGCCTTGCCGCAGCAGCGCATGATAAGCAAATTAAGACATCATTGCTGGGGAGATTGCTGATTAGGTAGTCGCAGCCGCGCACATAAAATCTGTTGCTGGGGAGACACCACACGTACAATAATCAGCTACACGCCAGCACAGATTAAAATACTTGCTGGGGAGACGACACAGTCACGATTATCAACTGCACGCCACACATTACATCAGTTGCTGGGGACACTCTGCTAATTGACCACTGTTGTGACAGAAAATTAAAGTCATATTACGGACATCAAAGCCAGTATTACTGTCAGAGAAAATTACAGGCATTTTACGGAAATACAAACCAGTATTACTGCGAGAGAAATTTAAAGGCACACAATACACTAGCGCATATTACAGCCACATACAAGCCAGTATTACTGTAAGAGAAAATATTACGGACATATCTACTAACAACATGCCACCCAAAAAAAAAAGGACACGTCAAGTAGGACAAAAGGCACAGACAATCAAATCCTATATAAGTAACATCTTCTGGAAGAACGGTCAGCTCAACAAGTAAACATCAACAAAAGAAAGGCTGAAAGACAAAAAAAAAAAATACAAACAAATAGATCGATTGAAGAAAAAGAAAATGAGCGTCAGAAAAACGCTAAAAGAGAGAGACTCAGAAGAGCAAACCTTACAAAAAGTTGGCATTTACTTGCCAGAACCAGTATTCAGCCATGGTCAGTTATATGTTACATTATCAAGAGTTAGAAGTTTTCCAGATGTTGTTGTCAAGGTTGTAGATGGTCCTGAACAAGGCAAACTCTTGCCAAACTCAGACAGAATATTTACAAGAAATATTGTCTATAATGAAATTTTATAGAAAAATTTCATGAGGTAAAAAAATAGAAAAGTTTTCCTAAATATCTTCTTCAGATTTTGTGTATTACAGATTGTTACAAAGGTTTACACTAAGGCAATATTAAGTATACTTACTGCATTGTCATACGTTTCTATTTTATTTTTATTATTATTTTACTTTAGGCTTCTTGCAAAAATATTTTTGACAAAAAAAAAAAATTAAGACAAGAAACAGAATGAGGTCAGGATCCCTTGCCATTTAATACAGACTGTTCCTACTAATGTTTATGCACTACCGCTGTTCTACCAAGTACCTTTCTCTAAGACGATCTAGTCAGAAAGAACCCCCTCTAGCGGCCATGATTCCCTTTTGTATTCGGTGCCCCTGCGCTGACCAATTAAACTGCTGTACGTCATCCCTCCCGGGGTACGCAATGATGTGAACGCATCTGCGAAAAGTGGCGTCTCCTGCGCTGCACAAGTCCTATAAAGGTTCGAGCAGCTGGCGCGCGCGAGCACAGCTATGCCGGCTTTTGAGACGCTGTGCTTCTCCCAAAAGTGAAAGTAAGCATTTTTTTTAATTTATTCCTCCTTCCCTGAGCTACAGCCCAGACAACTACGAACACGGGATCCCTTTTCTACACCGCGGTAAACAAATACTATGACGCTTCACACTTTCTTTTACTCCTTTAGTGTTATGATGTTGCGGGAGGCACACGTAAGAGTGGGGGACCGACAATGTCATCCCAGCCGGTCAATGGTAAGGCCGTCTCTCCAGTCTACACGAGACCCACCGCGACACTCCCCAAAAGGCACTAATATAGTCAGTGAAGACATCTTTCTGCATTATATAAAAAGGAAAAAGGCAAGTTTCCTTTCTTATACTTTTTTAACCTTTTTTTCTCAAACAAATTTCTCAAAAAGAAACGCCCCTTTTTCAGGACTGTGTATTTCAACAATAATGTTTTAAAAATCCAAATAACTTTACAGATCTTCATTGTAAATTGTCTAAACAATGTTTTCCATGCATGTTCAATTAACCATAATCAATTAATTAACATGCACCTGTGGAATGGTCATTAAGACCTTAACAGCTTACAGAAAGTAAGCATTTAAGGTCACAGTTCTAAAAACGCAGGACACTAAAGAGACTTGTCTACCGACTGTGAAAAACACCCAAAGAAAGATGCCCAGGGTCCCTGCTCATCTGCGTGAACGTGCATTAGGCATGCTGCAGGGAGGCATGAGGACTGCTGATGTGGCTAGGGCAATAAATTGCCATGTCCACACTGTGAGACGCCTAAGACAGCGCTACAGGGAGACAGGAAGGACAGCTGATCATCCTCGCAGTGGAAGACCACGTTTTACAACACCTGCACAGGATCGGTACATCCGAATATCACACCTGCGTGACAGGTACAGGATGGCCACAACAACTGCCCAAGTCACACCAGGAACACACAATCCCTCCATCAGTGCTCAGACTGTCCGCAATAGGCTGAGAGAGGCTGGACTGAGGGCTTGCAGGCCTGTTGTAAGGCAGGTCCTTACCAGACATCACCAGCAACAACGCCACCTATGGGCACAAACCCACCTTCGCTGGACCAGACAGGAGTGGCAAAAAGTGAGTGAGTTTCTGCATGACAGCAATGTCAGTGTTCTGCCATGGCCAGCGAAGAGCCCAGATCTCAATCCCATTGAGCACGTCTGGGACCTGTTGGATCGCAGGGTGAGGGCTAGGGCCATTCCCCCCAGAAATGTCCAGGAACTTGCAGGTGCCTTGGTGGAAGAGTGGGGTAACATCTCACAGCAAGAACTGACAAATCTGGTCCAGTCCATGAGGAGGAGATGCACTGCAGTACTTCAAGCAGCTGGTGGCCACACCAGATACTGACTGGTACTTTTGATTTTGAGCCTCCCTTCATTCAGGGACACATTGTGAAACATTTTTAGTTTATGTCTTATGGTGTTGACTCTTTTAGTGTTCATACAAATATTTACACATTAAGTCTACTGAAAGTAAAAACAGTTGAAAGTCAGGGGACGTTTCTTTTTTTGCTGAGTATATATATATATATACAGTATTTATACATACTGAGTATCAGAGGTGGGTAGTAACGAGTTACATTTACTCCGTTACATTAACTTGAGTATCTTTTTAAAAAAATTGTACTTCTAAGAGTAGTTTTACTGCACCATACTTTTTACTTTTACTTGAGTACATTTGTGAAGAAGAAACGCTACTCTCACTCCGCTACATTGGGGCAACACTCGAATCGTTACTTTTTTTCCATTATTTCAATCTGCTCTGTAGCCTATGCTGTCAAGTTGCACACACGCCTTCCATTGCGTCTCCAGTTCTGACGCGAGGTTTTGGATGTTCCCCAAATCAAGGCGCTGCAGCTTCAAGGACAGATGTTGCATTTTTTGTTTGAAAGCATTAACTGAGCTAATCATATTGACCATGGTTTTCTCTTTTCCTTGCAGCTATAAATTAAGCTCATTCAACATGTTGGTCAGATCGGGAAAAAAAAAATGCCAAGACTAGCAGCCATTGATCATTATTAAGTTGCTTGTATTCTGCATGTTTAATGACAATGAGAAACTCCTTTTTCTCCGGCCAGGGGTCTTGAAATCTCAGCAGGAATTTCTCCCTAGCCATCTACCTCAACAAAGATATCTTTTATCATCTCTCTATGTTGGAAGGACTTCTTATCCTTTATGATCAAGTGACTTACCCAGAACAATGCTTCAGTGTGTCTGCCTTTGCTTTTGAATTCAGCCGAGTAAAAAAATGAAGGCTGTTCAATTAACTTCGATTTTAGTTCCCTCTCCTTTCTCTTTCTCAGATCGCTTTTCGGAAGGAAGTCAGTTTCGTAGTTTTTATGAACAGTTCGAAAGTGCCCTTCCACATTTTCCTTCTTTGGAATAGCAATGATAGATTGACAGATCAGACAAACGCACTTCGATTGTGACATTGTGAGTGAAAAAAAATCCTCTTCCAATTCCACATCCAGCCCATAAACAACACATTTTTTTTTAATCCCTTCTTTAGTCGATATAAATTGGAAGGCTAACTAGATCACTTAGATAGCCGGAGTTTTGCAGTAGCTCGCGCGTTTGATCGTGCGTGCAGGATGACCAGTGTGTTAGAAGAAAAGAGATCTCAGACTGGCCGCCCTGTATGTCAATCAAGTGGCAAATGCCATAGGGAGGATATATGATAAACTAACATTTAAAAAATAATTTTTTTAATGCAACGCGATCTACCTGCACTCCCTTTCCGATCTACCGGTCAATCGCGATCGACGCATTGGGCACCCCTGGTCTAGAACATCAGCATTTGTGGAATTGTGAAAATGAACCAATAACATATTCAGATTAATACAGTGATAATTTATAAATTCATAGTGTATCATTGTGTTTTCTATACCAAGTATATGCATTTATTATTGCAATAGGGCTAATCAATTAATCTAATGTTTTGTTATATGCAATAATTTAGATTTTTCCCTGTGGTACATGAATGTATGAATGTTTTGGTGTGTCCACTTCGGAGCAAGCAACATATAGTCAACCACGGGAAAAGCATGAACTTTCTAAGTTCATGCCTGCTATTCTGAGTGACTGCCTTTGACGACCATTTATTGTCATAGCAAATGCAAGCCGCACTAGATATTGAAGTCACTTAAAATCGAAAGGCATGAAAGTGGGTACCATAGGAATGTGTGAAATGAATACATCTTCTCCTTTAGCATTTCCATTTAAAATTGTCACTTCTATCACATTTGGCATGAGTTTATTCACATATGGCTCTTATCTACTGCACAATTATTGTGGGTCAAATTATGCAATAGCATTATCAGTGATCCAGTTTTCAAAATGAACTTGTGTGGTGGCATTCCAGTTGGTTCCAAAGAATTTAGGAACTCAATGCGATACAATACAGCTTGCTGGCTATCTAAGACAGTATCAATAGATTTTTCTGTTGTGGCAAACTTATCCTGTATCTGGATGCTGATATTATTAATGCTTTCTTTTTTAGACGCTAGATTGCTTGTTTACAAAGCAATTGATGGGTTTTAAATTTGCTATGAATGTTAGGGAAAACTTTGTTCACAATTTCATGAACAGAGGGAACTACATTGGAGAAATCTGATGAAAAAAAAATTAGATAAAGTTAGGATTAGAAGGGCATTTGCCAGCACCAAACAACAGCAGCCATTCTGCAAAGTTCTGTGCTGTTCCATCTCCCCATAAATGGACTTGCATATTAGTCATCAGTTCAAGTTTCTAAATGCGTCTCCAAAGATTTGACAAGGCCTGAAATTCACTGTTCCCAGTCGCATGCTGCATGATGAGCTATGAACTCTGAAATCTGAAGTAAAATGAAGTAAAATACCCCAGCCTCTCAGTGCCCCAAAGCTTTCAGCCTGTGCCAAGTTAAGGGGAAGCATGTGGCACAATGTGAAGTGGGGAGAAGCACCCAGAAGCGTTAACGCATCAATAACCTAAATGTCACCTAAATCCATATGTTAACAATGCACTATCGATGCAGGCAGCATGGGGAACAGACAAGTAAAATACATTTTTAACATTTTTTTAGGGTGGTATGAAGGGAAAACACTTTGACAAAAGAACCATTTCACTGAAATAGTGCTCAATAACACTAATAGCACCTACATTTTTCATGTAGAATATGTTTGGTCCAATATATTGGATCCAACATTCTGAATCTCAAAAAAACTATTTTAGATTTGTTATCTGTGACCCTGAAAAATCCTCATGCATCAATTTTGGTTGAAGCTGGATAATAAAGAAACAGTACCTACATTTTTCATGTGTCAAAGGGCTAAAATCAGGGGGGAGGGGTGGGTTGTCCAGTTTCATGGTAGTCTATCTTGTCCATATGGTCATAGACAGAACCTATGCAAAATTTGATTCAGATCGGTCAAAGGGTTTATGATTGTAACATACAGACAGACATATAGATATTCTATTTTATATGCAGTTAATGCAGATAAGAGCAGTGCCAGCATGCGTGGCTCCTAAGGATTTAAGTTTATTATCGTACCTAATAAGGACTTGCTCATCCAACCATCAATACTAGGCCAAAGACAAGACAGCTATGCAGATGCTTCCCTTTTTTTAGGGTGCACCTGTGCAGGATTTTGATGGCTCTTATATTTGCATAATGGTCACCCAAGTACCACTATTACTTATTCATGCTTCAATGGCCTCACTTTTGTTCTTGCTGTTGCCATCACAGCCCCCACTACCATAATAATAAAGTATAAAAAAAGCACATAGAGATGTGCATATAATACCTAGAAATATTAGAAGTTTGAAATATATATTTTTAATTTGAATATTCAAATCTTATTTTTTGGCAGATTTGACAGCCGTAGTATCTCATGCTGTTTTTGCATGACAGCTGCGGCATGAACAAAAAAGACAGTGAGAACTGTACTTCTGTCAGTTTGAGAGAGGCTAATATCTGCAAATTAATTTAAGTAGCAGAGCATTAATAAATGTTTAGTTGGATAAAACATGCATTTTTGTTTATTACGGTAATCATTTCAAAAATGTCATAAATCAGTAATACTTTTGTTAAAATTTGTTTTGCTCATATTTTTTAATGAATGTTTCTGTAAAAAATACATTATTCCAGTATGTTTTTTGTTATACCATGATACGGATTTTAGGTAATCCCACCCTATCAAAACCACTAAGCAAGGTACAAAGTTTTCAAAAATCAGTGTGTTAAAGTTGGAGCTTGGGTGAATGACAGTTCTTAATCATTGACAATTCCAGTAATTAAAGCGTGATCCTCTCATAAACAAATGGAATATATTAATTGTATTGAAAGGAGCTACTGTCTACAGACTACTTTAGATCTGCAGCCAGCATAAGATTTAAGCAGTTAAAAAGAGTGAATGGTTTTCCTCAGGTGCTCTGCTCATTGTCTCTTAATGGACAAATTTGGTACTTTCCAACAAAACAAATTTTTCACAATTATGATATACATTAAGGGTGCATGGTTCCCACAAAATTAATAATTGGCAATAATTGCCATTGATACTTTAATTGCCATTATTCATTTTAATTAAAAACATTACAATGATATATACATATTTTGTGCTGGCAAATGCATATACTATATTCTGTATAAATTCTGTACAGTAGAAGCTCCATTTAGCAGGGAACTGATAAAAAATTACTAATGTAAAACTGTTAAATGCTGGATTAATTAAAAAATGAATATTTTCAGTGTATAAAATATATTTAAAAATTTTTTTTTACAATAAAGACATGACACACTAGTTAAAAAATATTTGTCACAGTTTTTAAAATACATTAAATATACCACCTTTTTAATGTTAAAACATTTAAAGGCACAGTGGCCTCTTTAAGAAATCTACTAATGCTATTCCAGTCAGTGCAACACCTGCATGGAGAAGTGCAAATCCAAATTTTATTTAATAATATAGACAGTACTACTAGATAGACTGATTGATTATGCCCTCATTATAAATTTAATATAGCTTAATAGCAATCCAATATACTTTAAAAAAATCAGTTGTGCATCATATTAAATAAAGTTACATTATATGCTTGTATATGCAAACAATTGTTCTAAACAGATTATAAACATTAGTGCTACAGTAAGAACAACATGTCAAATCAGAAACTTCTGTTTGTACCAAAGGAAGTGTCATATTTTAAAGAAGAGATTGCATAAAAAGAAATGGCACAGGGACTTGTGATTGATTACCAAGCTATTTACTGTACTGGGTGAAATTAAAAATTTCACCAAGTGTGTGCAGCAATTTTCTGCGAGTATTTTAAGTCTTCTGGTAACTTTAAAATTATCATTTTGTAAGGTGTACTTAATTTTCCCAGCCATGGACTGGCAACCAATCCAGTGTTGGTTTCTTCCTAGTTCTTAACATTGCTAGAATGAGCTTCTATTCTCCACTCTCCTGTACTTGGGTAAGGAAATTGGTAATGTTATTCTTATTTTTGTAAATTTCAAATGTGATGTTTTTTGCATTTAGTATATAATAATGGATTTAAACTATGTTATATTAGCTACACCTTTGATGTACACATTCTGACATGCAGAACCTTTTGTCAGAGAAGTCAACAGGCATAGTAGTTTAGTGTCACCATGTCCCCAGAGAGGTATGCCAGCCATTTACAAGGTGCAAAGGCAGAAGAGGAAAGCTAATGAAAAGAAGCCCTGAAGATCTGAAAACGGCTATAAGCACAGCTCCGAGCGGCCTAACAGCAGCTGTAGAATATGAGGGCTCAGTTATGAGTGGAATAGCTACAGTAGAATGCTTGTAAAAACATTTAGATTTTTAAAATTAGTCTATGGGCTGTATCTGTCCTATATGAAAGGATCTAGCAGCTCAGAAGAATTATATTACTTTCCAAAAATTTCTGAAAGGACTGTCTAGGGCATTCCAAATAAAGACTGTAATAGAAAATGTGGAGTTAAAAAGAGTCACACTTCTACAGTATAGTCTGATAAATAGTTTCCTTTATTTAATAGAAACACATGCTGGTAACTGGAGCTATATAAGGTTTTGGTGGACAAGTCACATTGTTAAAACCAAAGCCTGTAATGTTAATAGAATTCAAATCATACACACTATATTTGTAACTGAAAGAATCTGTGCTTCAATTAATAACATTTTTAAAGTTGTGCTGAGTTTATTATAAAACAATAGAATTAATTTGTCCCTTTGACTAAAATGAATTCTAACAGTCTAATTGCTACAGAATGAACAGGTGGTCTGAGTCACTCTCGCAAGCAATTGAAAACTGGTTAGCTTAATAAATGCTTTTGGCTAACAGCAAAATTAATTAGGAATTAAGCTGTCTGTTTAATTGTAATAGGGTGAGCTCATATGTCATATTATTTAGCCAAATGGTTTTTGTTTGCATTGCAATTAGTACCGTGTTTCACAAAGAAAGAATCAACATTAGAATGCCAACCCCATTTGTTACCAAAAAAAAGCAGGGGTTCTTAAACTTTTTATTCTGAGGACCCAAATTAGCACTGTACATTAGGACCCAAAAAGAGGATTATTATAATAACAGATGAGTCATACAAAGACGAATAACAATAGCCATATAATAAAAAAGCATATTTTTTATTCCTTTGAAACATATTTCTCTCGTGAATATTACTAAAAGAGAAATGTGGGAAACAAATGTATTTTTAAGACGATACCCCATGTATTCACTTTCCTAACACCCTCATCGCCATAAGGCAGGTTGCCTAACCCAACAAGCAATGGATTCAAGGCAGAAACAGCCATCATATTTATAAGCATAATATGTATACTTCCATACAGCTCAGTTGTCCTTCATAACAACCTGAAAATTGTCACAACCTTGTGCTTCATCTGTTGTTTCAACATTTAAAACTAGCAACACTGTCCCTTCACCTTACAATATTATTCATTATTTCCTCCTCTCATCCCTTTCTTTGTCTTTGCAGTTAGTCTTCTCAGTTTGATAATTTAATAAGTTGTGTGATGGCAGGTGGGGAATATTTATTATATTTTCATGTTATAAAAACAAAAGCTCACAGAGATGTGTCAACTGCATTTTTTAATATACTGTATATAAAACAGTACACTTAATAATTCGAGGCAAGTCATTCAACACAGAATTCACACTTGGATTAACTTGGGTAACTTTACTACACAATCATATGGCAGCCTAACACAGGCATGTCTGCAACCCGACCAATAGTTTAAGAAACATGACCAAGAATATACAGACTGGAAAAAAATAATTAAGTCAGCAAACATTCATAGACATGTTAGTAGTGATTTTCTTTAATGGGCAAAAATTCATCTTAATGGAGATAACCAAAACATCCATCCATCCATCCATCCATCCATCCTCTTCTGCTTATCCGAGGTCGGGTCGCGGGGGCAGCAGCTTGAGCAGAGAGGCCCAGACTTAGACATTCCAGCGTGTCCTGGGTCTTCCCCGGGGCCTCCTCCCGGTTGGACGTACCCGGAACACCTCACCAGGGAGGCGTCCAGGAGGCATCCTGATCAGATGCCCGAGCCACCTCATCTGACTCCTCTCGATGCGGAGGAGCAGCGGCTCTACTCTGAGTCCCTCCCGGATGACTGAGCTTCTCACCCTATCTTTAAGGGAAAGCCCAGACACCCTACGGAGGAAACCCATTTCAGCTGCTTGTATTCGCGATCTCGTTCTTTCGGTCACTACCCATAGCTCACGACCATAGGTGAGGGTAGGAATGTAGATCGACTGGTAAATTGAGAGCTTTGCCTTATGGCTCAGCTCCTTTTTCACCACGACAGACCAATGCAGAGCCCGCATCACTGTGGATGCTGCACCAATCCGCCTGTTGATCTCATGCTCCATTCTTCCCTCACTCGTGAACAATACCCCAAGATACTTGAACTCCTCCACTTGGGGCAGGATCTCTCCCCCAACCCTGAGAGGGCACTCCACCCTTTTCCGGCTGAGGACCATGGTCTCAGATTTGGAGGTGCTGATTCTCATCCCAGCCGCTTCACACTCAGCTACGAACCGATCCGGAGAGAGCTGAAGATCATGGCCTGATCAAGCAAACAGGACAACATCCTCTGCAAAAAGCAGTGACCCAATCCTGAGTCCACCAAACCGGACCCCCTCAACACCCTGGCTGCGCCTAGAAATTCTGTCCATAAAAGTTATGAACAGAATCGGTGACAAAGGGCAGCCCTGGCAGAGTCCAACTCTCACTGGAAACTCTCACTCTACTTACTGCCGGCAATGCAGACCAAGCTCTGGCACCGGTTGTACAGGGACCGAACAGCTCTTATCAGGGGGTCTGGTACTCCATACTCCCGGAGCACCCCCCACAGGACTCCCCGAGGGACACGGTCGAACGCCTTTTCCAAGTCCACAAAACACATGTAGATTGGTTGGGCAAACTCCCATGCACCCTCCAGGATTCTGCTAAGGGTGTAGAGCTGATCCACTGTTCCGCGACCAGGACGAAAACCACACTGTTTCACCTGAATCCGAGGTTCGACTATCCGACGGACCCTCCTCTCCAGAACCCCCGTATAGACTTTTCCAGGGAGGCTGAGGAGTGTGTTCCCTCTGTAGTTGGAACACAAAAAGAAGGGGACCACCACCCCGGTCTGCCAATCCAGAGGCACTGTCCCCGATGTCCATGCGATGTTGCAGAGACGTGTCAACCAAGACAGTTCTACAACATCCAGAGCCTTGAGGAACTCCGGGCGTATCTCATCCACCCCCAGGGCCCTGCCACCAAGGAGTTTTTTGACCACCTCGGTGACCTCAGCCCCAGAGATAGGGGAGCCCACCTCCGAGTCCCCAGGCTCTGCTTCCTCATTGGAAGGCATGTTAGTGGGATTAAGGAAGTACTCCCCCCAACAACCCACAAAAGTCGTGGCCAGCAGCGCACCATCCCCACCATATACAATGTTGACACTGCACTGCTTCCCCCTCCTGAGACGCCGGATGGTGGACCAGAATCTCCTCGAAGCCATCCGAAAGTCGTTCTCCATGGCCTCCCCAAACTCCTCCCACGCCCGAGTTTTTGCCTCAGCAACCACCAAAGCCGCATTCCGCTTGGCCTGCCGGTACCTATCAGCTGCCTCCAGAGACCCACAGGACAAAAAGGTCCTATAGGACTCCTTCTTCAGCTTGACAGCATCCCTCACCGCCGGTGTCCACCAACGGGTTCAAGGATTGCCACCACTACAGGCACCGACCGCCTTACGGCCACAGCTATGGTCAGCCGCCTCAACAATAGAGGTACGGAACATGGCCCATTCTGACTCAATGTCCCTCACCTCCCTTGGGATGTGGTCGAAGTTCTGCCGGAGGTGGGAGTTGAAGCTACTTCTGACAGGGGACTCTGCCAGACGTTCCCAGCAGACCCTCACAACACGTTTGGGCCTACCAGGCCTGACCGGCATCCTTCCCCACCATCAAAGCCAACTCACCACCAGGTGGTGATCAGTTGGCAGCTCCGCCCCTCTCTTCACCCGAGTGTCCAAGACATGTGGCCGCAAGTCCGATGACACGACCACAAAGTCAATTTTCAAACTGAGGCCTAGAGTGTCCTGGTGCCAAGTGCACATATGAACACCCCTATGCTTGAACATGGTGTTCGTTATGGACAATCCGTGACGAGCACAGAAGTCCAATAACAAAACATCGATCGGGTTCAGATCGGGGGGGCCATGAGACCTTGAGATCACAAGAAACATAAACTATGCTCCTTTCCCCCAACACTTAGTCTAAACTGCTGCCATGATAGCCGGGCTCACATGAGATGAAGGAGAGGAAGACAGCAGTAAATTGTACAGATTTTCAATCTGATAAGCAGAAAATGGAGCAGTGCTACTACATCAACATATGTTATTTAGCTCCTATGGACTCAGCCAGAGAGAAGAATGGTCACTCTATTAGGCACTCTAAGAGGCAATAGTATGTCCCAATCATGTGTGTTACTTATTAAGACACATTTTTTTCCACATCAGCATGATTTAGTTTTGCTTCGTTCTTTTGCCTGGTACCCTGAGTTTACACCCAAATCCCAAACATATATTAGGTTAAGTTAACTGACAGTGCTACTTTGGTCTGTATGTGTTTGTGAAGGTATGTGCACACCCTGTATTTAATTGTGTCCTATTCACAGCAATTCTCTGCTTTGCATCCAGGATCAGAACCAACTCATCACAACTCTAATGTTGGACACAAAGGGGATTCAGTAAAGAGAAGAAACAAAGGATATACCTAAGAAGTTGTGCCTTTAGAGGTCAAAAAAATGTTTCAATTTAGTTCCATTATGAAATCTGTTTTAAAAATAGGGTAATTTTTGAGAACCAAAAGTGTGTTTACATTACTTATTATGCAAATACAAACTTTTAGGTGTTTCTGCTCAGGTGCCAAATCTTTACAAAAGGCCAGTATGTGGACAGATGTTATGCATTTCTGACAGTTTTACACATGGGGCTCTAAAGAATCTTAAATGCTTAAATGACATAGGCTATTTTTAACATTTTTTACACACAGTTTGAATATAAAAAGTACAGAATGAAACTAATCTTTTTAAAAGTGAAGTGATCCTTTTTAGTCATATTTAATAATCAAAGATTCAGGGAGGGGTGGCACCGTGGTGCAGTGGTAGTGCTACTGCCTCGCAGTTAGGGGACCCGGGTTCGCTTCCCGGGTCCTCCCTGCGTGGAGTTTGCATGTTCTCCCCGTGTCTGGGTGGGTTTCCTCCCACAGTCCAAAGAAATGCAGGTTAGGTGAATTGGCGATTCTAAATTGGCCCTGGTGTGTTTGTGTGTGTCCTGCGGTGGGTTGGCACCCTGCCCAGGATTAGTTCCTGCCTTGTGCCCTGTGTTGGCTGGGATTGGCTCCAGCAGACCCTCGTGACCCTGTGTTCGGATTCAGCAGGTTGGATGATGGATGGAGATTGAGGGTATAATACTGTATAAGTGAAATGTGAATCAAGAACCTAAAGATTTAAACAGTTTGGTATGAAAGCATTATGTTTTAAAACTCTTTTTTTAATGTTCACTGCCTGCATGAAGCATACCAACCCTGCCAAAATTGGCTATATTAGATGATACAACTTAAATAATGCAATATCTGACATTTTCCTACGTTTTTATACCATAGAGAGATTGTCAGTGCCAGCCCCAATGGATAATTAATACTGTTGTAGCTGCTCCTGAAAAAGCATATCCATCACTAAAAGAGAATGACTTTTTGCTAGTCACAGTAAAAATGCAAATGCAATGAAAGTAGACACGGCATTATTAAAGTGTTACAATAATGAAAGATGGCATGAAAGACGCTTGCTAAACCCTCTGAGGAATAATCCATAAAAAAACCTGACAATTATCCTGTGAAGCTACAGATAATTTAAGCTAATGATTTCTTAATAGTTCTACATTATTTAAAATATTAGGCAACATTACCACATAGTAGCACAGCAGGTAATATTGTTGCTTGACAGAGCAAAAGAAACACAAGAAGTTTGTGCACCTTCAATATGGTGTGTGTTTGCATGTACTGTTCGTGTTTGCATAACTTTTCTCACAGGCAACTCTGGTTTCCTAATACAAACCAAACACAATCAGTCTTCCTTAACATTATGAATATTGCATTTGCTGGGGCCTTTACATGCCTTACAATAGACTGGAACCTTATCTAGTGTAATTTTTTACAGGACAATAATACCACTATATATCCAAGTTTCTTTACTCACTCAATCATGGTGATTTTATTCTGGTTTAATTTACTAAGCCTGTTATTTTATGCACGCAAGGACTTCTAGACCAATAAGTTACAACACACGCACAGAGTAAAGGCAAAGTCTGACAATGTCACTTGTCTTAAATCAAGGCTGAGGAATGGCAACACTGTATTAATATATAAGAATCAGTATAAAATAATAACACAAAAAACAAGCTAACATTACCAAATAAAGAACTTGTTATATTATCTGTTCAAGACTAAAGAAGTTTATTTCCTTTAGCATGTCAGTGAAGTGGACATGCACTTCTCTACTATAAAGAGCTTCTATTGCTGCAAAGTACCAGAATCGCACAAGATGCAGTCTCACCAATGCAACAATAAGTCTGAGAACAACAGCTCCAATTTACATTCTACAGGTTTATAATATAACATTTTCTTTATTTAAAACTGCAACTACACACTGCCTAGCTGATGACATGAATGTTGTGTCAACATGTCACTTATCCTGTATTTAAAACTAATTTTTCTTTAATCTGTGTATAGCACTCTATATTTCTCAACACTAAACTGCTTTTCCCAAGAGTTTACCCATGTAACATGCCTTATACACCCTAGATTAGGCCATTCTTTCAAAGCGAGGTTTGTGAAATAGAGATCAGGAATGAATTACACAATATTCTTATTTAAAAAGGACATAATACCCATCACTCAAGATCATAACCTGTCATTCTACAGATCTGCTCCTGTATGGCAGAATGGCTGATTTGAAATCATTACTACAAAATCTTTTTGAAACAGATTATTTTTTAGAATTGTACACCGCCAATTCTAGGGGATAAATAGAATATCCGTACCTAAGTGCAAAGGTATACTTGAGCATTAAGGCAAAATAAGAAAACAAACAAGTTAAACTGATAAGCACGGTTAAAATTTCCAATAACTGGGAAAAAGTTGCATTTATCTCTATTGCACCAGCCACTTTTCCCATACCAGACTTGATCTACATCCCTTCAGTACAGATTACAACAGGACACATTGCTTTTATAATGGCAAATATTTCAATGGATGTAACTTGGTTTTCTAGTATATAGCTTTACTCACTTGGTGTCTGGTGATTTAGTCAAAAACAAATTTCTTCATCTGGGCCTTTGGCATGTTAGTTTGTTCAGTTTGAAATCAGGCACAACAAAAGCATGCTTCAGCAGAAACACTTGATGTTTTAGTAAAAATAAAGATGGGAACCAGCAATGACCTTAACTGGGCTAATATGTTGAACACAGGCAATATTGCTATATGAATACATGAACTGTAAGCTTGAAATCTGTTATGAGATTAATTTTGTGCCAATTTTATATGCTGTACATTGTAGCTAGAACTCCATGGACCCCAAGGGATTCAGGTTGATGACGTTCCCCTCTTTCCATCTGTTTGTGTTCTTTCTTCTGTTCTTTGTTTTATTTAATGTCATATTTCGTTGAACTGATAACAATAGGAGAAAGCTGTCACAGTTAACTAGTGTAAAAATATAATATTTTACAAGTCAAGACTGAGATACTTATCAATGAGGAATTTGGTAACAGTAATCAGCTGTAACTTATTGTAAATACATATTTACTGCAAACTGTTCTCTGGAATGCTGTGTTGCACTATGTCTTTTAAATGTTTTAAACATTATGAAGGTGATCTGAGAGTGACAATTTATCATGCAGCAAGCATATGTAGTGTGCAGCAGCCCAAAACTGCCCACAGCATTTGACTCATACAGGCAGCATGCTTCTGTAGCAAACTGATGCTCAGCTTCCATAATATTTCATCTGATGTTGCTTTTCCAATATCTAGCAGTGTCATACAGTAAAAACCACTAACATTCTGTTTTTTATAGTAACCTGCTCAAGGGACTTTAAGCATAGCAGCAATTTCTAGCTCTTTATAGAAAATTCTCATGTGCTCCCAGCCAGGTCAATCAAAAGATAACCTCTCCAGGATTTTCTGTGTCTGCTCTCGAGTTTTCTTCCAGTGTGCCATGACTGGTACACCTCCTGTTGGAGGTATCCTGGGTCCAGCCTATAAATGCATAAAACCACATTAATTATGTCCTTTCAAGATGGAGAAGCAGTGCTTCTACTCTGAAGTTCTCCCATCTGGTTGAACGCCTCTCCCTATAATGGATAGTGAGCCACAAAATCCTGCAGAGAAACGTCATTTGGCCGCTTTTACCTTTGATGTCATTATTACGGTTACCACTCAGAGCTTGTGGCCACATGTAAGGATAATAATGCAAACTAAGTAGTAAACCAGAAGCTTTACCCAGGAAACTAGGGGTGGATAGGCCAAAAATAATCATTATGATAAAAAATTACATCGGATGATAATGCCAAAGCACATACACTTCAAAACAGGTAATCCACTTGAAGCTAAACATGTTTGTGCATGGCAAGTAGTAGGATGGGAGACCAACCAACAAAGCTTAGGTTGCTGCTGGAAGAGGTGCTGGTGATGTCAGCAAGGGGCGCTTACCTGTGGTTTGAATGGCGCTCTCCTTAAAATGAGACATAAAATTAAGATCCTGACATAAAAAATCCCGGGGCATCATTTGTAAACAGCAGGGTTTATCCTGATGTCCTGGCTAATTTGCCCACCATGCCCTTGTCATTCTAGTCACCTTGTCATTCTGCTACACCATGCAGCAAATTAGTGGTGGTTGAAGTGGCTTCCCCACTTAATATGTAAAGTGCTCTGAGTAGTGAGAAAAGTGCTGCATAAATGTAAAAAATTACGATTATTATTATTAACAATTATTGCAATAGACAGTAATTACTACTTTAAGTACACTAGAAGTACACTAAAAAATGATTTTCAATTAAAATACCATGCAAGAGAAAAAACAAAAAATAAAAATATTCCAATATGGCTAATATTTTATTTTAAACAAATAAGTTAAAATAAGTACATATATCAATAAATAAAAGTGCTACAAAATTCATTTACTTACATCTTTATCTATAACAGTATTTAACCTAATTTTTCTTGTTAACAGCCTACACATTCTATGGTGAAACACAGCCACAAAGTACCATTATTCAAAATAAAACTTAGTTTGTCACTTCTTCAGAAGTAGTTAAGTTATAGGTCCTTGGTAAGAAACACTAACTTATCAACAGTTTCCTCTTACATTTTTGTCCATACAGTAATTTTTTTATCTTGTACCGCTTGTACTGCTTTTTCACCACTAACCTTCACTGGTTCACTTTTCCAAAATTTGAATTAGCTTCCCTGGTAATTAATCAGTAAGTTACAGCAATTACCCTTCATTTCTGTTCTGCCACCAGTTACAGTAGTTAGCAAAAAAAGCATGTATTAGCCTTTCAATTGTTTGACTCTGAGTTTCCTGTGACAAGGGTGGCACAGTAGTGAACTGATGAAAAATTCTGATTGAACGTGTATTTGGGCTAAAGTAGAGACCTGCACTTTTGAGGAGCATGACTTAACATGTTTAGTGCAGGACACAAATTTTAGACCTTTAAGCAAAACAAACCTATTCTGAATTGCTTCATAAATATGAATAATTACTTGAAACTATAGCTCTAGGTCTCTTTTGTTATTCATTATGTGTCAACACAGTGAATGAGAACAATGAGATAGAACAACTGGTTTCTGCCATGTCGGAAGCTGTGCCCACATTAATGAGAAGCTGCATGTTAGCAGAGGTTGCCAATGCTGAAAAGGTTAGGTTAGGAAAGATAAGATTTTCATTATCCCAAAGGGAAATGTGTTTGTAGCAGGAAAGAAAGAGTCTCAAAAATCAACATTTAATCTAATAAAAATAAAATGGACAAACCAGACATATATTAGCTATTGTTCTTAGAGTGGGGAGATCAGCTACATTTTGCTTGCTGTGATAACTGTTTAAGACTTCTACTGACAATAAGCCAATAGTTAGGCACCTCAGGTCTAAGGCATTATCAATGACTGGTTGCCAATGGACAAATCAGGCTGACATTGACCGCAAACATAAAAGTGACAAGTGACTTAAAATATAAAAAAATATTACACCATAAAATAATGGTTTCTGATTGGTCCTTATAGCACTTGACTGACACTCAGAGATTCCAAATATACTGTAGTTTGGGAGGAGTCTCATTGGAAATATGGGACTCTACATAACACTTTGTTCCAGAGGACATCATCTTGGTGTTATGGGCGGAACTAAAGTTCATTATACTTTAAGTGAAGATGATATGAAACCTTTATGTGGCAAAAGTGGAATAAAAAAAGAACTATTCTGCAGCTGAAAAAGATTTACTGTTTTTTCATCAGCACTGAGGCATTTAAAATATTAAACCATTAACTATGGTCATTTATTTCCCAGCCATATTTATCTCCACCATATGGTACAATGCTTGCAAAACTGGTGCTTCTAAATCCATCCATATGTCAATCTCACAACAGCTTCCATGTAAATGAGTGTCTACCATAACTTATGAACAAGCTCCCAAGGCAATTAAAATCCTCCACTCAGTACAGTCATACCCCCTCACCTGCAAAGAATAAGTAACACTTTTCCAGAAGAGAAACCAATGGTTCATTTCACTGTGCAAATAATGAGTCGCCATGGATGTTGTGATCTTGGAAAGCCTAGGAAACATCTTGAAGAATTTTGCCAAAAAATTACAGATGATCATGTACAAATTAAGATTCTTTCATTAGAATTACTCTGGTCAAATGTTTTAGAACACCTTGGTTTTTATGGAATGTCTTAATGTTTTATGAAATCAAGACATAGAACAAAAAATATTGGCAAACCAAAAAATAAGCCAAGAAATCATTAAGTGTACAAAATGTACGTTAAATTTTGATTCATCAAAGTAGCCACCTTTTGCTGATATAACAGCCAAACTCTGGTGACCCTTTTGATTCAAAATGCAAGTCACTCTTTGGAAATCACCAACTCTGCCTTCCACAAATGAACCCCACACCATCACACTTCCTCCTCCATGTCTGACAGTTTGTGTCACACACTGAGGAATCATCCTTTCAACAACTCAACAGGGTACAAACACCCTGCATGATGAACTGAAGATTTCAAATTTTGATTCATAGATGCATATGACTTTCTTCCAGTCTGCAGTCTTCTTGCCCTGTTAAACCTGCAGCACAAAGTCTCCACTTCACAGTAGAAACTGAGGCTTGTTTTTTTAGACCACTGTTAAGCTGTGCTTGAAGATGTTATACTGTGAGGTGCATATCACACAAGCTGGTGACAGTCAGACACTTGTCTTCTGATTAGGTTGTGACTTGGGTCTGCCAGAACTCTTCCTATCAGTTTCTTCCAGTTTCCAATTGCCTTTGGATTGAGTAGGACACCGTACTCAAGGCATATGCTTCTAAGGGTAATAATGTTCTGTCTCATTTCATTTGTTAATTGTAATTTTCTTGCCATTATCACTGGAATTTACAACTTTCTAGGGTGTAGAGGGTGTAGTAACACACTCTGTTCCAAGTCTGCTTTAAGACAAACAGAGGATCTTTAAGTAATCAACAGAAGTTGGGACACCTGTGCAAACTGTTTGCTTCAACTTGTAAGGCTTAGTTTACTTTAAATTCTGGAGAGCATCTGTAAGTTGTAATCTATAATATGCACAAAGAATCCCAAGACCAACAGGGTTGTGGTTGCATAATATCAACAAGAAATTACCAAAGTGAACAGACTTGGGGTTGGTACATACACACATTAACATCCAAATATTCATAGGACTGTTACTAAATATACCTCAAAACATATTGATATGAGCAGAGAAATGTCTGTTTGACATGCAAATCAAAAAAGACAGTTGTCTTGGCTCATAAATTGTAATGATGGGTTTAATTATAAATCACACATTGATTACAAATCTAATAAAGAAATTCTTATAGGGTCCATAAATGTTAAATGTCCATATTGTTGTCCATTGAAAAGGATTGATGAACCACATTGAACGTGTTGCAAAAGTGGAAAAATCAAAAGATCACCTTTTGAAGATTTACCAGAGCTTATTTAAAGTTTATTATTTGGTTTATACCTGGACTCAGAACATTTTCTCAATGATGTAAAAAAAATAATAATGTGTTTCAATTCATGCGCTGGAAAAAGAATAATCAAAGGCAATCTCATGCCAGGCGCATCATCATTGTCTTATGAAATTTCCCAGGTGAAGCCAGGTAACAGATAGAAAATACTATATATATTATTTACCTTAATAAAAGGACAACTGTCTGTGTATATGTGTTTCTGTCTGATTGCTCTGTCTCTGTTATATGCCATTTGGTATAGAATTTGTAAAAGCAGTGGTAAAATGTTTGTAACACGCCATCAGTACGAATGAAAAATGCAATGCATTTTATTACTACATACATTAAAAATACATTCCAATAGATAGTACAAGCAAACATTAAAGATGGGGAGATCTACATTGATTACTTTGATTTCAACCCGTCCTAGACAGGTATCACAGCTAGTATATACAGTATATATCAAAACAACCAGGTCAACAGCATCCAGCTAACAGACAAAAAAGCTGCAATGGCAGTGCATGTGATAAATGATATCACATTTCTTTTAAATTTTGTCTTAATGAAAATACATTGAAAGAAAGGAAAATAATATGGTAAGCATCAAGAGTAGAGTATTCTATGTGACTGACTTTGCATAATGCAGCTTAAAATTAATAAGATGTATTTGATAAATAAATACTGACAGCTGAAAAGTAGCAGAGCAAATTATTAATCAGCAAGGAGCTGAAAACATATGAAATGTAATATTTGCAGTAGAAGCTGCAAGAGACTCTGTTTATACCATATTGCCTCCATTTCAAAGCTACTTCTGCTGGTAGAAAACAGCAGCTGCCAACTGACTTGGACGCTGAATGGACATGTGTCGCAGCCACAGCCTCAACATTTTCCTCCTTGGCTTGTACAGATAAACACTTACGAGTTTCACAATTGCTCCAATTTTCAAAAACCTGACAAAGACTGTTTTTTGCAAAATAAACCTTCATGAAATGACTGAGAGAGCTAAAGAATTACATACATGACCACCCAACTCTCTTACAGTTGGTTGACTAGTAGCAATGCCTGTGTACCTCTGGTTTGGAAGTTATGTCACTGGGGGTGCTTTACTCAGCTTTTTTACAACTCTGTTTACAAACAAGCAAATGCAGGAAATTCCTGGGAATAATACTAGGTCTTGACTGGACAAACAGTTGGGTCAGGTTCTCCATAGACACTTTAATTAGACCTTATTCAAACGTCCTCAATTGCAGCAAATTTCCTGTAAATAGCTGCGAGTCCTGCATATATAAAAGAGGCATTTGATTCGCACTAACTAAAAATTCATCATGTCAAGTTCAATCAGTGTAGTGGGCACACTGTCCAGGTCATTTAATGGCATTACAGGTTTGTTTGCTTATTCTTGTATGACTTAATACCAGTTGTTGCTAAATATTGCTAAATATTGATTTCTTAAATCCAAGAAACTAGGTAGCATAGCAGAATGTCATAATTATTGGAATTAAAAAGGAAAAGTGCTTATTCAATTAAAACAGATACTCTCAAGGCATATGTCTGCTTTATCCCAATAACTGGGCCCTCCTGTAAACACATGATTGACCCAAGAACAAAACTCAAATTTTAATTAAAAACAAACATAGAGAATAAATGAACATGAAACAAAAGAAAATAGAATAATGATCATGGAACCAAATGTTTAAACAGCAGCTTGCTGTTAGAATTATCTATTAAGTGGTTATGTGATCATCATCTTGTGGCTTTTTTCTTTCATAACCCAAATGCTCAAACAGGGATTCCAGCTATCAGTACCCACAAAACCCGTGAAGGGTTAGTCTGCTGATATGAAATGAATGCTTGTTTTCTGTTGGTTACTCCTACAACCTGCCTTAAACTGTTCACAACTATAAAATTCCTTTACTTGGCACAGCCTGTTTTAGCTCACCAGTATGGGTTTCTTTGCCTATACAATAAAGAAAAATAACATATGTCACTATCCTTGCCACGAGTGAAGATGCATAAAAACATATTATTATAGAGAGAAAAACAAAATAAACTAAAACACTGTACAGGTACTGTAACTTTCATGCATTTTTGAAAACCAGCTGTTTCCCAAAATAAACTATTCAGAAATATACAGATGTACATTTTTCATTTTGGTGTTCTACTTTTGGAATTACCAGTACAAATGAAATGTGTCCTTATGTGTCTCAAAAAGGCTACTCGCCATGTGGGATGCCTGATGTGAGCTTTCATCCTTATTTATTAACAAACTATTCCTCAATACATCCACCTTCTACTCCTGCTTTTTCCTATTCACTGTCACAGGGAATTACAATAATCATTAATTAAAGATAAATTTCAAAAATAAACATGTGGGAAAGGAAACAAAATATATTTTTTATTATAAGCATTTTACTAAATAACTAATTTCTACATTAAATATAAAAAAAAAATGTAATACATACTGACATTATTACTTTACATTATTTTTCCACATTTATGTCATACAGCCTACTGTCCCAGAAATGGTTATTGTTAAATTAATCTTACAATGGTGGTCTATGGAAAGCCAGAATAAATGTCAAACACAATTCTTCAAATTTGCTGAATACATCCACTTCAGAGCAACCAAAGCTCCCATGTATTGATTCATTTAATTAAACTGCATGCATATTGGAAAAGTTTGTATCCACATAAAGGTCCAAAATAATACTTACTTTTGTGAGATTGCCTCATTTATAAATCATCAGAAGTGTGGTTACTGATAGCTAGCTTTAATCAGTGCTGCAATTGCAATCATAGCTTAAAAGTGAATGTAGGCTGTACTTTTGTATAGTGAAATTTTAATTTTTTAAGGATTTAGAGAAATAATCACTTATGTTATATCATCGATATGCCTGACTATAAAAATGAGGAAACATTAAGCTTCATTGCTGAAGCTAACCTGTACAAGATTACACCACTGAAAAGCAGTAACAGACTGAAGTTGAGAGAAAATAAGTGGAAAATATGCAGCCTGAAGGCACAGTGAGGCACAGGTAAACTGGCAATTGGTGGTGGACATGTGGAAAATGTAAACTAATGTCCACTGAAGACAGATGTCTCTGCTTTAGAGAGTGCAACTTTCCTCTTACTACTGCAAAACATATACATGTCCATGGACAGACATGTTTTGTCTCACAAACCATATGGTTTTGGAGACATGTTCTCCATTTTCTGAAATTAAACTGAAAGAAATGATCATTGCAAGAAATCTGTAGCTTTCAATCAAGTAACTTTTGGCATTGTTAGCTGCAGAATTGAGTTAGCTCCAATTGTCTGTGTGAAGTTTACAGATAAATATTTCATTTGGCCAGGGAGATAACATGATAATAATCAAATATTTTAAACCCCTCAATAATGATAGTTGCATGACAGGTCATTTCTTTGATAAAAGTTTTATTTTGTCTAGAGGGCTGCGTGGGTCTAATTTTTCTTTGATCCATATTGATATGCATTGCAAAGAATCCATCCATACCCCCTAAACCGCCTGCAGCACTAATACTGTGTCTTGCTCTGTGAAGTACTGTATTAAGGTAAATTGTGCAAGATCAATGGCATTAAAGACTGGGATCAGTACTGCTAAATATCAATTACATGCTATGTAAACTGTTTTGTCTGAAACTGTTATAATATGGTCAAATATCCTGACAAACAAAACCCATACTTTTCTTTTTTTATTATACTGTATGTTTAATTAACCTGTCCTTTTTGTGTTTATTGTAAATGTCAGCTAAGTTTGTTCTTTTATAGCAGCACACAAGTAATGTAGCTTACTTAAGGCTTAATGCTTGCTAAATAAATGGCAGCTGGTTTCACCTATCAACAACCATTGACAATTACTGCCATATGGCTGTTTTTACTTTTTCTTTTAATGGAGTTAAAATCATGATATTTTGAGCCTTTTCAACATTATGGTCACGTTTTTTGTCTGCCTTTAGCAATGCACACATGTCTCTACTCCACGTAAAGCTTCCAACCTATCCTGCTGTCTTCATTTTCATTGACTAAGTGTTAGCAGAGGTGATCAAAAATAGCCAGCTGTAGTTCAAAACCAAACTTTAAGATTTAATAAGAAAGTGAATAACTGAAAACTGTAAGTGAATAAGTGAAAAACTTTAATCCAGGATGTTATTCCTCAATTCCATACACTCCATGTTGCAAAGAATTAAGTCGGATTCTGTGACAGGTCAGGACCACATGCACATATAACCAGAGCTGGCTGACAGAATTTCTAGTGAATGCAGACAAACAAGTAAAAGGGCTAATATGTCATATATAGTGGTATTGGCTAACTAGCTTGCAATGAAGAAGAAATGAATTTTAAGTGCTAAAGTGCATCAGGACTTGTGTTGCATGGTATACTGGTACTGGAAAAGTCCTAGAAAACCCACATGATAAGGTACCAGCATTTCAGGATTTTCATTATGTAAAACTCACCTTTCCTCTAAAAAATGTACACTCGTTATTGAAGATATGGAAAAACATCTTTTTGTAGACTTCACAAAACAAACCTACACACAATCGGAAGCTTAAGAGGGGACAAACCCCAACCCCACTATTGCTTCAATGCAATCAGGACTTCACAGGAGAACCCCCGTGCCCAATTGCGTTAGCAAAATTGGGAATTCATGGCCATCAACAGTAGCACCAGGGAGGCAAGCAATTGTGCAGAGTAAGAGAGAACCTTTAGTAAGACAGGGGGTTTTGTAGTTATCTGGTATTTGCTTAGTAACTGCTTTGGTACCAGTTCTAAGGTCTAAAAGCTGGTATTGATACCAAAGTTTTAGTGCCAACCCAACACTAATCAGGACAACAACAACAACAACATTTATTTATATAGCACATTTTCATACAAACAGTAGCTCAAAGTGCTTTACATAATAAAGAATAGAAAAATAAAAGACACAATAAGAAAACAAAATAAATCAGCATTAATTAACATTGGATAAGAGTAAGGTCCAATGGCCAGGGGGGACAGAAAAAACAAAAAAAACTCCAGACGGCTGGAGAAAAAAAAAATAAAATCTGTAGGGATTCCAGACCATGAGACCGCCCAGTCCCCCGCCCAGGACAGACATTCTAATTCACAGTTTGGCTTTTTGGCACACTGAGCTAATCAGAAACTGAGAATGGCAAAAAACAAAAATAGTTACTTTGTTATAAACAAATTTTGGGAGTTGCTGCAGCAACTGCCAAAAGGTCTCTAAATGTTAATGTTCAATTCTAACAGTAAGCTATGGTACTTACACCATGGTTATAAGCCTTTTTGGTTTTGTCTGGATTCAAAATACTATTCTAACTTAAACTGGGCACCAGGAAATGAATTTAATAATTATCAATATAATAATTACCAACTATTGATAGTGAATGACTTGAAAAAAATACATTGTGATAACTTTTTTGGCCATATTGACCACGGTAACTGCAAGGGGGTGCCACTGAGTCCCAAACTGTAGACATAATAATGCTCAAACATAATTCCAGTTCAAATAAAAGATATTTATTCACCTTTAACACGTTCCTTACAGAAACACCACTCACAACGTACAAATACCAATTCTCTCCTTCCACCTACTGACTAAGATTCAATTAAGTGAGACTGTGGGCTCTGTTTTTAATCTGACCCAGGAACTATTTCCTTTGTCAAGCCCAGGTTATGTGGAAACCAGGGTAGTCATCCCCTGGCACTGCCCTATTGGTATCCAAAGACCACGACAGGGCTGCCTTTCTAGACTTCAGCTCCCATGCAACCCAGTGGGTGCCCTAACAGGGTTCAGCCCTGAGGAACACTGCCACCTGTTGTGTGGGGGAATGAACTGCTCTCAATATGCCTGTTCACCCAGTCCATTCATTATAGCCTCCTGTCCAGGCAAGAAATCATCCACCATCCAGGTTACAATGCCTGTCCAACCTCCTTAGCACCTACACCAACCTTATGTTTGAGCTCTACTAAGATCAGCCAGAGTGTTTACCTCTAATCTAACCCATACGACAAGGGGGTCAAACTAAATTTTACATGCTACATTTTTTTTCCCATTTTATTTACACATTCTGGGTATGTGAATTTTTTAATCATTTTAATTGAAAGATAATAGCTAAACAGCTACAGTCAGGTGTTTCACTTCATCTTAATCTACTCCAGCGCTTCCAATTTGAACCATGGCATCTCTCACACAGTATGTTATTTATATGAAAACCTAACCCATGCCAGATTCTGTGAACAGAGTAGTAAACATGTACCTCTCCTTACCTCAGAAAAGATAGTGACAAGAATCAGCTTTTGTAAATAGACATATTCTGAATAATTTTAGTACTCAATTATGCATATGGAAATGACATAATAATGTTTGAATTCATACTTTTTAATATTGCTGTTAAGCAGTTTTTCTTTCAGATACTGAATAGCAGGTGCCAGTAAATCAATTTAATATGTGCACATGGTTAGATAAATCAGGCAGTCCATGATGATCATATCATTCTTTAAAAACAATATGCTGAAATCCAACCCAAGCTAATAAAATCCCACCCACTGCCACAAAAGTAATTCAGGTCCTGCTGTCTAATTTTATAAAAACAATCACCACAAAAAGCATTAATGAATAGCAACTGCAACTGCATTTAAAAGTAAATATGTAGATGACCATTTAACGAATGAATAGTCACATATTCAATATGTACTGTATGCCTAACTGAGAGTTCTAGAAAAAGATGGCAACATGCAGCAAATATAACAGGTACTTTTATTTCAATGAGCCATGTTAGCATCCAGAAATTACATTCACTGGATCACACAAAACAGAATCCATATTTAACTGCAACATGCTTCATGGCAGAAGTATCACACAATATTTTACATGTGCAAAGAGTTACAGTTGCCCCAAAGAGATATAAACATAGCCAACAATATGTTTCTTATAAGAAAATGCTAAACATATCACAAAGAGCAAAAGAATAAAAAATTTAATTTTTTCATCAATTTTCACATATGGTTAATTCAGGCAGAAACATCCTGGGGGTTACAACCCAAGCCAGCATCAATAGAGACAATCCAGAGACCACCCATGGAAAGGGCATCACAAGGCACACTCATGAACACACCCACTCATTGTCATTCACGTACACGTTTATCCTAACAAACATAACTTTAGAATGAAAAATGGAAAACAGAACATCCAGGTAAAAACTCGCACAGAAAGGGAAAATAACAAAAGGTACCCAGAGAGTGAAAATTCTGGGATTTAAAGTCAGTCTGCTCTCGCTATAAGGATGTAGTGCTAATGACTGCACCATCATACAGCCCACTAACCTGACAAACAATAGCAAATGATGAATGAGCATTACATTTTAAATTTGCATACAGTAATTTGGTGAATTCTGAAGGCAAAGGAAGTGAAAAATACTCAGCGTAGGCAAGGTTAGTTTCATTGTGGATTTTAAATGCCCTGAAAAATAACAAAATAAATGTGATGCAGCTAACTAAACACTAAATTTGTTATAAACAGAGTTCATTAGTGTCATCTTTGATCTACATTGTTGGAGATCTAATTCAGCTATAAATGAGCAACTTAAGTTTTTATAATGGTAAGAAAATTAGATAATACTGAATTATCACATTAGACAGTGATGAAAACTAAAAGATGTATTCCGCTTTAAGCTCATCATAAGATTATAAGACCTTTGTTTCCAGTGGCAAAGAGATGGAAGGATGCGACTACAGGGTGGTCCAGATCTAATTATGCAGATCCAGATTGTCTGGATGACTTTGATTTATGCGGGGACGATTCCAGTTCGGCGCAAAGACGATTCATCATGTCGTCAGTTCACACATTTCTTGATGGTCCAGGATTTTTTGGGTGATTTTCTATGTAATAAACTTAATAAGTTATAGCGTAATGAAAACTGCATAATTAAATCTGGACCACCCTATACACTGACAGGTTTATTCAGGGTAAAAAAAGCTATTGGGGATGTAAACAAAAGGACTCCATGGTTGCCATCCCTTTCATTGTGTTATATGGGTAATACGGTTGGGTGTAGTGTTGTTTTTTCTTTCTAAACAGTTATTTTTGGTAACTAAAACATGCACATTAACAGACAAAATGAAAAACAACCAGAAAACTGCAAAGGTTCATTTAAGGCACATTTCTTAAAACAATTTTGAAAGCTCCTACTAAGGCCATTTGTAAAATACTATATATAAACATTTAAAATCTCAGATGCTGTAATGTTAAATACAATGCCATGGTGACTAATATCCACTGAATGAGCTATTCTCAAATATAGCCAAAACAAACTAAATAAAAGATAAAATTACAGACAGGATGGCCATGAATAACAAAGCTGTATTCTTTGAGACTTTACATAATTTTCACATTGTTACACAGAACTACCTGTGAAAACTGCAGTGAGATTGCATCAGGGATCAATCACACTGCTACACAGCACAGCTTAAACAGTTACACAACATTATCAATCACTACCGTGGAAAACACCAGGTTTGCCAGCTGCTAAATGACGACAGCAATGGCAAGGCACGCCTATATTCTTCCCTACACCTTTGAAAACTTCTAAACTTGAAAATGGCAAGAGGCAATCACGTTGTCTTTAAGGTAGATTTATCATCTGGTTGGCACATTCCACTTCAGTTGAACTGATCAGTTGTAATTCTGTTGTCACTTACCCCTGAGCCTTACACAACACAATGCCCTATGCATATTTATTACAAATAAAAGAGGAAAACGTAATTGTCTAGTAATCATGCTGGATTAAATACAATTAAATGTTTTAGGTATAGTAAGGCTAAGTTGTATTTAGGAGGGAAAACCCTACTGGCTAATTCTTCCATTTCCAAACAAGCATTTAAGTCAGTGCTAAACAAACTCATTTTGGTTAGTGTGCTTGTTTCTGAGAATCAGAAACCGTTTTAAGCTTGAGGTGGCATTTGTTTGCCCCATTCTGTGGTATTTTTTGCTGTCCATGGATATACTCTGGCCTCCCATGACCCTGAGTTGTATTAAGCAGTGTTGGTAATGTTACAGCACCTTTTGTTAACTCCCAACTTCCCAATGGCCCAGGGACCCATGAAGCTAACTGCCCTGGCTCCTGATGTTTTTTTTCCCATTCAAAGAAAGTACTCTAATGCAGGGATCACCAACCCTGGTCCTGGAAGGCCACCGTGACTGCAGGCTTTCATTCTAACCCTTTTCTTAATGAGTAACCAGTTTTTGCTGCTAATTAACTTATTTTGAAGTAATTTTAATTGACCTGCTCTTGAAGATTCAAACCCTTGAATTGTTTCCTTTTCCATAATTAGCAGCCAAACAATAATGAGATACAAAATGAGCAAAAACAACTTGTGTCCACCATACAATATCTGAAAATAAAGAAAGATGAAAGTCTCAGGAATGCTGATCTGCTCAGGTCCCCAAAACATTTTAACCGTGCTCCTAGAGAGAGAAAATCAACAATTTCAGAAATGTCTGCTAATGCACCACGAGAGCAGCAACAAGCCATGGAATTAAAGAACGGGTTTAATTAATGACAAGAAGCGGCACCTCATTAAGCAACTGGTTGGAGTGAAATTGGTTGGAGTTTCAGGCCCTGACTTAGTTGGTCTTCTGTTGGCTCCCTCACTTCATTTAGTTTCTGTCTGGGTGCCATTTAAGGAAAGAAATGAAGCAATTCAGAGGAACAAATCTTAAACAAGCAATCCAATTAAAATTAATTCACAATAAGTTAGTTAGAGGCACAAACAGGGAATCCATTAAAAAAAGGGTTAGAATGAAAACCTGCAGCCATGGTGGTCCTCTAGGACCGGAGTTGGTGACCCCTGCTCCAATGGAGTTGCATACTGAATATATTAGTCATAATTCAGGGAAATCTGCATACTTACATACATAGTACACATGGTAGCAATTACTGTGGTGCTAATTGTTCTTTTTCTTCTTTTTTTTTCCTTTTTAAACTGAACAGAACCGGCAAACACCTCTGATATGTCACTTTGCTACAGAACATCGTTTGTAAGTTATGCTAAGAGCTGTTCATAACTACTTCTACTTTGTCTTGGGTCCTACAGAGTTGTTGCTCCATTTTTTATTTCCAATAAGAAGAGAATACTACAATGACAACAAACAATCCAGTCACTTATAGACAGCATGTTGGGCAGTAATGCATAAGATACAATCTTGTTATCTGCATGATGACGCACAATGTAACCCATCAGTGACTGTGACGTTCTCACAATGGCCTTGATGTACAGCTGTCATATATGGAACAAGGACACACCATACAAAGAAATTTTTAAATTGGTTTCCAGGAACATTTTGAAAAAGCAAGGGAAACAAAGTAGCCCTATTCTGCCTGGCTAGAGGAAAAGCAAATAAGTCTACTTCTTGATAAACTACTACTACTACTTTTATTTAAAATAAACTCCATCCATGCATGCAAACATTTTTTAATCCACTTATTCAGCTCAGGGTCACGGGGAGCTATAGTGTCTATCCACGTAGCTCAGAGTACAAGGCAGGGACAATTAAACAGGATGCTAATCCATACACACACTCATACTGGTCCAGTTTGGAGCTGCCAGTTAACCTAACGTTAGAATGCTGGAGGAAGCACATGTCGATATGGGAAGAAAACTTCAGAATGACAGCACCTAGGTTGGAAACTTGAACCAAGAACACTAAAAACTGTGATGCAGCAGCATTAAGCACTGTGCCACCATCAAAAGATTCTACTGGGGTAAATTCAGGCTTTTTCTACGTATATTTGTTTGTGATCACCTTACAGTGTTAATGTTGCTCGGTTTGCGTCAGATCACTAGATTGGCAAAAAGCAGGTCACGTCTAATGTAGACGTCCCAGGGGATAGCAGACACTAACACACACTCTATATTATTCATACTAGTATGAAATGTTTTGCCAAATACAGAGTGGTGGTGTAACTCACATTTAAAACAGAACGCACTCCTTAGCAATATGATAAATCTGTACAGGGATGTCTTGGAAGGGGCAAAATAAAGGCAGAATAGCAATATACACATGGAATTGCCTTAAACCTAAGGTTCGTTTATAGGCGCCGTCTGTTTGTGCCTGGGTGGAAAACACCTAATTCCATGATCGAGTATGCCGCCAAAGCACAGCAGGTTTCAAAGAATTAGAGTTGTGGAGGCCATGCTAAAGCCAAGTTAAACCGATGAATTGAGTCAGGACATTTAATACTTGGTGCACAGACGAAATAAATTAGTCTGAAGCCTGCTTCACTCTTAGGGCACACAACGGTTATGAACGAGCTGCAGAATTCATTCATTCTGAATGAGTGAACGAATCAATGAATGAATGGGCCGAGCACACGCGGCGCCATGGCTTCAGGCTGGTTGGCATCCTGTGCTCTTCTCAATGAACCGTCCAAAGCATTTTTTTTATACAAATATACAGACACGCGGACTTGTAGCTGCTCGTCGGACTGAGGGGTGCGCAAAGTAACTCGAGGTAAACACTGAACCCCCGTGATGACAGTAACGGGTACCCGAAAGATAACAGCGCAGTAAACGCATGGGCTTGTTACCTACGAATTCCTCGACGTCTTCGTCGTCCTCCTCGCCGTTCTCTGAGTCGGTCTGCATGGGCTCCTCAGCGAAGATGACTGCCCGGGCCGCTCTGAACGCCGCCGCCGAGTTGTGCTCATTGCCAAACGGCGACCCTCCGCGGCTCTGGCTCTCCTTCAGTTTCGTGAAGTACTGCAGGGAAAACTCGAGCAGGTCCCCCGGCTGATTCCTCAAAACCTCCACGGTAAAGCTTTGTAACAGCTCCGTCAGCCCTTCAGGGATTTCTATACTCATTCCTATAATCAATCTCCGGAGAAAATGAGTGCGGATTGACGATGAGGAGACGCGGGCGCCAGGCGTGGATGCGTCTCCAAACTGCCCGGCCTAATTTTCCTTCTCTTCCTCTTTTCTTGGCGGGCAGGCGGCGGGAGTAGAGCCTTGTCTAAGCGCACCGAACGCCACGTTAGAGAGCACTCTTCCCCAGCTGCTTTCTCATGTTGAATCGTTTCCCCTCGCCTCTCCGTTCACCGAAAATGGCAGTGTAGCATCCCTCCACTGCTACAGGATGCCCACGCATGTGACCCGGGTTGCCATGGTAACCACACATCCAGGGATTGCGTCTGCGGACCGCGGCAGCGCTGCGGCTGGGAAGTGCGCTCAGGAGTAGCGAGAGCCGACAGAATATTGATTGTCGATTTCATACTAGACGCGTTTGACATTGTCGTCCTCACACGTTGCCCAGCTCTAGTATTTCAGTTCTGTTTTACAGTATACTCGCAAGGATCTTAAACTATTGTCTATGCTAGATGTGTCAGTTTGTGTATGAATATTAGAAGAGCGTCCTGGTGTGCAAAGATGGGGTCCTGTGCAGTGCCAACCCGGTAATGGGCACTGGCCGCACAAATAGTAATGGTAAGTGGCACTTGGAACTTAAAAGAAAGTAACCGGGGCTTTTGAAGGACTGTAAAAAATTATTAGAGATAAACACAGGTCTCTTTGGAACCAGGCTTGTATATTAGGGTTGTCTCCTTATTACTCGGGCGTTTAACTATGATAGGGTTCCCCAAATTAATTTTGGCATAGTAAAGGAGCCAGAGAATACGTACTTGAATGTGGGAAGGACAAGTCGACTTAGTACAACTTGAAGAGAAAGAGAGAAGACTTTGATTATTACTGGTGCGTGCACACTATTTTTATTATAAGCTGTTCACAAAGAGGCACCACCTACTGACTGTGTAGTATCGGAACACTGCGGTAATCTGATAGGTGCCACCTCTGCATGCAAGAACGGCGTTTGGCGGTGGCAAGCGGGCCCCACCAAAAAGGGGGCCCCTCTTTTGAGGTCTGCGTATCCTGTTCGAGCGGATTTGTCAAGTTTAATTCTCGTTATATTTTGATAAAGTCCGCGTGTTATCTTGCATAAATTTAGCTGAATACTGTAATGAGGAAATTAGGTGTATGTTAACGTTATTTTTTATTAAATTCGAGCTTAAGTTTATAAAGTCCACACATACCGGTAACAGCGTTTGAGTAACCGGCCCGTGTGGAGTTGGTCAGCCTTAGACCCCGCACACCCCGACGGCCGCTTCCGTCTGCATGGCATCAAATCTCAATCCAGACTCTCTAAATGTGTAGCGCCCGGCTGGTGGAATGATCTGCAACTCATGCTTGTGAATTTCAGTCTAATTGCTAACAGCTTTAGTAAGTTCTTGTAACTAAGGAAGTGTGAACTTGCATTTTTCTCCAAGCTCCTTAAAGCTCCTTACTTGTGAAGATCAATTTTATAACCTTGTCCTGCAGACATTTGGTCCAAAACTGTCCCCCAGACTATTTATTTGATTATGTTGACCTTTTTTTGTAAGTCACTTTGGAATAAAACATCTGCTAAGCAAATGTAAATGGCAGGTTGAGAAAGCACATGCAAAAATGTGATTTGTCAAAGCAGCTTGTTTCAACCAAAACCATGCTGTCAGTTGTTCTGGAACTTCTGTACTAGGCTTTCCTTCTCTATATAACAAATATGTGATGCACACATAAAGTTCAACATTACAACAGTTTTGATGAGGACAGGCCATCAATTTAGCTAAATTCTCCCAAATAATATCAAGTCAAGATTTTAAAAATCCCTAAATTACCACCCTCTACCATGTTACAATGTAATTTATTCCATATATTTATGGTTCTTTGCATGAAAATAAAACTTTCTAACATTTTCCAGCATGTCCCAATGTTCCAGTTGAGGAATATATTTTAAAGTAACAGCACTGTACTAATTCCATCCATCCATTATCCAACCCGCTATATCATAACTACAGGGTCACGGGGGTCTGCTGCTAACACAGCGTGCAAGGCAGAAAACAAACCCCGGGCAGGTTGCCAGCCCACCGCAGTGTGTGTGTGTGTGTGTGTGTGTGTGTATACATATATCTATCTATCTATATCATCCATCCATTATCCAAACCGCTATATCCTAACTACAGGGGCGGGGGGGGGGGGGTCTGCTGGAGCCAATCCCAGCCAACACAGGGCGCAAGGCAGGAAACAAACCCCAGGCAGGGCACCAGCCCACCACAGACTGTACTAATTTCTTTAATAATTTTAAACACTTCAGTCATGTCCTCTTTTAATTTCGGTTTGTTTAAACTGAAAATGTGCATCTCCTTCAAGCTTTCCTCATAGCTGATACCCGTCAATCTCGGAATCAGCCTAGCCCCTCTTCTTTGGACTTTTTCTAATGCTTCTAACTTTTTTTGGTGGTATGGAAACCAAAACAGTAGTCCTGGTGATGCCTCACTATACTATAGTGTTATATCTTAATCATAATCTCCCTTGAATTGTCCTCTGCACATTGTGATGTATATCCTATCATCATATTATAATAATAATAATAACAATTCTTTATATAGCACTTTTCTTACTAGCCTTCTTGATCATTTCTATGCACTGCCTTGATGTTCATAGTGACAAGTCCACTGTGACTTCCAGATCCTTCTCGTAAGCTCTGTTTTCTTGTTTCAGACCTCCCATTATGCACCCAACAAATGATTTGTTGGATGAACTTAATTCAGTTACATGTAAAAGTTCCATGTAAATTTACTGAGTCGTTTAAATTAGTTCTGTTGCTCATACTTAATTAAACTGACAACCGTGAATGTAGAAAACGTTTCTTAAACCACATTTCTGAATGTTACCAAACTTTAAATATGCTGATTACACATTTGTGTACTGCATGATAATTTCTTATCAATTAAAGAAACCCAAGGAGCAAATATTTGTTTTTATAAATGTTATTTTCACATTTTAATTAAACTGATCACTAACCACAACAGGGCAGCACAGTCGCGCAGTAGGTAGCTCTGCTGCCTCGCAGTTAGGAGACCCGGGTTTGCTTCCCGGGTCCTCCCTGCGTGGAGTTTGCATGTTCTCCCCGTGTCTGCGTGGGTTTCCTCCCACAGTCCAAAGACATGCAGGTTAGTGTGCATTGGTGATCCTAAATTGTCCCGTGGGTGTGCCCTGCGGTGGGCTGGTGCCCTGCCTGGGATTTGTTCCTGCCTTGAGTGCTGGGATTGGCTCCAGCAGACCCCTGTGTTAGGATATAGTAGGTTGGAAAATGACTGACTGACTAACCACAACATTATTATTATTAAATGGTATTGCCAAGTAGCCAAACACACTTACTGTATGTAAGTAACATATCAAATCACCTCTTGTTGCCAAATGTCTAGAAAGATGCCTAGCATCCTCTTGTTTGGAATAAGCTCAGCATTCACCTCACTAACCTGTTCAACATCTCTGTGGAGGTCAGGAACAATCAGTCAAAATGGAGGCTGTTTAAAATCTCAGTTGTGCAGTATGTATTGTGTATAATTGTATATATAAAATTCTCTTGTGCCCGGTCCCTCTGGTAACTTCAATATTAAACAATAGACCTCTGGCAACTCTAAAAATCTTTTACATTGCATTTCTTGTAGGAAGTGGCCAGCCATTTACAATACACAGATGAAACAGAGAGATTGACTAGCAGACTGTTTCAAGGAGCACGTTTGAGCCGTTAAAATTAAGGACCTGTCAAAGCCTATTGTAGAATACTTCACATCTCTTGATCCTTGCCACAATGGTCTTTCTGTTCATGTTCCTTTAAAGGGCTTCAAAGTCACTTTTCAAAGAAAATCAGAAGAAGCCAAGCTCATTCTCAGCCTGGGATCACATATTTCTAAGCGGTAGGTTTAAAATTTTTCCAAGTTTTCCTGACTAACTAACTTTTTAGTCTTTCCTTTCATCCACCCTAATGGCAGAGTTTTCTCACTTACTCTCACCTTTTTTCCTTTCATCTGCCTTCGCTTTGTTCCTTTCTTTCTCTTTTATGTTAACTTTTCATTCTTTTTCATTTGCACTCCTGATGAATACTAAACATCCATCCATTATTCAACCCACTATATCCTAACTACAGGGTCACGGGGGGGTCTGCTGGAGCCAATCCCAGCCAACACAGAGCACAAGGCAGGAAACAAAGCCCGGGCAGGGCGCCAGCCACCGCAGATACTAAATATTGTGACCTTAAAATTTTTCCTTTTCAGTGTGGAATTAACCTTTTACCTATTTTTCCATTGTATATACATGTTATATTATGCATACTTTTTGTCTGTGCTTCTTTTGTTAGTATTGTATTATTGTCAGCTGTTCTGCATAGATATGCAAGTAATAGTTTTGTTTTGTACTATGTACACATAACTGTACATTTCAGCTTGGAGGCAAGTATAAGGAGCAAGAGTTAAAAAAGATGGATGGTGTCTGTCATGGCAGCATGCCTAGGAATTGCATGTTAACATTACCATTGCGGAAATTGTCTGGTTGCATGGAAAGCCTCATTCTTTAATTTTAGTAAGTGAGACTCTGGATTAGACTGAAATGCTAACAGAGTAAGAAAGCAGCAGCTGTCAAGGTGGCTGAAATAAAGTCTCAGGTGAAGAAGGAGTTTGGTGAGACCCCAATACAGTCCCTACAGACTATTAGATGGCTTAGGAAGACTAAGTTGGCCATCACCCAAGATGATATTAGTGACGTAAAAGAAACTTTAATTCCTTCAATTCGCCACTTACACACTGAGAAACACCTAAAACCTACTCACTTTATTAGAAATTCATTGTGTGTGTAAATTACAATTAGATGACCAAAACATTATATAAAGTTGTACAGTATGTACTAAGATAAAAAGATGTTTACGTGATTACTATATACTGTATGCTACACTTTGTCATTAAACAGCTTGAAGGTGCAAATTTCTTATACTGAATTAAAGAGTGCACTCGCAATGTTAAATTGGTATACTGAAAACAAGAGCTTAGGTTGGAGACCAACAAAGTTACAGGCCTCCTGAACTGCAAGGAAAGACAGCGTTAAAAATATTAAACAAAAATTCCAGATTAATAAATGACAGCAGAAATAATCCTCCTGTACTTTTTAAAGCAGTTACTAATCTAACAAATGGGAATTTTAAACAGCCATGCAAAGTACGTACAGACATTAGCAGGGCAGGTTTATGAACTTCTTTAATGATAAAATTGACAGTAGAAAATCCCAGAGGGTGGCACAGTGGGTAGCGTTACTGCCTTGCAGTTAGGAGACCCGGGTTCACTTCCTGGGTCCTCCCTGCGTGGAGTTTGCATGTTCTCCCCGTGTCTGCGTGGGTGTCCTCCCACAGTCCAAAGACATGCAGGTTAGGTGGATTGGCAATTCTAAATTGTCTCTAGTGTGTGTGCCCTGCGGTGGGCTGGCACCCTGCCCGGGGTTTGTTTCCTGCTTTGCATCCTGTGTTGGCTGGGATTGGGTCCAGCAGACCCCCGTGACCCTATAGTTAGGATATAGCAGGATGGATAGAAGATCTCAGCGTTAAAATAAATATTGTAGTGTCAAATTGGGTCTCCTTTGTGTATACCACCTTAGTGATTTTTAGAGTAGGAAGTCATAACTTTAAATTCTAAAATGAAACTTACTACCTGTCCCTTAGATCCCACACTTGTGAAAAGCAACAATGGCTTTTCTGACAGCACCCACTCCGAGCAGACGTTCATGACTGACTGGCACTGTTGCCATTACAAAATATGACATTTATTTCCACTTATATGCAAAAGATACACAGGTATACTTTTCTTTCTGACTAAGCAACATTTCACCTATGATACAGTATCATTAATTAGTTTTATTAGTGAATTAGAACAAGGATGGAAGATAACTACTGGTCTTTGAATCCAGAAAAAAGTAGAAATGTTATTTATTAGGGGAATAATACAGACTGCATCAACATTTGGTCATCTTTTAACTCAGTTGGTCTATACATTACTTTTACTGAATCTTTTAAAACACACATTAGATGACTATGTAACACCTCTTTTTTTCCAAAATAAAAATACTGGAAAATGAACATAGCTTCTAAATCTGGAGGGCACTGAGAAACTAATTCATGCCTTTATTTCTAATGGGATGGGCTACTGAGACCCAAATGCTGCTGTGCTGTACAGAGTAGACAGATTGGGAGAGAATGGGTGGGTTCATGAGGATGCTGGAAAGAGTGTGTGGCGTCCTGATATCTATGCAAAAGGACAAAGGTCCAAGTCTTTAGAGTCCTGGTGCTTCCTGTCTTGCTATATAGTTGCGAGACATGGACGCTATCCAGTGACCTGAGACGAAGACTGAACTCCTTCGGTACTGTGTCTCTCTGGAAAATCCTTGGATACCATTGGTTGGTCTTTGTGTCGAATGAGCGGTTGCTCATGGAGTCCCGAATGAGGCACATTACCTGCATTGTGAGGGAGCGTCAGTTATGGCACTATGGCCATATGGCGTGATTCCCCAAGGGTGATCTGGCTCGCAGGACCCTCATTGTTGAGGACCTGAATGGTTGGACCAGGCCAAGGGGTCGCCCACGTAACACCTGGAACTTCCGAAGGGTGGGACTGGACCGCGTGTCTGCCTGGGGTGTTGACAACCAGGATCCTGAACTGTTTCATCATGTGGTGGGTGCAGCAACACACTGTACTAGTGCATGCTCCCCAACCTGACTTAACCTGACCTGGGATGGACTACTGCAATGCATTTGCACACTAGTTGTTCAAACCTTCTTGACGCAGCTTTTCGATAATTCAAAATGCTGCTGCAAGAATTATTACAAGAACAAGAAGTTACAAATGCATAACTCTTTCTCTTAACTCATTATATTGGCTACCAATTAATACCAGGGCTAATTTCAAAATCCTGCTTTTAATATACTGTATAAAGCTTTAAATGGCCAAGGCCTTACTTACCTATCTAAAGTTTCCATTGCTTACAAAACATAAAACTATAAAGATGCCTGCCTACTAAAAATTAAAAGAATTAACAAAATAAGAGTGGGAGGTTCAGCTTTTAGCTACCAGACCCCAAAGCTGTGGAATCATCTGTTTGCTTATATATGTGATGCTTCTTATGGTGTCAGCTTTTAAATCCAAGCTGAAGACTCCCAACTTTAGTGTAGCATACCCTGACTAGAGCTGCTGATTAGCTGTGCACACTGTATTTCTGCATAGAAATATAAGTAATACAATACTTATACATCATTATTAACCCTCCCCTTTTCTGTTTCCCTTCTTCGTATCTTGATATGACACTTGGTGCCACTGAGCTACTGCCAAGCTGCTCTCCTGCATATGAAAAAAAGATGTGAAATAATGGGAGTATTGGGATCATTGCACTGGAAAACAATCTCTCATAAGATTGGACAGTCTAGCACAAACTTCTCTATGGAATGCCCAGGAGGGTGCCAGTGGCTCGATGGCTGAGGTCTCCAGGACTGTGATTGTGTCTGTTATAATTGACCATGGACACCAAGGTTTATTTTCTTCAGAGATGCTGCTGACTGGAGTTTTCATTTTTCTCTAAGCCATTCTTAATTGTTTATCTCTTATTGATAATATTAATGGACAAATATCATTAGGATCCTTTTATGTTAATCAATAGGAAATTGATTTGTTTTACCCTTCGATTAAATTAATCTGTAACTTTGTGTAATTGAAAATTTGTAAAGTTTCTAATTGCATTTTACTTGTGAACTTGTTACAGCTCTCTGTGCTTGCAGTCAGTCAAAAAACTTATTCTTTATTAGAAAATTCAATTTCTTGTCAGACATAAAATGTTGAATTCACTCATGATGTTGGGGTATCTTGAGTAACACCCGGAACTGCCAAACTGGTTGGTAGTCCCCTTTCTGTAAAAGTGGTTCACCATTCTTTTAAGGGATCACAATCCTCATCCTCTTTTCAATCACCTAAATCAGCAGCTTCCAACAATGTTTGAACCATTTGGGTTGAAAATCATCACTTTTTAAAATCTGACTACTGGGTCACTTGCTTGCTCTTTTCAAATGTCATGGAGGGCTGCAGGTGTCCAAAGTGGTGGATTTAAATATTTTCTGGTACCAATGGATTGACAGAGGCACTACTGTTTGAATTGTATCAGAATTTGGTGGTGAAGTAGAAGATAAGTATACAGAGTAAGGTCTCACTTTGTTGGTGTCTCTGTGTTTTACCAGTAGTCATACACATCAAGAAGTGTTTGAAAGAATAAGATCATGGATACAAATAACTGGAGTTCCTCTAAATGTTTGCAAGGTTTGTACTTCCTAGCAGGGAGGAGTAGTCAACAGAGCAGAACCAGTGCACTGCCAGTTAAAATGAGCAAGTAGTGAGGAAGACCTCCAGATGCCTAGGTTATGAAATGATATAAAGAAAACTATTCACTCACCCATCAATTTACTGAGCCCATGTAATTCAGTTATGGGGTTGCTGAGGCTGTTCTACTGGTATCAGGCACAAGATAGGTGTCACATATCATGCACGCTGCACCACTGAGCTTCACCTGTTATACAAAAGTAGTTATTCTAAAGCAATGTACTGCAAAGCTTTGCCATGTTTGGATAGAGAAGGGGCTATTTTATATTTGTGGATGACCAAAACTCATACTATGTGTATCATCTCACTGCACAACAAATGAATTCATATGTAGAGTTGTGGGACACAGATGTCTTTCTTCAGTTCAAAGACATTTTAGAATGAAGTTGTTCAGTAATGGTTACTGTATATTGGATAAGCCAGTGGAGCCCTGACACATGTGCTGTACAATACAATACATCCATCCATCCATTTTCCAACCTGTTGAATCCAAACACAGGGTCACGGGGGTCTGCTGGAGCCAATCCCAGCCAACAGAGGGTGCAAGGCAGGAACCAATCCCAGGCAGGGCGCCAACCCACCCCAGGACACACACACCCACACTCACCCACCAAGCACAATTTAGAATCGCCAATCCACCTAACCTGCATGTCTTTGGACTATGGGAGGAAACCCACACAGACACGGGGAGAACATGCAAACTCCACACAAGGAGGACCCGGGAAGTGAACCTGGGTCTCCTAACTGCGAGGCAGCAGCGCTACCAAAGCGCCACCTATACAATACAATACAATTTATTTTTGTATAGCCCAAAATCACACAAGGAGTGCCGCAATGGGCTTTAATAGGCCCTGCTTCTTGACAGCCCCCCAGCCTTGACTCTTTAAGAAGACAAGGAAAAACTCACAAAAAAAAACCCAGTAGGGAAAAAATGGAAGAAATCTTGGGAAATGCAGTTCAAAGAGAGACCCCTTTCCAGGTAGGTTGGGCGTGCAGTCGGTATCAAAAAGAAGGGGGTCAATACAATACAATACACAGAACAGAACAAATCCTCAATACAGTATACAAATAAAAATTTTAGAAGTACGTAGCAGAATTTAACAGTACATGATATCACATAATATGATTTGGATTTGCTGTAGTGAGCTTACAGTCTGTGTGAAGCTTGCCAAGAATTCTGGTTTCCTTCCATATCTTGTAGATGTGAACATTGGATCTACTGATGTAATTAAACTGGCCTGGTGTGAGTGAACATTTGTATGAACTGGCACCTCATCCAAGGCTGGTAGCTGGATTGTGCCTGATACTGCAGGGACTGGCACCAGAATGGGCACATGGCTAGATATCGTGCAACTGTGATTGTGGAAGTGTGCACCAGACCACCCTGTAAAAAAGACTAGTTTGCCAGCACAGCTGACACCGGTATGGAATCCATTGCAGCAGGGATATAAACCTGTAATAAAAAATTAATTCAAACTGGAACATACAAAATGTTATATATTCCCCTAATAAAGTAATCAAGTACCTTTCCTATAATGTCAAATAAAAACACCAATCTAATTGTCTCTAAACTTTTCAAGTGTGTATGCAAGTGAGTTTTAGAATAAGAAATGTTATTTCAGCTGCATTACAAATTTCTATTACAAAGTCATCCCCCTTCAGAAGCTTAAAGAGTTGGGGAAATAGTTGGAAAGCAGCTCAGAGCAGAAGAAAAGCTGAAAAACAGTGTGAATGTATATTTGAAACACACCGGTCAGCCCTAAGCCGATTTATCTGCAGGACAAGCAAGCCTCAATTTAATTTAAAAAAAGGTTCACCAGCTGCTAAATCAACAAAAACACATTGTAGAAATAATCACTTTTTAGTGAACAGATTTTTGTCCTGCACTGGTCAAACGCTGCACCTGTCATTAATGGCTACTAAAAATGATTTATGTGTCCATCCAATTTCATACCTGCCTAATCCAATTCAGGGGCGCTGGCTGGATTTACTAAAGCTCTCTGTTGTATCAAACTTCTACATGTGTCAGCAAATATACACTCAGGGTCGAATTAATGCATGGGGTACCTGGGTTTAAGACAGGCACAAAGCTATGACATAAAAAAAACAATGAAGACATCTTTTAAGTTTTATGATACATTTCCGAGTGCTTAAGGTAAAAAAAAAAAAATCACAGTGCTTTAATTAAGAAAAAAATGTCTGGAACTTGTCGTACAACTTGATGTTTCTCAAAGTGGACGTGAGGGAAATTCCAGGAGGTATCTGAATTGGCACAGCCCTCCTGTAGAGGTGTATTTGAGTAGCAAGTTGTAAAGGCACTTAGTGCTTCAGTAGTGCCTTGTTGCTTTCATTTTTATTGTAGACAGTGGTCTTTTACAGACATTTGGTTTGTTCAGAAGTGAGCCTTTCTCATTCTTGCAACAATCCATTTATATATTGTTATGACTCTGGGGTGCAAGAGACAAAGAAATGATCTTAGCAGTCAGAGAAAACTGATGATAATTGGCTCTTAAAAGGACCACTGGTGTCTTCCTGATCAAACCTGCTGTCTCCTTGTTTGACTGCTCTTCAACACTGCTCTGATGCTTTGCAGCTAGACACCCTCCCAGAAGAGGGACTGCATTTCCCATCAGCTTTTATAGGACTAGGAGCAATCCCTTAATGATAGACAGATGGCCCCACCTCTTGCCCAAGGAAAAAGGCACAATGGAAACTAAATAGTAATCACAATTGACAAAAAGTACAGAATTTTACAAATAATAAACATAAATAACAGTATACGCATACACAATTCTATTCCAAGGATAAAACATGAACAAAAATGACAAACAAAAAAAGGAATTTAAACATAATGCTGGGGACGAACACTGTCTGAAACATAACACTGAGCAAGTCACTTAACATGCCTCTTTGCCAGTGATAAATATATGTGTCGCTTCAAGCCAGACATTTACGGTTATCCTCTCTCTTAAAGGTCATTTATAGTGTTTGTGAGCTTTTAAAGCCTAGGCTCCAGTTTGGGCCTTTGGAGGCCAAACCTCACGTTACTTGTGTTGCATAATCTACATGCCAGCTATCCATTCATTTTCTTAAAACATGAAAAACATATGCAGCTTTTGCAAAAATATTGTTATATGGATACTTCTGGAACAATCAGTGTTCATCATAAACAGGAAATGCAAGTCACATGGGACTGAGTATTTTAATTGAAGATAGGTCTCTTAACCAATAATTTGAGTGGGAGAGGCGGGTTAAATATTTTTGTTCTGTCTATCCATTAGTAACCAGCAGATAATTTAATTGAAATGACTAATCTGAAATAAAAGATGAAGAAGGTCCTCTGTCCAAAAGAGTTTATGCCAAGAAACCAAGCAGATGGACACAAGTAATAAAGTTGACTGTAATCTATATTCAAGGTCTACTAGGGACAGATTGTGTCCGAAGAAGACCTGTATAACTACACAGAGTTTTAGACCAGATACAAGTCTCCTAAGTCTTTACATACTTTGCAATATTTGACGCCACCAAAAATAGCCAGAAAGCAGTTCTAGTTACACCAGAAAAACTTGCAATTGTGACCCCATTCAGCCAAATGGTGTTCAGCCATTTGCAGTTGTTAAACAAGATAGCCATAAATAAATATTGTGATCCCTTCAACCAATAGCACCACTTCTAAGTACTGTTTTTCTCTGGTGGTTGGCAATGTTTGTTGGCTAGCTAAATGCTGTGATGTACAAGAGCCTATTTAATTCCATCTAAAACAGGGCGCAAGGCAGGAAACAAACCCCAGGCAGGGCGCCAGCCCACCACAGGGCACACACATACCCACACACCAAGCACATACTAGGGACAATTTAAAATCGCCAATGCACCTAACCTGCATGTCTTTGGACTGTGGGAGGAAACAGGAGTACCCAGAGGAATCCCACACAGATGCAGGGAGAACATGCAAACTCCACGCAGGGAGGACTCGGGAAGCAAACCTATTTAATTCCTCCCTGCATAATGTACCTGCTAAGATCAAGGGTGTCCCATTTGTCTTGTTATTCAGATCAAAGTTAGACACATTATTTTATAATGTGCCGTAGGCAGCACTGCTGGTTAGACTGTTCCTGTTACTTTATTGTCTGTTCATTTCTGTTTTGTCTAACCTGCTATGTTTATTATTGTGACCAGCTGATAGTAAGCCATTCCCATTCCCATTCTCTTTATAATGTTCGCTGTGTCACTTGCCACCTCTGCTTTGCCTTCCAAATAACTCCTGGCCTTGTCACATGACCTCATAAGAGACAGGGACATTATATTGTCAGTGACAGATTCGAGCACCGGGCTAGGCAAACCATGAACACATCTGGGAATTTGTTTCACATCTTGAATTTTCTCTAGACAGTGTTCTATGGCTCCTTACATTATTAAATAAAAAAAGAAATAAACAGATGAGAGAAATGTTTAAAAATAATTCTATCAGAATCCAGACTTTTTCTTATTTGGACTCCAACAAATCAAGCAGCCCTGATTCACACCTTGAATGTGATCATGAATCTTACTTATGAAGCTGCATGAGCACTTAAAGGCCAAAGCATTTTTTAAAGTGATAATACTGATAACAAAAGGCTGTGTCACATGTGCTCTTGTGAGGTGGCTTGCTTCTTTCATTTTTTTAAGCTCCCAGGAGTATTTTTTAGTTGATATTTTGTCCTTTGCCTTAGAGCATTCAGAGCAGTGAGTCTTGTCGACAGCTGCAGTATCCACTTTCATTCCAACATCACAGGCAGCTGCACAGTACTTTGATCAGGTTACACCGCCACAAAAAAACTGGAAGTGAAGGCAGGGAAAAGTATAGATGAATTATGATAGCAAATCCATTAAGAATATGATATTTCTATACATATATAATCTATGTAGTTATTGATCGATTTTAATTTTAATTAGAAGCAGATAACATTCCATACAACTAACAAAGCAAAAAAAACAAAGCAAAATTCAACCCCCACCAAACAGAAAGAGAGAAGAGCCAGCATTCAGAGCTACTCTATAAAAGGAAACAAGAAAGAAAGGGTATCCTTTTCCCCGAAGTGGAAGCTTAGGTAGGTGATGGGTAGGTATGATGTCAAGGAGAGGAATGAAGAAAGTCATAGGATAGTGGATTTTGCCAAAAGGATGGACATGGCTGTGGTGAATATGTATTTTAAGAAGAGGGAGGAACATAGGGTTACATACAAGAGTGGAGGAAGATGCACACAGGTAGATTACATCCTATGCAGAAGAGTCAATCTGAAGGAGATTGAAGACTGCAAAGTGGTGGCAGGGGAAAGTGCTTTTGAGACCAGATATCTTTTGAAAATCTGCTAATGCCGTTTGGACTGCTGCCACAGAATTTTGTCGGTTTGATATATACAGTACCATACGGTATCATCTGCATATAGTGATATTTTCTGTTCAAGTCCATATATAATTTATTACAAGTAGAGCTAAAATGCGGCTTTAGAAAAAAATGGGCATATCTTTATCAGTAAAGCATTGTTGTGTGTAGACACTGATTTACATAAAACCTAATGTTAACTATAATTATAAAATAAAATAATTCAATATCTCATATTGAAGCTGAAGGGGAAGCAGATGAAACATTGAAGAAGGCCAAGAAGTGCTGGGCACGATGAGGTTCATGTCATGTCACTCAGAGTAGCGAACTTAAACCAAAGAAGTTTTTTAGCTTTTGAATAGAAAATACACTTCAACCCAAAAATGTACAGTGTAGATGTACTGAAGAAATTTCAGCATAAGATGTCTGCACTTTTTAGTAAACAGAAAATTGTGAAAAATAAGGTCCTCAATTGCAGTATTTTCTAAGAGTAGTGATGGATTCTTGGGTAGGAGCCTGTGATGCCAATGCAGGCTAGAGGGTCATAATTAGTATAATTTGAAATGTTATTTTGAAATACATTTCTGTCATACTGTGGTGTTATGAGTCCACAGCTCGTTCAGCAAAGGCCGTTTTTTGAATAAATAATCACCGCACTCGCGGCAGCTTAGTGAGGGGGCGTGGTGGCCATAGCAAGCCACGGAGTGATCTGCGGTGTGGGCGTTTCTCACCTAGTGCACAGGTGAGGAACTGCCCACATCCGTGATTGTTCCCGTGGCTAATGTGTTGCAGCTGCTATGGCCCCTCGCAATATAAAAGAAGCGCGAGTCGGTTGAAAAAAGAACAGAAAGATAAGAGAGAAATGAGTAAAAAGAAAAGGACGGAGGTTACAGGGAGCGAGGGAGCAAGTCGGTGCAAGAAAGAGAGAGAGAGAGACACATGGAGCATGTGAGCGAGCGAACGAGCGCTTGTGGGCAGCTGTGAGGAAGCCTGGGTGTTAGGCCGACACCCAGGAGTTGGAGTTGAGGTCGCTCCCGCTGAGCGATCAGGTAGCGGGAGTGACCAGGGAAAGGCGACTGGCCGTAGAAGACCAGAAAGGCAGCGGGAGTCGCGAGGCTTGGTGTTGTAGTCCTTGGTGTGAGCGTCCTGGAGACTAAGGAGTCCAAGTCTCAGGCCTGGGATGAGTGCCAGACCGAAGCCAGGATCGGGAGGTCTCCAGACCTGTGTGTGTGAGTTGAAGAGGGCAGCTGCAGAGTGCGTCTCGCCTGCTGCAAAGCCTAGTCGGGAGAAGCAGGTGAGACGCTAACAGAAAAGAAGCATCAGGCTTGTCGTTGTTGTTTTTTAAAGACTGCTTCCTAAGGAACGTTTTAACCTCGTTTTAAAGAGATTGTTTTTTCTAGTGTTTTTAACCTCCACGTTTTTCTTTTGTTGGATTATTTATTGAACTTTTAAGAGCACTGCAATTTATTTGGACACTGTTTGTTGACTATTTTAATAAAAGCACTTTTGCACTTTTTGAACCATCCCCTTGCTCGATTGTTATTGCCTCCACTGTCTAGCTCATCGGTGACATTACCGACGGTGTTGGGTTCAAGGGCTTCCAAACAGTGATGGGAGCGTGGAGCCGAACCCACATCGTCACACATACAACGGCTAGGAACATTTGGGAATCATAATGCTGGTTTGATGTTTTGGGTATTCCATAAATAACAAATGAACTCAACTAGAAGACAGAGGATGTGAATGAATATGTTGCTGATAAAAAGACTTAAACAGGACAGTTAGGGGAATTGGAGTGGAGAAATCAATTATTTTTCTGCTCCACAAAGGCTGATTCTAACCTGGGCAAAGCTGGCAGCACCGTTAGGATTATGTTTTTTGATTTCTCCAGTGCCCTCAATAACATATAGGTTAAACTAAGAGATATGCCTGTGGATGAGCCTGTAGTTTTCTGGACAATGAACTATCTGTCAGGCAGACCGCAGTTTGTGATACTCAAGGGCTGCATTTCTGATGTGGATGTAAGCAATGCTGGAGCACCATAAGGAACAGTCCTGTCTCCTTTTCTTTTCACTCTGTACACCTCAGACTATAAATATAACAACAGATCATGTCACATGCAGAAATGATTGTGAGCTAATAGAGGGCATATTGATAAGGGGGATGAGACAGATTATAGCAGACAGGTGGAGAACTTTGCTTATTGGTGCAAAGAGAATTGTCTGTGTCTTAACATCAGCAAAACCAAGGAAATGGTTATTGAGTTTCATTGCATCAAAGAGCCTCTATGTCTGAGTGGATTAAGAGGTAGTTCACTCCTTCAAGTACTTGGGGTCTAGATTAATGACAGATTGGACTAGTCTTGGAACATAGGGATTATATACGAAAGGGCAGAGCAGGCTCCTTTTCCTTAGAAGACTGTGTTTCTTTAATGTGGGAAGTGACATCTTTCACATCTTCTACAACTCTGTGATGGCCAGTGTGATTTTCTACACTGTGGTGTGCTGGTCTGGTATCATTACTTCAAGAGAGGCCCACCAAATCAACAAGCTAATTAAAAGGGCAGACTCAGCCTCTGGACCTCTTGGAGATAGTAGCAAAAGAAAGAATTAAAACCAACCTAAGCGCCGTTATGAACAATACTATACATCCTCCCTCTGACACACTAATACTGAGACGTTCAGCTATCGAATTATTCAACAGAAGTGTGTCAAGAAATGCTACTGGGCCTCCTTTATACAACAGCAATATGTCTGCATAATACTTCACTGTGACTACTTTCTTTTTAGTTATTCTGGTATGTATATGTATATATATATATATTAGTCACAAACATGTGCATGGGAGCCAGCCACAGGGACCAAAAGAAGGGAATTCCAGGGGGTGGTGGGTGCACTCAACCCTCTTATTTTGTCAGGAAATTCTGCCTGAGTACAAAGACATCACTTCCACCTCAGTTCTGAGGACATCACTTCCTATCCTTCCTGTCCTGGCCCCAAGGACAACATCACTTCCTTAAACCTTCCTATAAAACCCACTTCCTTCCTCCCTTCGGTGGTTCTGTTTTGGACTCACTTCTGTGCTCTATTGTGCTGAAAGCTTTACCTTTTTTGCAGCCAAGGTCAAGTACACTGGTGGCTGCCCCAAACCTTTGTCTTGTGTTGAGGCTCATCATTTCTCAGTGGCGTAGTCAGCAGGATGGCCTCCGTAAGGAAATGGGAGACAAGCCAAAAGAAAACCTTGACACACCATCCAGACCTCCAGCCATTAGGCTTCAGGTGGGAAAGTACCATTCCTGCATTGCCAACTTGGAATCAGTTGGTGTGGGTAAGGGGGACCCGAAGGGCACTTTGACCCGAGAGTTTAGTCTAGGACCCTGGGCCCACAGACTAGAGCCAGGCTCAGAAAAGAGAACACTGGGGACTGAGTATGGGCTCTAGGGCAGAAGGGGCTGCTCAGCAGAACCCCATAAGGGGAAAACCCTTGCTTAAAGGTGGGGGTACCCCAGGATGGCAGGCAAGGAGAATAGTTCAATGGGAATTTACTCCCCAACTGCGTAAGGCTCCCCAAGCCATGAGATTATGGGCCAAAGTCGGCTGCTGGTAACGGCCAGGTCACAATAGCTCATGGCAAATAGTTGAACTGGTGGCCTGTGCCTGGGGATAGCCAATTAAAAACATGGCCTCTGTGATAGAGATCCTGGAGACAATACGAGCGGTTACCTACCCGGGAGAACCAGAAAAGGACCTGTGTGATCCCGGACATGCTGGTGTCTCTATACCTGAGCTCCATAGCCAAACTACAAAGAAAATCTCTGGACCTCTTGATACACACTGCTGATGGCTGTACCCAAGAGGTCATTAAAGGCCTGGATCTTGGTTTTTATCCAGGACACTCGCAAGCCCAGACACTCAGACTCCTCACTCTGTCTCTCGAGCGCCCCGATCAGAGCCTCCATTGACTCCGCGAAGATCACAGCATTGTCAGCAAAGTCAAGATCCGTTATTCTTTCTTCACCAACAGATGCCCCACAGCCGCTGGACCCCATGACCTTGCCCAACACCCAGTCCATACAAGCATTGAACAGAGTAGGATCAAGAACACACCCCTGACGAAAACGCAGAGGTTCTGCCTCCACTCTGCACAGCACTCAGAGTACCAGTGTACAGGTTGGCCATGATATCCAGCAACCTCGAGGGGATCCCGCGAACCCTCAGGATGTCCCACAGGGCAGCTCAATGAACTGAGTCGAACGCTTCACGAAAATTGACTAAAACTGCAAAGAAAGTCTGCCGATATTCGCGTTTGTGCTCCTTGAGAACCCTCAGTGCTAGGATACAGTCGATGGTAGACTTCTTAGGTGTAAAACCAGACTGTTCCTGGTTGCTGGTAGGTGAGCAAGTGATCACGGATCCTATTGAGGACAACCCTAGCAAGGACCTTACCCAGCCCCGAATCTCCAAATGCCGTGGTGGCACGGGGCGAACTATGCCCTTCACCTACGATCCTCTCACAAGCCTCTCATAATCCAAATTCCAGACCACTCTTGATATGACTAAGGGGTACTGGTAGGTTCCCTTAACGGATTCAGCAAAGGAAAAGACTGCGTTTAGTACCCCTAGTGGACACTGGCAGTATTGTGTCCTTCCATATGGGTTAAATGGGGCATCCACAACTTTCCATATTAAATTGACCCCTTCTGAAAACCAAGAGGCAGGTCCAAGCCTTTCTCGGATTGACAGGGTACTATTGCCGGTTTGTGCCCCATTTCTCTGAGAGAGCGGCGCCCTCGACAAACCTCACAAGGATGAGGAATCCGAATTATGTGGTATGGGATGATACAGTAAATTGGAAGCTGCATTTTGTGACTTGAAACAAACACTTATGTCAACTCCAATACTGAAAGCCCCTAATTTTTCTTTACCTTTCATCCTCCAGACACAGGTGTTGGTGCCGAGCTGAGCTAGAGTGTTGACGGAGTTGAATACCCCGTCATGTACCTGAGTCTGAAACTATTGGACCAAAAAACCAGGTATGCGGCCATGGAGTGGGAAGCACTGGCGGTTAAATGGGTGATCACTCAGCTAAGATACTACCTTTTGGGCTGGGAGTTCACCCTTGTAACAGACCATGCACCTTTACAGTGGATGGCCTTACACAAGGAATTAAATCCTTGAGTCAAAGGTGGTTTTTAGATCTACCGCCATACAAGTTTTCGGTCATTGACTTGCAAGTCAATGCTGATGCCCTTTGTAGGTGTCATGACCTCACGGTCAGGTATGCCCGAACTGAGGGGTCTGGGCTTTGCAGTGTCACACACATGCACATGGGAGCTAGCCACAGGGACCAAAAGAAAGGAATTCCATGCCTGGCCAGGGGGTGGCGGGATGGACTCAACCCTCTTATTTTGTCCCCGCAGACCAGACATGAGAAATTCTGCCTGAATACGAAGACTTCACTTCCACCTCGGCTTTGAGGTCATCACTTCCTATCCCGGCCAGAGGATGACCTCATTTCCTGTTGTGGCCCGGAGGACAACATGAATTCTTTCTATAAATCCCAACTTCCTTCCTCCCATCAGTGGTTCTGTTTTGGACTCACTTCTGTGATCTGTTGTACTGAAAACAACCTTTTTGCAGCCAAGGTCAAGTACACGAGTGGCTGCCCCAAACCTTTGTCTTGTGTCGAGGCTCATCATTTCACTATATATATATATCTATAATTATGTATGTAATTAACGTATGTATATATATATATATACTATATTACTAGAGATTTTTGCAAATTTATTAAAAATAAAAAATTGAGAAAGCACATGTACATAAGTATTCACAGCCTTTGCCATGAAGCTCAAAATTGAGCTCAGGTGCATCCTGTTTCCCCTGATCATCCTTGAGATGTTTCTGCAGCTTAATTGGAGTCCACCTGTGGTAAATTCAGTTGATTGGACCTGATTTGGAAAGGCACACACCTGTCTATATAAGGTCCCACAGTTGACAGTTCATGTCAGAGTGCAAACCAAGCATGAAGTCAAAGAAATTGTCTGTTGTCTACAATATATATATATATATATATACAGTAATCCCTCCTCGATCGGGGGGGTTGCGTTCCAGACCCCCCCGCGATAGGTGAAAATCCGCAAAGTAGAAACCATATGTTTGTATGGTTATTTTTATATATTTTAAGCCCTTATAAACTCTCCCGCACTATTTATAAATATTCCCCGCAGAGTTATACAGCATAATCCCTTTGTATTCTCTTAGATATTAGGTAAGATTCATTGAAATTATGTATATAAACACACTGTTTATCTATACTAATAAACGGCAAAGCCCTCACTCACTCACTCACTCACTCACTCACTCACTCACTCACTCACTCACTCACTCACTGACTGACTCATCACTAATTCTCCAACTTCCCGTGTAGGTAGAAGGCTGAAATTTGGCAGGCTTATTCCTTACAGCTTCCTTACAAAAGTTGGGCAGGTTTCATTTCGAAATTCTACGCGTAATGGTCATAACTGGAAGCTGTTTTTCTCCATTTACTGTAATGGAGTTCAGCTGGAGGGGCGGAGTTCGTATGACATTGTTATGGTGTATAAAATCTGTACATTTTGGTTTCCATTATATTTTGTTCAAGACAAGACAACAGATGAACTAAGACAAATTAAAGCAGGTTTTCTTCCCTTACACCTTACTTTTGTTCATAGCTTAGTGCTAATTTGCTTTATAGCCTGGGAAAGGATGCTGAGCTGATACCTCAGGCTACTGATTACTTTATGGATGGACATCTGGAACAATAGTTTGGTTTACAGCCCAGGACAGGAAGAACTACTGATACCTCAAAGTACATCAAAGGTTTTGTTGTGTGGGAAAACGGACAGTGAATGAATTCATCAATCATTTTGACAGCCAGCCAATCAGGTGCATGTGTTGTGAAACCAAGGCATGACATTTCATAATAAATATGCCTTGGTTTGAAAAGCAAGATAGAGACCAGTGGAGAAGAGAAGAAGAAGAAGGAGAAGAAGAAGAGGAATGGACGAAGACTGCCCTGGTCGTCAGTAAGACATCATGAACATCGATTGCTAAATCAAACGCCTCCCTGGGACATTCATCCTTGTCATCTGTAACTTTTTCGTAAGCTTTTTCTAAAGACTATATATATTCAGACTTTCTTATCAAGTACCTATTTTCTAGTATTCTTTGTTCTTGTGGTATTATTATTATTCTTGTAATAAATACCATGCTGCTTTTAACTTTCAATGCTTTGTCTTAATGTCTAGAGTGATTGAAGTAATAAGTTAGATTTCTTTGAGCACCTGGTGACAGCCAGATTTTTGCCATTATTTCTGTGCTGCGAGGTTTATAAGGCTGAGAGTGAGAGCGCTATACTCAATAGAAGGGACAAATACGAGAAAGAAGGTATTCTTGGCTGATGAATGGCCTATAGTCAAGAGTGCTGAGTCTTTGTATGTTTAAATGTATTCTTGTAGACCAAAAGTAATATTTAGGTCTGAGATATCACTAAAACATCGTATTGTTGTTCGTGCCGAAAATAAGTAAGTCTCTTGAAGTGCTGAATGACAGGCTGTTATTCCTATAGCACTTGTGTGGTTTAAAGTGCTAAGGGTTAATCAGCGTGTGTGTGTCATTCATGGAGCACTGTTGTGGTTAGGGTCTGTATGTGTGTGTTCATCTTAAAGTGCAACAGTAGACCAACCCGATAACGAACTTGACAAGAACACTTACCCTTGAGGAAACAGGTGAAGGGCAAGTAGAGGGAAATACCACGATAATACATTTGAATTGTTTTATCTTGGTAGAGTAATATATAAATTGCTCTACTTTCCCCTTTTGTATTATTAAAATGTAGCCTTAGAATGCCTAATCTCACAGACTTACCACTATATATAACTTATCCCCACCTTCCCTTCTATATCTATAACCTCAGGCAATTAGATGTAGTAAAAAGACAAGCAGGAGTTAAGTTACACAAAAAATTATGTATTACTGATAATATTCATAAATAATAACAAAATGTAAAGTACATTTGAATATTGGCAACCATACAACCTGATTAAATGGTGATGTGTAATTCAGGTGGCACACAGACTTGTAGTTACTTAAAATGTCTCTAGTTAAGGCATCACTGGTGCTCAGCTTTCAGCCACATGTCTGTTCAATATGGCTGCTGAGCTGTGCTCTTCAGTGTGTTGTCTTCATCATCACAGGTTAGCAAGAGAGATGCTTCTTCATCATATGTTGGTAAGAGAGATGCTTCTTTCAGATGTTAGTAAGAGAGAGAGAATGTGGTTGAGCAAGTACATTTATAGATGTTCTCTCCAATTCCTCCAGCCAATCCAGACAGCCATATCTCAGACCAATGAGTGGAATAGATCATCTTATCTCCTGCCCCAAAACCATATGTTAAACATCCTGGCTTCCTTGCAGGGGGATCAAAGACTTTAGCAGAGAAATACTCATCAAACTGGTTTAAGACACATCCCCCAAATCCTGTCGTAAAATTACAAAGAGACAGTCGTAAAAGGGGGTTTGGCAAACACGAATACCTCTCACGAAAGTTACATTGGTTTGCCTAAATTATAAATAAAGACATACAAAACATTTATCAAGTTATATGCAAAATCCCACATCACAACACTCCACCCCGATGAATGTTTTGTACAATATCTTTATAAACAATGTCTTTAAATTGTTTGATGAGTCTGATGCATAACTTGTGCATTGATTTGCAGTATTTGCTCTCCCAGTGTTAAAAGTTGTCTGTGACCATTTGTCCATTACATATCTTCTTTATTTCAAAGACAATCTGAAGAACTTGGAAGCGCTCCTGATGACTTGTATCTGCTCCAGCTTGCATCAACTCTTTCTGCAGTCTTCATATGTCATCAGATCTGGTGGTTCAAAATGAGACAAGTCCACACCTTCCACTAAACTAGCCCACTACAATTTAGTCTATTGTGTGAATTTTTAATCTGTGCTTGTTCTGTGTCTAACTGCTAATTAGACCCCTGTCCCAAACTATCTGTTTAAACATATGCAGCTGTACAATTAAAATCAAAATTTGAAAGGTAACATGCCACAGGTGCCAGTACAACCACTTCTGCCCAAGTGAGAGCACATGTGCCACTGCATAAACTGTTCACAAACCAACATTTGTGGCCCCTCTGCACACATTTGGGGTTGACTTAGTTGCCTCTTGTGCTTTCCTACCCATGGTGCAACTCTTGACTGCCATCAGCCTTTACCAGTATAGGCTGGCATCACCACCATGAGACATCAAAGCTATGCAACTCTCATCATTCCCACTGTAGGCCACCCCTAGAGTTGTTTGCTCACCATATGCGTACTCGTTGTGCTAAACACCTCGGTTCAGAATTGGCCCACTGGTCCTGTGCCTGTACCACAGCCGACAATCTCAGCAGGGCTTCCGTATTTTCCCAATTAGACTATACCTAACATCGGAGCCCATATGACTTGCAAATGTATCAGCTGCACCTGCTTTCCTGAAAAGTTCACCAATTTGCTCAGTATACCTTTTCTTATATTAATTATCCCACTTAATTAATTAATACCCAGAATCTATACTTTATGAGCACAAAATTAATCCCCTTATTTTTGGCATTCCTAACTGGTTTGTTCAGTTTCCACCCCTTGGAATATAAATTTGCTGCAGTAATGAACAAACCTTTCCTTTTAAACTATAGTCTGTGACTAGTCCTATTATTGAATGACTTGTGGACTTGTTACTCACTTAAACCCCAGTAAGTGTCTTTTTCTTGCTGTCTCTTCAGTTCTTCTTCATGTCTTTGTCTTTGCTTGTTGTCTTTGTTGTCTTTTCCTCTTTCTTTTTTTTCATTTCGCTATGTAGGCAGGTCTGCAAAATGGAAGGTGACAAAGCAATTTCTGTCCATCTCATCTTCTTCTTATTGGTTAAGCTGGTGCCAACATTCAAACTTTGCTTCAAGGCATTCATTGGAACAGTTTGGCCGATAGTGCCATGCCACTCCAATGTGCCAATGGTAACCCAATCTCCTGCATGGATTTTACTCTGCTAATTGCCTTCACTATTTATTACCTGCACCAAAACAAAGTCCATAAAAACCTTACAATAGAAGTAGCACTTTTACAAAAGGCCAGAAAATTGAAACAGAAATAACTGTTTTCCCTTTCCTGTCTTCCTGTACTACCCTTCTATTTTTTTTTCCGTTGCCTGTGTGTCCTTTTTTTATTGTATGGTAACTGCTACCTGAAAGTGTGGGCTAAAACCTCTCCAAAATCCAAGTGCTAAATCCAGCATCGCTCCTAAAACTGACCTGTGCTCTTTACTAAAGACCAGCTCACTTTTCTCCATTTTATTGCATGGAGATTCATAGGCTGTCTTTTTAAACAACTGGTCAGTCAGGTTTTGAATCACTGAACCTAAGTGTGTGTGCTTTTTAATTACTGCTGGCCCCAGCACAGCTGTTAGGACCCTCACACCCCTGTGCATTCCTGGCTTCCTGCCTGAGCTTGTAAAACTTTCTGCTGCACCATCTCCCATCCTTTGTTCTTTGGCTTGTCCTGATCCATTCAAACCAACTCCTAAACTGGTGCACTTTCTTTCCAACTCAGCCATTCTTGCACTAGCACATTCAGACCTTTCACACACAAGCACTTGAATTCCCTTATTTTCCATTGTTCTTTGTTTTAATTCGACACTTTCTTTATTCAGTATTCTTAAGCCATTATCCAGTTCATGCCCTCTAGTCAACAATTGCCATTCAAACTCACCAGCTCCTCTGCCTTCTATCTGATCTCTTTGTCCTAAATCAGATTTCAGTGCAGCACTGGTTACCTTTCCTAACAGTGGTGAAATATGTATGGGTGTAGCATGTTCTTTAAATACTGGACAGACCTCAGAATTACCAGGAGATTGTGGTGCAATGGAGAATAATGGAACGAAACACCCTTTCTGTTTTCCCTTCCTTTCATCCTTCTCCTTTTCCTCACACTCACATTCCCACTCTTTATCTGAGCACTCATCTGTCTCATGTAAGTCACCCACCCATGTTTTAGGGTTCCAGTCCGATCTGGTTACTATTGCCCTAACTTTCACCATGGGCGGTTTACATTTCTTTTTTCCACTTCTTTCACTGCTTTCTACTTTAGCAGCGGGTGTTCTACATGCTAAGACTTCACAATTACCACACCAACTGTTACATCTTTCAAAACTCTCACTCAACATTCCATAACTTTCACTTTCATTCACTTTGCTATTTTCTTCCTTATCATGATCTTCCTTAGTACCAATAATACAAGATAGTAAACCTCTTATAACAGCAGCTGTCTTCTTTAAACCTGATCTCTGTTTTCTTGCTTTTAATCCTTCCAGCCCCCTTCCATTTTGTGGCACACTCAGCTCAGCTTCTGCTTTCTCTACCTGCACTACAGGTTTCCTAGCTTTAGCCTGCTTGCCTCTGCCACTCCACTGGAAGATGGCTGACTTTAAAATAAACTTAGGCATTTCTGAGTCTACAATTTTCTCTAATACAATTTGCCAAATTCTTTATGGGTTGGCCTACTTTTGCCCCTGTAAGCAAACACACACATACATACACAAAGATCCTAAACGAATAAGTACCGTATGAATGACGAATGCATGTCCCATCACTCCCTAGCACTTTAACCACTTAAATGCCGTATGAATGATGCATGCATCTTTCACCACTCCCTAGCACTTTAATTAGGGACTCACTACCACCAGCACTAACAAACATGCGGGTGTCCTTGTGACACACATGAAGTCTCTACACTTTGTTGGTTATATTCCATTCAGCAACCAAACCATGTTTTACTTCCACCGCATTTGTACACTGGGTGCCCTAAAATTCACATACATAAACAAACACATACATCAAAACAGTATTTGCAAACAGGGTGCAAAACATGGTTACCCCAAAATCCTGTCAACTACGCCAATTGTTTTATCTTGGTAGAGTAATATATGTATTGCTCTACTTTCCCCTATTGTATTATTAATATGCAGCCTTAGAATGCCTAATCTCACAGACGTACCACTGTTTATAAGATATTATTTTATATAACTTATCCCCACCTTCCCTTCTATATCTATAACCTCAGGAAATTAGATGTAGTAAAAAGACAAGCAGGAGTTAAGTTACACATAAAATTATGTATTACTGATAATATTCATAAATAATAACAAAATGCAAAGTACATTTGAATATTGGCAATCATACAACCTGATAAAATGGTGATGTGTAATTCAGGTGGCACACTGACTTGTAGTTACTTAAAATGTCTCTAGTTAAGGCATTGTTGGTGCTCAGCTTTCAGCCACATGTCTGTTCAATATGGCTGCTGAGCTGTGCTCTTCATTGTGTTGACTTCATCATCACAGGTTAGCAAGAGAGATGCTTCTTCCATCATATGTTGGTGAGAGAGATGCTTCTTTCAGATGTTAGTAAGAGAGAGAGAATGTGGTTGAGCAAGTACATTTATAGATGTTCTCTCCAATTCCTCCAGCCAATCCAGACAGCCATATCTCAGACCAATGGGTGGAATAGATCATCTTATCACCTGCCCCAAAACCATATGTTAAACATCCTGGCTTCCTTGCAGGCACATCCCCCCCAAATCCTGTCATAAAATTACAAAGAGACAATCGTAAAGGGGGGATAAACACGAATACCTCTCACCACTTGGTTTGCCTAAATTATAAATAAAGACATACAAAACATTTATCAAGTTATATGCAAAATCTCACATCACAACATACATCATCACGCCTCTCACGTAATCACGCATTACGTAGAAAGCCAGGAAGAGCTACAAAACGCGCTTTAGAAAACATGCATTATATAATTAAGAAGGCAGCGAAACAATTAGAAGCGAGCGAGTGACATATAAAACCATATTCAGCAGCTCACGTGAACTGACGCAGTGCGCAGACAAAAAGTAACAGTTCCAAAGAGTGCTGAACAAAAACTGAATTACACTGCTACGCTCAAATAGATAAACCACACGCCGTGGCGCGATACTAAAGCATTCGACTGTAGCGCCCACGTCCGAGGTTCGATTCCCAAGAGGGGATGCACTAAGTATGTACGCGCGCTTCTCGATTTATTTTAACCTCGCATCCCCTTAGTTTGAGACGTATGAAAACGCATGCGGTTAACGCAGAAAGACAGATCACCTATTCACCTATTGAAGCTTCATGAATAATGAATACTTTATTCGCGATCAATGATTGTTTTGGTAAAGCCATACTCAGTGTATTCATTAGATGAACGGTAAAAAAGTAAGAGCGAGGGGACGGTAACTTACTGAAGCACACAAGCAAAACCACAATAGCACGCGGGCTCGATGTACTG
>JANRMT010062792.1:66523944-66549651 GCA_026402145.1 Polypterus bichir lapradei
CGTTATATATTTAGTTATGCTTTCATATAAAATCCGCGATAGAGTGAAGCCGCGAAAGTCGAAGCGCGATATAGCGAGGGATTACTGTATATATATATATATATAGTGTATATGTATATATTTATTTATTTGTTATTTAATAAGCTTCTGTAAAAAGCCTAATTACCCTCTGTGGACAAATAAACGTTTATCTACTTATCTGTCTATCTAATTTAAATGAATTTATAATTTATTAATTCATATATTCAAATAACATGTTAAATTTATATACAACAGACTCATCAGTTAATCTAACAGGCACTGTGTGTCTCTGAAGCGTGGAAGAAAAATTGGAGTACTTGGGGAAATGCTCATGCTGGCAAGGGGAAAAAACAAATCCTTTAGGCCTGGATCCAAACCAGTCTCTTGCAGCAATGAGCACACAGTACTAAATACTGCACTACTGGGCTACTTTTAATATAAAAATTGTAAAATGTGATTTGAATATTTAATACAGATGACAAAACCGGATACATCCATCATGCTAAATATTTTTAGTAGAACTTGGAGCACAAAAAATCCTGGAGGAGGCGTACATTTCATATAGTCTAGTGGTAAGACAGAAACGATATTCATCTCCACTTGTATTTCTTTTCTTCTTCTGAAACAGAATAATAATAATTCTTTTAAAAGAATGTATGGAGTCAGCTGATCTCATTAATTTCAGGAGGCCATTCCAAAGTCTGGGCGCTATTCACCTAAAGGCCCTGTCACCCATAGAGTGCAGGTTAGTATGGGGCACATCAAGAGTGCCAGAATCAGAGGACCTTAGTGGGCAAACAGGAGCAGAGTGATGGAGAAGGTCACTGATGTAAAGCTTTGTAGATTAATAATAGAATTTTATATTCAATCCTGTAAGACACAGGGAGCCAGTGCAGGAGAAGCACGATGGGTGTTATGTACTCGCTGTTGCTGGTTTGAGTAAGGACTCTTGCAGCAGAGTTTTGAATCAACTGGATTAGAAGGGGCACCTGCCAGTAGGGAGTTACAAATGGAGGATGCGATAAAATCATGGACAAGTTTCATAGCATTAGAAAAGTAGAGGAATGAGCGAACACAGTATAAGTAATGGAAGTGGATCATCTTCAAGAGTGATTGAAAAGGAGCTAATTTTCTTACGTTGCACTTTAGTCCCAATTTGCAGGAGTCCAGTTTTGTTGCAATTTAATTTTAAAGAGTTCTGCTCCATCCAGGTTTTAATTTCACTAAGGCAGGTTGTGAGCTGAGAAAGCTCTGATGAAGTTCCACTTTTAACATTGAAATAGAGTTGAGTATCATCTGCATAAAAATGATAACCCAGTCCATAGCTACGGATAATATGGCCAAGGGGAAGCATATAAATACAGAAGAGAAGAGGGCCGTGGACAGAGCCCTGAGGAACTCCTTGTGTGACTGGCGCCAAGTTGGATCTGCTGTTGCCAAGACTAACAAACTCTTGCCTATCAGTCAGATAGGACTTGAACAACTGGAGGGCAGTGCCAGAGATACCCAGCATGTTCTCCATTCTGGACAGTAGAATGTCATGTCTGACAGTTTGAATGCTGCACTAAAATCTCATAGAATTAATATGCTGGTTTGTCCAGAGTCTGCTGCCATAAGAAAATCATAGGATACCTGAAGCAGAGCAGTTTTAGCACTGTGCTGCACTCTGAAACCAGACTGAAAGGGTTTCATCAAATTATTAGATGTTAAGTAACTGGTGAGTTGCGAGGCTACAACACGCTCAAGAACTTTTGACAGGAACGGTAAGTGAGAGATGGGCCAAAAATTATTAAGATTGTCAGCATCAAGACCAGACTTTTTCAACATTTGGGTTACAGAAGTGATTTTAAAAGTGGCTGGCACAGAGTTTATGTCAAGCTCTGAATATCTTATTGTCAAGTCAGGATTTCAGAAGTGTGGTGGGGATGGGGCCCAGTACACAAGTAGTTGGCCTCAAAGCAGGTCTTTAACTCTTTCAGGGCTGATGTTGACTTTTGTCAAAAGGAGGAGTTGACGATGTTATGCTTTAGTTGGACTCTTGTTGCTAGAAGGAAAGTTAGCTTCATTAGTTTGACCAGGATTTCCTGCACGCGCATGAGTAGCAAGGCGCAAACGACGGCAAAAATGGCCCTGGCGAGAGACCAAAGCGAATGTGTAAAGCAAAATGCTCAGTGGACGATGTTTTGCCAATTATCTCTGAACTGTTCTATGACTTGTCGAACTCCAATTTTGATACAAGTGATTGAAAACGAATGTGAGGTTCCAGCTTTAGCTGACTGGTCCCTGTAGAAACCAGATTGCAATGCATTGCGAGTGCAACCGCTGCTGCTGCCCCAGCCACACAAAGATAGCCTGGCAGCAAGCCTGCCGCACATTCTTGGCAAACTGGTAGCCACAGCATGCAGCAACAAACATTTTATGTTGATTTCTGTGTGAAACCATTGCTTTTCATAAACTATGTTTTTTGGAAAAAATATTCAGCCCTCAAAGAGTTAATAAATACAGATGTGACTGGTGTAAATTTAGAAAAAAAGGCGGATGGAGTGTGAAGACAGGGAAAGATATAAATGGATGATGGATTTATGTTAGTTAAATTATTTATACTGTTTAATTTTATTATGGAAAAAGAGAAGGAATGTTTCAAAGACTTCAGTAGAGGAAGCAATTGGGCCAGATGCAAGTTGAAGTAGTTTATTATCTACAGAGAATAAAACCCTTAGGGTATCATGACCATTTTCTATTATTCTGCCATAATGTGTGTTCTTGGCTGCACTTAGTGCATCCCTGTAAGCTCTTTGCTGGTCAGAAAAAGCCTGGATATGCACAGTGAGGCCAGCTTTATGTGACATCCTCTCAAGGCATCAGCCAGCTGCTTTCATAGACCGTAACCCTGAATTATACCATGGACCTGAGTGCTTAAGGGAAACCTCCTTATGCTTTAAAGGAGCTGTTTTATTTAGTGCTAAATGAAGGGTTGAGTTATAGTGGTCAATAAAACTATCTAGTGTTAATGGAATAGGTGAAGACAGAAAAAGATCTGAAATAGAACTAGCAAGGACAGATATTTTTAAGGTTTCTGAAAGAGATTTGACGTTTACAGATAAGAGGAGGCAGAGGTAATAAGACAATGAAAAGTACTGCTTTATGGTCAGAGAGTCCCAAATCACTGCTATAAATGTTGCCGACAGCTAACCCAGATGCACAGATCAAGCCCAATATATGACCACCAGAAGTGCCGCAATGGGCTTTAACAGGCCCTGCCTCTTGACAGCCCCCCAGCCTTGACTCTCTAAGAAGACAAGGAAAAACTCCCAAAAAAACCCTTGTTGGGAAAAAATGGAAGAAACCTTGGGGAAGGCAGTTCAATGAGAGACCCCTTTCCAGGTAGGTTGGGCGTGCAGTGGGTGTCAAAAAGAAGGGGGTCAATACAATACACAGAACAAAACAAATCCTCAATACAGTATAAAAATTTAAATTTTAGAAGTACGGAGTAGAATTTAACAGTAGATGATATCCCATAATATGATTTGGAAATGTTTAGAGTCCTGGAGACCTCATCCATCAAGCTGCCTCCCCCATTTGGCCATTCCACAGCTGAAACAGTGTTGGGCTAGCCAATCCGATGAAAGGACCCCTCTTTCCCGTGATTCCTGTGATCCTCCATTAGGAATGACTTTACCTGAGGCAGGCAAAACAACTTGGCAGGTGGGCTGTGGCACCGAGTGCCAAAACAGTCCATAAGGATAGGAATTCATTTCTCAGCTTACATGTAGTAATGTCAATATGGATGTTGAAATCTCCAAGAAGAGTTACTGTCTGGGAAAGGGAACTTAAGTCGGTTAATAATTCATTCAGATCAGGTAAGAAAGACCCATTGTATTTTGGGGGAAGATAGAGAACAACAAGTAAGATAAGACCAGATTTCATTATTAGTTTAAGAGCCAGACACTTGAAAGACAATGGACAGTCAAATGGGATTCTTTTGGTGTTTAACTCAGATCTAACAATTACTATTGTCTTGTGATGAGCTGCGAGCCTCTGTGAAGTACAGTAAATGTATCCGGATGGTGTTGCCTGTGTAAGAGATGCAAATTTAGTTTTTGGCAAGTTTCTGTTAAACATAGCATATCAAGGTTTGAGTCTGTAATGAATTCTGATAGCACTCTTATCTCCATTAAGAGATCTTGTGTTAAACAATCTTAGCTAATGATGGTCCATTGTGCACAGATCCATCATCATTATTAATTATTATTATTATAGTGCAGGAATAAGGCATGCATTAGGTAATGTAATTTGTGTTTTCTAAAATATATTTTAATACATTCTTGTTTATCATGTCATGGAGTGGCTACGTGTTGCATGTTGGTCAGAGTCCTGCAAGTAAGAAATTCAAAGTTGTCTGTACATTGTAGGAAGAGAATGGGCCTCCCAGCCAGGACAGAGGATGTTGCATTATCTAGACGTGAGGCCAGCGTGATGACACAAGCAAACTGACCAGCAGAACAAGGACATAAATGGGTACCCTCCTGGAATGGTTTAATGGACAAACTGATAAGAGCAGAGGATCGGGAGTTCTTCCATTCCCCCATACACTAGGTGGCAGTGGTCCTCATATGGTAACCCAGTCAGGATACCCAGAGGGATGCTTGGGACATGCAATCTGGAAGTGCAGCCCTGTCAGGGTCCCTAGGGGCTGATAGAGGGTGCTATTGGAGAGGATCTTCGTACTTTTTTATATGGCCTTGAAGTGCTTCCAGGGAGACATGGCATAGTACCAGAAGCATCAATGAGTCAGAATTGGGAGGCAGCGGACAATATTCAATGAAGGATGTAAGGAGGAAGAATTAGTGTATTTTTGTGATTGTTTATAATTTTGTCTAATAACTGGAGCGAAGACTGTGAAGAGGTGCTTTTCTGGAATAAATATCCTTTATTCTAAAATTGAGTTGGATGTTACTGTTTCTTGGGTTTAGGGCTAATTTGCTCCCCCTTGTGGTCACACCATGTAACATGTTAATAGCACTACTACTGCTATTATGTCAAACATCAATAGACAAGACTCGCTTAGAATGCACATTTTGTCCAAGTGATGGAAAATAAGTTCTTTTGAAATAATTATTGAAACATGTATTATTCAGTTTATAAATTAGGGAGGTTAGGCCTCTTTCACTCTGATTTACATACAAGGTTTAGTATTGTAAGCATTGTAGCTATACAGTATATGTTTGATCTGGGCTCACAGAGGAAATGTCTCACGGTATGGGCAGTTTCAAAAAACATGGCAATTTTCATGATGAGATATCGAAAGAGACTATGCTCTGCAGAGCTGCTCAGTGGGACCTTTCACTTAGCCACTCATCCATTGTTTGGGAAACAACTTGGAGTACAGGCCAGAAGTTTACAAATTAATACAGAAGCAAGATGGTTTACTGGAGAAATCAGCCATGTTTGGGACTGGGAAATTCAAGACATTGAAAGGAGAGCTTGCTTCAGTTTTTCTGAAAAGATAAGCTTTACTGACAGCAGATTATTATATAGCTGGGAAGTTCATGGTAGGAAATGAAAATACCCAAACATCTGGAAATATAAAAAAACCTTCAAAAAACACACTCAAATTAATCACAAAGAAGATTTAAAGTAGGTCTAAATTATTTAAAAGGTTTATTGTAAGATCTCTCTATTATATAAAAAAAACTTGGGACGAGACAAGACCTGTTCTGAGACACAAGACGTGATTTTCTCAGAGAGACACTTTCACGTCCCACGAGATGAGACTTTGTACCAAGAGATTTAACCACGCCCAGGGCCGGAAATAAAAGACAAAGAGTAGATGACAAAGTAGAATGTCATAAAGAATTCAAAAACATTGGCACGATACACATGTAGAGCAGGTTAGAGATAATGAAAGTAGGAAAATTCGAGTCTCAAAAAAATGATAGTAAAGATTGCATTAGCGCAAACAAACGGAAATTATAACTTGGTGAAATAACAGAGCAGTGAAAAGAGATCGAATAGTGTTTGAGGATGTCTGGGGGAGAAGAGAGACAAGGCAGTGAGACAAAAGGACAGCTGCTGTACAGGCTTTGAAATGTTCGAAGTGCCGCACGAGATGCAGATCATGCGGCATGGGAGCAGCAGCAAGCGAGCAGCTGATCGAGCAAAGAGGAGATTTAAAAAAAAAAAACTGTATTTGTTTCACATTGAATCATCGTTTAAGAGGGGTTTCGGAGGAGCGACCACATCTTCTTGGGGTGTATTGGGGGGTGTAGGGGGTTGATGAGAGAAGCGAGCAGGGGGGCAAAGCCCCTAGTACTTTACAATATAAATTTTGACAAAATAAAAAAACAAATATCACCAAGGAAAATAAACATGATTAGTAAATCAATAAACCAAGAAATGAGGAAAATAACTAGAAAGTTAACTATCAACCAAAGATGCACAAATGTAAAAACTACTACGGTATACTGTATGCACGAACACAAACAGGGCAATTAAAGGAGGAGAACAAGACTGATAATTAAGCAGTCAAACTGGAAACTGAAAATGCTTTATAAAAGCTAAATAGCTGTCAAACTGACTAAATCACTTACCATAAGAAGAAACTTAAAAGTAATCAAAAATTCAAAACAAACAGAGGAGCAGAACAAATGTTAAAAGAGCATTAAATATATTGTTGACACTCTGAGGGAGGCCAGTGCCATAGCCTAAACAGGCCACAGGCTAGAGATCTGAGGGTACATGATATCAGGTGCTACCATAAGTAATAGCATAGCACTAACTGGAGCACAGACCCCCCACACCCCTCCCCCTCCCCCTCAGGAGACGCTTGTGACCTCATTAACATACAGAATGTCAAGACAGGAAGGTGGTTGGTTGCTTTCTGCAGCTTGAACTATGGAATTCTGGAGACCTTTTTGTCCTCATGATGGTGCTGTCACAACAGAGGTATTTAAAAAGTGATTCATGATAATTACTGTATATAGTATTTGTATTATATATTTTAACTAGCTGTGTTGGATTAGTGACAGGCAGTATGTTGTACTGGTTAAGACAGTGGATCTAGAGCTTCAAACCCTGAGGTTTTGGATTCAGATTTTGATACTGACACTGTGTGACCCTGACTAAGTTACATCACCTGCTTCTGCTCCAATTGGTGGAAACAAAAGAATATAACCAATTGTGTCTCAAATGTTGTAAGTCACCTTTGATAAAGGCATCAAATAAGTAATAATAATATAATAAGGCCACTGGAGCTGCTTACTCTTGAACATGCTGTACACAAATATCCATGAGTAAAATTTTTCTGCTTTTCCTAGGGATGTGGTTTCTATTTATGGTCACTGCAAATCAGAACTTTACAGGAAAGTGTATTCTTTTGAATTGAAATGGGTCATCAGTTGGAATTATGTGAAACGAGAATATATCATTGTCATTATTAGATATTTAAGATTTTCATTTGTTTATGCTGTTCACTCAAGTACAATATTTCTTTTTGTGTTTTTCATCAGTTGTTTGTAGTCCCCTTTCAGATTGTATTTGCAAAGCAGTGCATGAGTAGATCTACATAAGTGCCAGTAAAATATGTTGAGCATTTGCCTTTTAGAAATTCAAGCACCCCTATCTAAGAATGACATTTCTCCCTTGAAGTTTGCAAGACTGTAATCGAGGAGAGGGAGTGAGGTGGCCCGGGGGGTTTTAGGGTTTTGTTCTCCCTTAAAGGAAAATTCTACTCAAATTTTTTTTAAATGCTACTTATCCCATGCACATGATGAGAAAACTTTGTAATCTTATATTTTCATGTCAAATGAAGCTAATAAAGTGTATGCTTAAATGTAAGCAGGTGGTGGCCAACGCTGGAAACAGCAAACAATATCACAACATCCATGTATAAATCTCACGTTACTCGTGTCACATAATCCATGTAAAGTCACGCAGTCGAATACTCAAAATGTGCATAACACATGCGATTGTCTCTAAAATATTGCTAAACCGATTCCTTTGTTAAAATGAAAGCACCCCACAATGAGGAAGTTGCCTCTCCCCTGAAACAGTGGCCAAGAAAATTGTCTAAAATTCAAAAGTGCAACCCTTTGTTTTAGGGTTCCTGGCTGTGGCTACTTTTTTCTTCCCATAAATACACAGTCACATTCCAATAGAAAACCTAAGTATAACCATTTCAAAATATTTTGATGTTGCTTGGTTGGCCATTAGCCCAAAAAATGTATTTATAAGATTTATATCACCACATTCTGTGTTACCATACTTTCAAAAATGTGCTTTGTCTCTCTTTGAAATTGATCAAATTAAAAATTGTTTTTTATAATATGGAATTTTGAAAAGACACTTCTTCTTTCGGCTGTTCCCATTAGGGGTTGCCACAGTGGATCATCTTTGTTGTCCACATATTGATTTGGCAAAATTTTACACCGGATGCCCTTCCTGACATTTATCTGGGTTTGGGACCGGCATTAAGAAACACACTGGTTTGTGCATCCCCTGTGGCTGGATTCATAGTTAATATGTAATAAAATTCATAAATACAAGAAAAAAAGCATTGTGTCAAGTCAACAATGAAGAAAAAAAGGTGTATAAAGTACAGTGAGAGCATACATATTAATTAAATATCTCTTATATATATTTCTCTTCTGTTTCGTCCTGCTTCCACTTCAAAATCGGTCCCGTCAACACGCAGCCGACACGGCATTTATCCATTCCTATTCGTCCTCTTCCAAACCATTCCCCACACTGCCTGCGGCCTCCCATACACCTTCACACTGCTTTTCTCAATTCCTATTCCTCCTTCGGACTACCATGTTCCTTCCTCTTCAAAACCGGTCCAGCTCACACGCAGCCAACACAGCATTTCTCGATTCCTATTCGTCCTCTTCCCTGTGAGGCCTGCGGCCTCCCATAGACCTTGCTATTTTTGTTATACTGTGACGGTTGTTTCCTAAGCCTTTGTTATAAAATGAACGACAGTATCTTCTCTGTCGACGGGTTTTTGTACAACGTCATCTGTATTCCTGGATTGTTTCTATCAGTGGGTTATTTCTTGACACAAACAGTTGACGAAGGCAATGCACCGTTTTCTGTTTCTGTTCTTACACTGCCATATGCTACGGCGGGCGGCGGCTATCTAGTAAACACTGTTAGTCAAAAGGCAGCACGGTGGTGCAGTGGTACCGCTGCTGCCTCGTAGTGAGGAGACCTGCATGAAATATAACTGACTATCGCTAATGTGCTTGGTAGGCCAAACAGTAGGCCTCAGGGAGCAAATGTAGTACACAGTAATCTTTATTATTATTTCATCATGTTAGTAGGACTAAACTAGAGTCAAATTAAACAAGTAAAACTTAAGTCAAGGCAGTAATTCTTATCTCTGATACATTTTTCTTAGGTTAAGTTCACATTACAAGCCTCTTTGCTCAATTCTGATTTTTACTCAGATCAGATTTACCTGTCTTGACCTGCACAAGTGACCCACTATTTAACTGTAATGTGAACGCATCTGTCCTACAAAATGGCATGCAGGCGCACATTGTGCGCGAGTCTTTAACAAATGTCATATTTGTGAGACAACTTGTGATATTAAAACCTACCAAATGGACACACGTGTATCTACTGTATGCATCGCGTTTTGCCTGGACGACAGCAAAGTTTGTGATTAAGTCAAGAAGGTGAAAAAAAGCCTGGCAGCTAGCTTTTGCCATTTTCACTGCTATTGCTGGCACTACTGAACCAAGAGATGCGTGGGTACGAGAAAGAAGCTAGTAATAGTGGGACCGTAAACAATTGTCACAGATGTGGCTCTCCTCCATTGTTGTTTTGCTGCACTGCCAGTGCTGGCTGATGTCAACAGCACTCAGTCGATGCGTAGGGGCAAAAAAACACGACCACATGGCCACGAATCAGATATGTATCTCATCTAGGATCACGTATGAAAGTGACTCAGATTTGACTTGAAAACACAGCCCTAAAAACATCAGATTTGTGTCTTATTAAGGCGAAAAATTGGATTTGAGTCACTTCAGCCTGGTGATGTGAAGGTTTTTTGAGCCCTGTGGTTTCTCACTAAAGTCTTCTCATTGTTACTGTCAATGTTTGGACACATCACTGTGCACGCCACCTTCTTTTATTGTGTAATGCTCCCGAAGCTACAAACTGCACAGATGAGTGCCATGTTGCTTTTCAATACACCATGTCAATGGCAACCAACCTGAAAAGAAAAATAAAAAATAAAAACAACAATGAATAAAACACCATAATAAAAACACACACCACACACCATACAATAATTAATCATGAGTTTCTTATCAGAAAGTTCACTCATTCTTTCAAGTGTCTAGAGAATTCATTTAAAACAGTAGTCTCTTCATCACTAGGACTAAAAAGCACAATTATACAACTCCAGTCCTCACATCCCTAAACTGGTTTCCAGGTCAGTTTAGACTTAATCTCTTTTTGGCATATTGACTCATAAATGGGTTAGTTGCCTTTACCTTCCAGAGCTTGTTCGTGTATCTCCAGCAGTCAGAAGACACTCATCTAACTAATATTTTTAAGATAAATAAAACAACAGTAAGAGATTTTTTTTTTATCTAAATGTTTTCTTCAGTATTCCTAGGTTGTCATGACGGGCTTCTTTTTCATCAGGATTTAATAATCTGTTCACAGTTTTCAAGTTAGTGTTTACTTATTGCACTGCTGTTGCTACTGGCTATGAGGGAGGTCACAAAGGAAGTGACATTAAGGGTCATAGGGTATAAAGTCCACCACATGAGAACCAAGTTTGTGGATCTCTCAAGCAAAACCAAAAATAACTTCAAAGTTCTCTTGTGATTTCTGTTTTTCCTGATCACTTTCTTTCTTTGCTTTTTGACTACATGTTTGGGTGATGTTTGAGGTTTTATTACTTTGATCTTCTGTCCCCTTAGTTACAATCCTTTTTTTTTATCTCCCAGTACTTTCATTTGCTCTTGTGGCATTATACAGATGTTTCTTCAGTATTTATTTGACTAATACCCCTATGACGTTCTTAAATGACTTACTCCAATTGGCCCTTGGGAGGGTTTCATCACCAATCTGCCTTCAGAGTTCGATGAGAATGTCAGTTATCATTAAATATTGACAGTTTCATTTGCTCGCTCACAGTGTCACACTTTCTCTGCACAGACGTACCCCCAATTAGGGAAATTTTGTGTAACAAGGGTGAAGATCAAACCTGAAGAATATAAAAATGTGATTTATTTCCAAGCCAACCCCTCATCTTAAAAAAAATCATTATTAATACATAACACATACATGTTAGTGTTGTAAGTGACATGGAACATGATGTAAATGACTGTATTAGAAAGAGTTAGACATAAGTGAAAGAGGGACTTGTGCTGTCATCCATGCAGCCAAGGAAAGAAACTGCAAGGAATTCATTCTACAGTAGGTGACAGAAGTAATGTTTGTCCTTTGGTGAATATATGAAGCAGTGTGCCCCACGCGAGTGACAACTGGAAGCCATGCTGGACACAGCATGTCTAAAAAGAGCATTTGTTCTGCTTGTGTTTTATCGGTCACCTCTCCCCCTAGGATTTCTCTGGTGAGCACTCTAAGAATTCTAAGTGTATTTGTTGTTCTTGTACCTCTAAATTATGCAATTCAGTGATCTCCACCATGACAGCCGCAATGGGGCAGCTCAGCCTGAGGCCATCTTGGGGTGACCCTGATCTTCATTTCTCCTGTTCCAGAGTCGTCCTTTATAGGAGGTCACATTGTCTGCAGTCTTGGCAGATGAAGCTCACTGGAGTTAGGAAGGGCAGCCAGCGGATGAAGGAGAGGTAGGCTGAAGGCACTTCTCCCATAATTCATTCAAAACCTTATTGTCCACTCTTTAATCTGCCATTTTCATTTAAGTTAAATCTTTTTATTTACTGCCTTTATGACTACACTGCATACTCAAATGCTGATCATTATATCATAAATATACTGTATATACAGTACAATAAAGACAGCCATTATTTAAATAAACGTTTACTAAATAGGACCAAAGAGTGGAGGTGAGATACAAGAATTGCATTACAGTAAACAAAAAAGCTTGGCATCTCACTTTAGAGAGAAGAAATCCATCTCCTTCTGGCAGATCAGTTTTCCTGCTTTTTTCTTTTTTTTTTTTTGCACCATGTGTTCTTCCTTGGGTGTGTGCCAGAGTGGATGGCACACAGAAACAAGAAGGGGTTTTCATTTCATCCAGTTTTTAGTATATGTATTTTGTGAAAGTTGCCAAAGAGGATATCTAGCCACATTGTAAAAAGTACAAAGAACTGGCTCTCGCAAAATATTTCCATTACTTGAAATGTTTTCATTTAGGAGGAAACAAAGAGACTTGATGTAAAAAATTTGGGTAACCATCCAAAAAGTGACAAGATCATCCTTTTTAACAAATATGATGTTTAACAGGATAGTACGCTTCAATCTTTATAAATAAGACAGTTTAATAAAATAAAACATTACAACATTCCTGGGCCATCCTAATTGAAAACACTCATTTGCCAGACTAAGGAAGAATTGTAAATACTGTCACTCACTGCAGTCTAAACAGAGTAACTCGGAAAAGTGAAGTCAAGCCAAGTGACTTGGCTGTTAAAGGAGGCCTCTGATAGCCAAAAGGAAAATCTCCTCTTTCCCTCTTTCTTTCTTTTCCTCAGACTATCCTGCACTTCTTACGTCCCTTTCTTTGATGTCTTGTTTCTCTTGTCTAACCAAATGCTTGTCAGTGGGTCATTTGTTTTGCTCCAATTAGGCAATATGGCTTGTATGTATAGTACATGTTCCGACAAAACTCACCTTTCGTCTTATGGCCTGCCATTCCAGCCACTCTGACAATTATCAGCTTATTTCAGGCTGTGATCAAAACTAACTAAATTCTCATTGATCCTGTTTCTGCTTTTACAAGCACCTGACAGGTTACATTTTTGGGTTTCTCCAAAGGGCCATCACAGATTAGTGATCTGTATGGGATAACAAAATTATGTTTTTCTGTGCTCATTTTGGCCTCACCCATGTTTACATTTTTCCTTATACGTGTCATACTCCTCACACAATTGTCCTGCCCGTTATGATTCTGACACCAAAAGAGCCCATTGTAGCCAAAGGTTTGAATTGTGCCACTGTGATCTGTGAGGTTTATTCCATAGAACATTATTTTACTAAGAGCAGTGGCGTAGCGTGGGTGTCAGCCGCCCGGGGCGGAGGAAAATTTCGCTGCCCCCTTATTTAGGTATTTCAATTTAAAAGACTAAAATATACAGTAATTCTTTGCCACCCCCTAAAAGTGCCGCCCGGGGTGGGCCGCCCCTGCTGCCTCCACTACACTACGCCACTGACTAAGAGCATGCGGAAAACATCTAAACTATGCAAGCCAGATGACAGGGAGAAAAAGTTACTGCCATGTAGGCAACCTGACAGGGAGATGGGAAGAGACAGCTAAGGCAGGCTATTAAAAGAGAGCAGGTATAACCCATGGTCTGACGGTCACTTTATGGTCAACAGTTACTGTGTGCTATTTCCAGTTAACTTATGCCAGCAAAAGACTGTAGCCCATGTTAGGCAAGTGCATTTTTGATTTTGCAACCAACAACCATGAGAAATGTATACTGTAAAGCTCTGGCAACTGCACTGAACATTAGAGCTCACCTAGGGACGAAAGGAAGACATTGCTCCTGCCCGTACCATGGAAAAATGCTGAAGTGACCAAGGAGCCCCACGACTGCAAGCTTTGACAAGAACCCTCCTTTGAAATTGTATTAATAATAATAATAATAATACATTTTATTTATATAGCGCCTTTCCCGTGCTCAAGGCACTTACAGAATATAAGAAAGAACGGCAGGGTATACAGTGTATAGCATAGTAAAAACCAAATAAATACATAAAGAAGATTAAGACAGTAAATTCAGAGAAAGCCTAACAGACAACATAATTGATGGTCTAGCACACACACATACAGGTTACATGAGCATCTTGACAGAGAGGTAAACTGAGAGAAGGGTAATAAAGTCAGGTAGAGCTAAAAGCCTTCCTGAACAGATGAGTTCTGAGCTTTGAGTTGTTTTTTTAAAAGAATTCATGGAGTCAGCTGATCTAATTAATTTCGGTAGGTCATTCCAGAGTCTGGGCGCTATACTGCTGAAGGCCCTGTCACCCATGGAGTGTAGATTAATGTGAGGCACAACAAGATTGCCGGAATCAGAGGACCTTAGTGGGCAGGCAGGCACATAGTGCTGGAGAAGGTCACTGATGTAGTTTGGCGCGAGGTCATTAGTAGGATTTTATATTCGATTCTGTAAGACACAGGGAGCCAGTGAAGACGGAGCAGGATGGGTGTTATGTGCTCACTGCTGCTGGTTTGAGTAAGGACTCTTGCAGCCGAGTTTTGAATAAGCTGGAGCTGCGATATAAGATTAGAAGTGGCACCTGCCAGCAGCGAGTTACAATAATCAATGCGGGATGTGATAAAAGCATGGACAAGTTTCTCAGCATTAGAAAAGGAGTGGAAGGAGCGAACACAGGATATGTTATGGAGGTGAAAGTAAGAAAGTTTCTTAATGTGATTTATGTGGGTGGAATAAGAGAGGGAGGAATCAAAAATGACACCAAGATTCTTTGCAGTAGAGGATCACCATCCAGGTTTTAATTTCACTAAGGCAGGTTGTGAGCTGAGAAAGCTCTGATGAAGTTCCACTTTTAACACTGGAGTAGAGTTGAGTATCATCTGCATAAAAATGATAACCCAGTCCATAGCTACGGATAATATGGCCAAGGGGAAGCACATAAATACAGAAGAGAAGAGGGCCGAGGACAGAGCCCTGAGGAACTCCTTGCGTGACTGGTGCCGAGCTGGATCTGCTGTTGCTAAGACTAACAAACTCTTGCCTATCAGTCAGATAGGACTTGAACAACTGGAGTGCAGTGCCAGAGATACCCAGCATGCTCTCCATTCTGGACAGTAGAATGTCATGTCTGACAGTGTCAAATGCTGCACTGTCAGAATTAATATGCTGGTTTGTCCAGAGTCTGCTGCCATAAGCAGATCATTGGTTACCCGTAGCAGAGCACTTTCACTGCTGTGCCGCTCCCTGAAACCAGATTGAAAGGGTTCCATCAAGTTATTAGTGGTTAAGTAATTGGTGAGCTGGGAGGCTACAACACGCTCAAGAGCTTTTGACAGGAAAGGTAAGTGGGAAATAGGACGGAAATTGTTAAGACTGTCAGCATCAAGACAAGACTTTTTTAACATTGGGGTTACAGAAGCGATTTTAAAAGTGAGCGGCACAGAGCCAGTGTCAAGGGATGAGTTTATTATTGTTGTAACAGTCGGGATTATGGCATGAAGGCAGGATTTAAGTAGTGTGCTGGGGATGGGGTCCAGTACACAAGTAGTTGGCCTCATCTTACAAAGCAGGTCATTAACAAAAGCAGATGTGACTGGTGAGAACTTAGAGAAGGAGCTGGATGGAGTGGGAAAACAGGGAGAGATATAAACAGATGATGTATTTATGTTAGTTGAATTATTTAGATCTTTAATTTTGTTACGGAAAAAGTGGAGGAAATCCTCACAGACTTCAGTAGAAGAGGTAGTTGGGCCAGATGCGGGATCGAGTAGTTTATTAACTACAGAGAACAAAACCCTTTGGGTTATCACAGCCACTTTCTATTATTCTGCCATAGTGGGTGTTCTTAGCAGCAGTTAGTGCTTCTCTGTAAGCTCTTTGGTGGTCAGAGAAAGCCTGGATGTGCACGGTGAGGCCAGTCTTACGTGACATTCTCTCAAGGCGTCGGTCAGCTGCTTTCATAGATCACAATTCTGAATTATACCAAGGAGCTAAACGTTTAAAGGAAACCTCCTTATGTTTTAAAGGACCTGTTTTATCTAATGGTGAACGAAGGTCTGAGTTATAGTGGTCAGCAAGACTATCTAATGTTGACGGAATAGGTGCAGACAGTAAAAGATCAGAAATGGATCCAGAAAGGATAGAGGGACAGATATTTTTAAGGTTTCTGTAAGAAATTTGTCATTTACAGGTAAGAGGAGGGAAAGGCAGTGAGACAGTGAAAAATACTGCTTTATAGTCAGAGAGTCCCAAATCAGTGCTGTAAATGTTGGCAACAGATAGTCCAGAAGTGCAGATCAGATCCAGTATATGACCACCAGAGTGGGTGGGAAAATCAACATGTTGTGTTAAGTCAAAACAGTCCAGTAAGGATAGGAATTCATTTCTCAGTTTAGATGTATTAGTGTCAATATAGATGTTTTAATCACCAAGAAGGATAATTATCTGAGAGTAAGAGCTTAGGTGGGTTAAAAGTTCAATCAGATCAGATAAGAAGGATGCATTGTATTTTGGGGGACGATAAAGAACAATGAGTGAGATAGGACCTGATTCTGTTATTAGTTTAAGAGCCAGGCACTGAAAAGACAGTGGACAGTGCAATTGGGATTCGTTTGATATTTAAGTCTGCTCTGATAATTACTGCTATCCCACCTCCTTGTCTAGAGCTGCGAGGTTCTGTATGGAAAGTGAAACCAGGTGGAGACGTCAATTCGTTTGGTTTATGCCAAGACTCCGTTAAACACAGTATATCAAGTTTGGTGTCAGTGATGAGTTCTGACAGCACCAATGCTTTGCCATTAAGAGATCTCGAGTTAAACAGTGCAATATTAGTTAATTTGCACAGAGCCGTGATCAGGGTTTATTTCCACACAATGTAAATTTGGCACACTGACACTTGTATTTTCAGGGCCATGAGAAGGAAGGCTTATTCCCGAGCAAATGCTGCCGGTTGTCTTTTCATTCGCAGCCCGGTGGTGGCCGCGACCTGACCCGCGATGTATATATTTCGGGCGCTGCAAAATACCGGCGTCTTTAAGGATGTTCCAATCAGACCATTTGCTCTGGACAAACTGTTTAATAAGAAGGAGTTTGTCATGAGAGTATTTTAGCATGATACTTGGCAATACTTATCTGAAAGCATAAGCATAGCGGAATCATTAGGACAGGCGGGTGTGGCAGCATAGATGAGATGAACGACGATAGTAAAGCAGCAGAAAGCATAGCAGGAGGAGGTAGCAGGATTTGGAGGTTCCAATACACAGCCACAAACAGTAACGCTTGTTAATTTCATGCGTGATCGCCCCGGAGCCATAAGCCAGGTTAGTATGAGCATTAGATCAGATCCCAGTCGTAGAGTACTGTAAAATGAATTGGGAGCAGATCAGCATAGCGAATATAATCACAGAGACAGATCATCCTGAGATCATAGATCGCCAGGTACAAAGAAATGTTCGTAGGTCTCGTCCCGCGATCCACAGACTCAGCTGTTCCCAGTCAAAGTAGAGTCCATAAAATCTGTAAATATTAAGCCAAATCCATGCAATTCAAGTCGGCTGAATCCACAAACTATACGTACAAGGAAAGAAATAAAACAATCGTGAGAAAGTGTAGAATTAAGGTGAATTTTGCGAAAAGTGTTGTTAACAGGGAGGAGCGGCAGCAACTTGCGTGCGCCAGCATCCTCTCACCTGTGCGTTTATTATTGTGAGTGTCTAGCCGATATTAAAAGAAGTTAAGTGTATCCTTTCTGTAGTGTTATTTTCCTTTTTTTATCTTACACTTAACTGCTGTATCACTAGGCAAGAATATAATATTTATTTAAAAATATATATGTTTAGAACTTTGGTTTAGTAAATGCAATAATCTCTAACAACAGATTCCCAGGGAGCGCACGTCTCCTGCTCGATACACTCACAGGAAACAAGAGGTCACATCTTAGGGTAGCGCTTCAGGCCTTAAAATGGAGAAAAGGCTTTTAAAGTTCAAAATTTAAAAGGCAGTCTCAAATATTTCAAAATTTGAGGGTAGTCGCTCACATGAGGGAGCACTGTGAGACTGTGGGTTGTACAGATGCAAGTTCCAACAGAATCTTTATAAAAGAGGATTTATTAACAAAAACTACAAAAATACTCAAAAAATATCAAAAAGTAGGCAAACAAGTGCCAATACAAAAAAATTGCAATCCTTGAAGTATTAGCAGAAGTCGCAAAAACAGCAGATATAAAGAAGCAAATCATCCAAACAAGAACTCACCAAACCACCAAGCACTTTTGATGAATGGCATCTCCCTTAAGGCGCCACAGTGACGGAGAGGTGGCCCCGCCTCTTGGGGAACCACCCACCAAACATAGTGAACATAAAGACATGTAAAGAAACAATATATAAATATTTTTAAACATATCAACTAAATGATACAATATTAAAAGCAATAACCATACTAATTAATTCAAACTGAAAAAATGAGTGAAAGAGACAAAAAAGAGGAATATAAACCTAAGGCAGAAAAGGAACCATGGCCAAATCATAACTCAGTTTGTGTTTAGTTTTATATTTGTAGTAATAGCGTAACTATGGTTTAATCGATTATAATCAATTAATTGATGAAAAAAATAACCCAATCGTATTTTCTTAATTGTCTAATCATCCCTGGTCCTCCTCTGACATTACACACTGAAATGCTGCATTGTTCTGTATAGTTTTTGAGCTTCCTAATCATGACAGCAGTTCCGACACATTTTACACAAAAGGTCCCTCCAAATTTCGCTCAAAATCTTTCTCCTCTGTCTGAGTATTTCATTAGAAAAAACAAATAGAATGACCAAGGATGCGTTCATGTGAAAAAAATGGTATTAAATAGAGGTTACAGGGATTTGAAAATCAATAAACACAAAAGTATCCAGCACCAAAATTGTGATTTTTAAATCATAGTCAAAAAATCGAGCTAGAATTGTTAACCAAGGGATTTTTTCAAAATAACAGAGGAGTTATACTTTAAAGGTTTGAGCTTAATGCAATCAAGGACTACTAGGTAGCTCAATGTTTATACCCTTGAACCTAGATAGATTATGTGCCACATTGTACCGGGTGGCCCTCACCTGGCAACGGTATAGCAACCATCAACAAACCCCCTGAAAATGGCAGTGCCCATAAGAAAAAAATGGCATTGTGGGAGATCATTACTTATATTGTAAGTAGCACAAAAATAGAGGCGTCCACAGGATTGCTTGACCCTTCAGCTCCCTAAAGCAGTGCTAAAGAAGTATTTATTAAAAGTCTAAACTAAAAAATGTGATCACAACAACCTTGTAATCATATGTCACATCCATTGGCATAAACAATACAGCTGCTGCCGTGAAAAATAATACAAAATGGTGACAATCTCAAAAACAAAATGGTGGTGATATAACAAAAGAAATAACCACAATAAAACAACTAGACAAGCATCCCAAAATGGGAAAACAGTAAGCTCTTTTGTCCAAAGGCTTAGTTTAGTAATCTGAATATTTTGTTTTGTAATTATGAGTCTGACTTTAGGAGTTTGAGAGTTAGATGTAGAATTTCCAGATTTGATTACTGTTTCTCTTTTTTGAGTTTCTTCTTTTTTAATTTAGATTTCTTAGTTAGTTTCTGTTTGAGTTTACTATTTACGTTTTGTTATTGTATCTAGGGAATTGGGAGCCTGGGATTCCTGGACATTTTTCATTCCCGCATTCCCAGGAATGAAACTGCTGTAATTCCCGGGAAACCGGGAACGGCCAAGCTTGCATATATAGCGTGTAAAAGTGTAAAAATCGATCAAGAAATAGCAGAGTTATAGTTGAAAATAATTAAGTGGCACGGTTTTTTGGCCCATGGTGTAGTGTGTTGCAGATTGATTCAGTCAACCAGCAGCAGTCGTCAGTCTCCCGGCTCTGACTAAGACTGAGCACAGTGGACTGAGAAGAGTCTGCACTCTGCAGCTCACGAATTCCGGGACAGGGCAGACTTCATTGACGTCTGTCAGACAACAGCTTTGAACAGCAACTTGAAATTGCAATGTGTCAGTCTGTGGCATCCGCATTATCTGTGCCAAGAAACTTTCCATCACAGAATGATGACAAGAAACTGGATGCACCAATAAAAGCTGAAATGGCGGTGTTTTTTTAAACGTTAGTCTATCATATATCCTCCCTATGGCATTTGCCACTTGATTGACATACAGGGCGGCCAGTCTGAGATCTCTTTCCTTCTAACACATTGGTCATCCCACATGCACCCATACAATCAGATTGTGATTCAGACTACGAATGCCATGAATGTAATTACACCGATCTACATGCTGTCAAATAAATGAACCACATGCCGTGGCTTCGCCTCTGACACTGACGTGCAGTGAGTATGTACGTCTGATGAGCCCAGAATTAGGACGAAACACGTGTTGTGTATTCTTTGCATTATTTGACAGTAAAACTTTGCAACATTCTATGATCTGCTTCTCGCAAATGAAGAGGGCACCGTGGCAGATATTTTCCGACACAAGCGTTACCTGGTAGGTGACCACCCATACAATCACATTGTGATTCAGACTACGAATGCCATGAATGTAATTACCCCGATCTACATGCTGTCAAATAAACGAACCACACGCCGTGGCGCAATGTAAAGGGCGAAACACGTGTCACGTACTCTTTGCATTATTTGACACTAAAACTATGCAATATATATATATATTGTCACAGATGAGCGGGGACACTGCCCGGCCGGGACGCCTGGAAAGTCCTCGAGTTGGACGATACTTCTCCTCGGCCACGAGAGGGCAGCCGCCCGGGTCTATTTGAGGACCACAGGGACGGAGCTGGGACGCTCAGTATGAGAGAACGTGGCCACCACCAGGGGGCTCCCGGACAATTAGGGAATCCTGGATGGCAGCACTTCCGCCACACCAGGAAGTGCTGCCAGGAGCTATTCCAAGGACACCCGGAGTGCTTCCAGGTGCTTTCCTGACACTTCCACCACACCAGGAAATGACGCCAAGGGGAACACCTGGGGCTCACCCGGGTCATGATAAAAGGGGCTGCCTCCCTCCAGTAGACGAGCCAGAGTTGGGAGGAAGGAGACGAAGCTTGTGAGGAGGAGACAGGAGGTCAAGAGAGAGAGAAAGAAGAAGAGAAAGAAGAAGAAAGGAAGAGAGTTGGCGAGAGAAGGCATTGTGGTACTGATAGAATTAATAAAGAAGTGTGTTTTGGACATTCTGGTGTCGGTCTGTCTGTGTCTGGGGGTATGCTTTCCACAATATATATATAGCTTTTTTAATGTAGGTAGATTATTTTGACCTGGTCATTTTAAAAGTAGCTCGCAAGCCGAAAAAGTATGGGCACCCCTGAACTAGATACATGTACTTTATATGACAGCATGAACTGCTTGTAGATAAGGTTAGTCTTTTATTGGTGTCAACATATTGCAGTAGTTTTATTAAAAATAAGTGTTGGTCGTTCTAAAACCATTCACATGTGAGATGCCCATGCACTGTGTCATCCCCGGGAGCGACATGCGGGATTCCCGAATTCCCGGGAATGGATAAACCCGTCCGGGAATGGATTCCCTAATTGTATCAAATATGTAGCTTTTAATTGATTTTTTTCAGGCCTCTCCATATTTTTATTCTCATTTTTACTTTCATTTGCTACTTCTGTTAGTGAATTTGTGGATTTTTAAAATTTCTATTTGATTAAACATTCCCTGAGTTTTGAGCTTGGGTAGAACTTGTGTCAGTTTTTATAAGAGGATACAAGAGTGAGTGACGGGTACTAATTAAAAACCTAAATGTATGAAGGGAAACACGGGAAAACAATGCCGGTCCAATATCAATTAAGCTTAAGTGTACAAAGTGTTCATGAAGTACGTAAAATGTTAACTGGAATAAAATAACTGGAACAATATTGTAGGAATGAAAACAAGGTAAACATATCAACTAGATAGACCTGTGCCAAAAACAAAGAACATAAAGTCTACAAATGGAAACAAAGGTAAGGGATGATTTTAAGATGGAGTCAAGTTCTAAATATCACACAGCCATGGCTATTTGTCACTAGTCACCTCTCACGTCACTGCAGGCAGACATTATCAAAGGGGGTGACAACAAGCAGGAGCTTACACTTTATGGCTTTATCAATTGTATTACAGGCTAAACTAAGTACTTGGGTGTTGCACCGCGTTAGCCGTTACGAATGTAGTGAGAAGCCAAGCAAAAATGACCCCTTTTATTGGCTAACTAAAGAGATTACAATATGCAAGATGTAATGTAAAGATTCAGGCAAGATGTAATACAGAAACTGGAGTTCCCTGTGTTTATATAGACACTAGGACAAATAACAACACTGGAAAACCTTTAAGTGAGACATCTTAAATGTAAAAAATTAACAGACCTCACTGTTGTTCTTACTAACATTCTTGCTTTAATAGGTCACCTTCATCTAGGCATCGGTCTTCACTTTCTGGCTGAGGCTGTATGCATGCATACTCAACTGGACTGTCTGAAAGTAAAGTGTGCAATGCCTTGTGGTAGTGAGCGTTAGTGCTCCAGTGTTGGCTGAACACTGAAATCTTACTTTGGTACTGTGGAACAAACAATAAATTAGCTATGAAGTCAGTTAGGATATGCATATTTCATAAGTAAATGAACTGCATCATAAATGAACATACCATCTACAAACTAAAGCTACAGCACCTTACACCTCTGACAAACAAAGAACTCATACTTTTCATGAACAAAAAGCAAAGATCATAAAGAATTGGAGCACCAAATGGCGAACCCCGGCAAATTGTTGGCAAAACAACAAACATGAATTCACAATAATCGTGAGAACGTCTTTTCAGATGTGAGCCCAAGAGTGAACTTCTCAAGAGGTCAATCTTCCTGTCTGCAGAAGGAGGAAGAGAAAAGGCATTTGGGCAGAGCGCCATCCCCTTGAGTGCTGGAGAATTACAATCATCAGAGCCCTTAAGCTGTCCCTTACATACACGCGCATGACAACACCCATTTCATCCTGTGGATTATCAACACATGGTTTAAAACAATTGTCTGCTGCTATCGTTACTTATTCCCTTGCAACATGAATACTGTCGGAATCACTGTATCATCAGTTGCCACCACACACACCCTGACACCAAGGCTGAAAGTCCTAGTCCTATTTATTGATCCTCTAATGGCAATTCCTTTCAGCTGCCACCAAAGCCCATAGTCTTGCCCATCCTTTGAAGTGCTCTCAGTCTGCTGCCTTCTCACCCATCTTCACAACCTGCTTGCTGCCACCATGTTAATATTTATTAGCTGTGTTACCCATCTTAGAAATCTAAGTAATGATCGTTAATGTCTGCAGTACACCATGTAATGCACATGTCTCCGTTATATTCCATCTGAAATGGGATTCGTAAAAGCAGTGTTAATGTTCATGTTACACCACCTGTTGGAATGACAAATGCAAACACATTTTATTACTAAAAATACTTATGATGTGCCACAGAGACATTGTAACTGGATGGAAACACAGTCAGACACACACACAGACATGTTTTATTAAGGTGAACTTTTTTGTAAAAGTTATTTTTGGAGAATCTGCATCCAAAGGTTTATTTTTTTTGGGGGGGGGTCCCAGACCACCCCAATTGTGCATGTTGATTTGAAACACAGCAAACACATCTTACAATATACAGAATTGACTTTACCTGCCTTAAGATTTTTTTAATATACAGTAAATCATTCACGATCAGATGTACTCACTGATCACAGCTGGCTCCAGCCTGAAACTGTGACCATGTCAATGACTATCAATAAGCTGCCAAAAACATGAATTTGCAGTCACAGATACAGTTCCTTCATATTGTGATAGGCCAAGTTCCATGGCTTTGGGAAAGAATAGATAGACATAGCCACACTGGCTAACATGCATATGGGAAAAGACGTAGGAGAAATAAAATTTTCAGTTGCCCGTTTTAGTGCATCTTCTCAGGTTAACACGGTTCCGGCACAATGTTTTATCGGCGTTCGAGCACAGCGTTGCCCTAAGGTTGTTTGGAGGTCTAGGGGAGCACTAACTAGATGGCGCCAAGGCACGTGTCTGAAGCCATTTTGCCTCCGCGCTCCTGGTTTCTGACGACTGAGTGCTTAGGTGCGCGCCCATAACCGTGGCAGGAAAGATGGAGAACGTGCTAAATGTAAGTTCATGAAAACAGGTTAGATTGATAAAGGGCTCAGTTTCTGAGAGAAAAAGTTCACACATCTACTAAAGGATGAAATAAAAATGGGTGAAAAGTCACAGCATACACTTACTGGAGTCTGAACCAGTAGCCAACACGTCACTAAGGTAGACACACGCATGTGAGTGCTGGGAGGTTAAATAGGTAGGAATACAGTACAACTGAGCTGGGGATGGCGTCTGGTACATGTCCCGGCGTAATAGTTTATTGGTGGATGCGGGTAACATGAAATGCGATTGGTCTAAGCTGCCAGGGGTCGTCAGTTGACCAGGTCTTCTGGCTTACTAGCACATCTGCACTACTGAGTTACTTAGTCTAGTAGTAAAGATACGTCTGGAACCTTGAAAGTAGTAGTTGTAAAGTTCCTGTAATAGTTTGGGTAGAAGGACTCTAGTGCTTCAGAGTGCCTTTTTTTTCCACTTCAGTGTCCATGTGCTTAATTTTTTTTCCTTTTTGATTATTTTTCAGTCTGTCCTTCATGAACTGTCTTTTTGTTGTAGAGTCATTCTGTTCTCACCACCTTTGCGTGGAGCCACTGTAAATATTCTATATAGCACTTGTACGTGTTTTTACATTTACTTATTTGGCTGACACCTTTATCCAAGGTGACCTGCAACATTTATGATACAATTGATTATATTTCTTTTGTTTTTTCCAATTGGAGCAGAGGCAGGTCATGTGACTTGCTCAGGGTCACACAGTGTCAGTAGTGGAATTTGAACCCACAGCCTCAGGGTTTGAAGTCCATGGCCTTAACCACTACACCACACTGCCTGCCTATTTTTCTCATATGGTTAGTCCTTGGACTTTATGAATATTTTTGCAATACCTTTTTTTTTTTTAAATAGACATGGCACGATTGGAGTAAAGGATAATCCTGTTTTAAATAGTTTTTTTTTGTCTGTCTCTCACTTTACTCATCCCCTGGTCGTTCAGTTATGTCTTTTGCCACCCAGTGTTTGAGATTCTACAACTGTGCCAATGCACGGGGTGCCACACATATCACTGCCTAAATTATGACTTACTCTCAGCTGGCACTAAACCGTTTAAAGATGTTTTAGAGCAATGAGGAACAACTAAAAACACAAAGGAAATAAAGAAAAGCCACACAGTGTGAATGTGCAGTGCAGTGCATAAAAAAAGAAGCAGTCATGAAATATCAAAGACTCGTGCAATGTAAACATCAGGATTAATTTACCGCCATAGCAGGTGCGTGAAACTGCCACTGTGCCATTTGGTGCTATACAAGAGAGAAGCAGGATCATGAACCGTTGTTTGGTCACATGATGTCCTCATTTCTCTAAATCTTAAAGCATATGTGTGTATGTGTGTTTGTAACAGCTGTATGGATGCTAATAAGCTGTGAATGATAAGCATTGTTTCATTCACCTTTGCTGTGCCTGCACTGGAGAACTGCTTTGTGATGAAACACTCTACTGTATGCAAAATACCACAAGATAAGTCTTCTTTGGTACCAATGTGTGATGTTGTGTACTGTGAAATGGGGTTATGTGTTTTGAATAATAGATAGATAGATAGATAGATAGATAGATAGATAGATAGATAGATA
>JANRMT010062792.1:66549661-66583189 GCA_026402145.1 Polypterus bichir lapradei
ATAGATAGATAGATAGATAGATAGATAGATAGATAGATAGATAGATAGATAGATAGATAGATACTGTCTAATCATAGATGAGGCTGAAAATAGTTGGCTATACCTAAAAAAGAAAAAGAAAACAAGGCCCAGATGTTGCACAAGGATGACTAAAGGATTTCATTTCAGAATGATGTTAATGAACCTGAAGATCTCCATATTTCACTCAAAGGTCAAGGTTTACAGAAGTGGACTCCAGAAGATTGCATTTGTTTCCACTTCTGGGACAGTCTTACAGTGCCTCTCCTTGGTACTACCTGGAGCGCAGAACAAAGTGGCAGATAGATTAGAGGAAGGTCCTCAACTATGTAGAAACAGAACACAACCAAACTGTCTTCTCTGCATCTAGGTGCTGACCTCACTGTCTGTCTTTGAAGGCTGCTTCTTGTGTCTTGACACAGCAGACATGTTTTCATACAGCTCCTTTTATCTAAATTAACAGGGAACTGGTGGTCACCTTAATGCTCCTGCCTTTTAAATCCAACAACATGGTTACTTCTGGGATTATCAAGCTAAAATGCCATATCCAGTGGCAATCCCAACACACTGCTGCCTGATGATCAAGAGAATGCAATGCAACCTTGGTCCTCAGTTATATTCTTTAAAACAGGAAGGCATGTACAACTTTTGTACACCTCGCAGGACTCCAGCAATTTCAATACTGTCATCTATAGCAACCACTACGCTGTGGGGTCTTCTGGTGGCAAGTTGGTTTTTCCTTTGGTCAATGCAGTAGGGCAAGACTTACAGTAGTTGTCCTACAACTCTGCTGGTGTGGATGCTTGCTCAGGTGGCATATTCCTCAGGCTGGATACTGGGGACCATCCTTCTCTTGCTTTACATATTACCTAATTAAGTATGATACTTCTGGTCATGTGCCATTTGTTTCAGATACTAAACTGCTAATCAGTGTTTTGTTCTCTTGTGCACGACCAGACACCTGTACTCAGGGTTCTGACCACATTCACATCCATATCCTTGGAGCAGTTACCTCATTACAATCAATAAAAAAAAAGGTTGAGATGTTATCTGTTTTATTTTGTTCTCCCATTGTATCCTGAAATACAAGATTGTCACAATTTCATGTTATTCTATAATGTTACCATGATGGTCACGGTCATGCGATTAACTTGTGATGATCAGGGTGTGGTCCAATGGTCTTGGCAGCTATTTTGAGGACAATATTAGCAAGCCTGGAAACATGATCAGATCAGCCCAGTTGGCAATGTAGCTGGACAGTGAATCACAAAAATTAAATTATTATATGTTGCTGTAAAAAGTTTGTACACTTAGGTTGGGTTTATAATTACGTGCATGCATCATGGCTGCCACATGTTCCAGGCAATCTTTTTGATGCGTCCTCTGAGTACATCATCTGAAATTAACGTCAATGAGTGTGCGAGGTGCAGTACCAGCAAAAATTTGGGTGGCATGTGTGTTCGAGTTTTTCATGATTTCTTGCACTACTACCTGGTGGAATCCTCCAGATTTACATAAAGTATGCACACAATTATAGTCAGCATACTGCTTGCATAGCAGCAGCATCCACAAGTGTATGCGTCAAATTGCATTAGGTATATAAGTGGTATTTTTTACACTAACAAGATACATACATAAGATATAATTAATAGAGGATTCCTTATATATAGAATGTTTTTAAGTCTCTAAAGATGAGTAAGCTAGAAAACAAAAAAAAACAAAATCTACAGGGGTCCCAAGGCCAAAAGACCAGCCAGCCCCCACTGGCCATTCTACCTAACATCATAAATGTTCTTAATTAGCTCCTTATTGCTTTCTAGGCTTCACTTCTGAAGGTTCCTTGCAATGGGTCTCATGGAAAAGTTGGAGTATCTGCTTTCATTCAGACATCATAGGCGGTCGCACAGGACTTTGATCAAATAGTGGTGGAGAACCAGAATAGAAAGCAGAGAAAAGTGGAGATTTAAAATGACTGCAAATATATTGAAGAGCTAGCTGTATTACACGCCTTTGCCCAGGAAATTTCCCAAGACAATGGGCCTCAGTTATAATACCATTGGTTAACTGGATGTATCTGAATTACTATGTAACAAACAATATTTGTAGTTTTATTACCAGGGGCTAATATTATTAGGTCACGGCGCTCCATACTCTTGAATATGTTACATACATTGTACATGACTAAAACATTCCTGCTGTTGATCTGCTCTTGGTTTTCTTAGTGAGTGGCTTTGGGTTCTGATGATGGTCACTGCAAACTACAATTTTAGAGTAAATTGTATTTGTTTTAAATGAAATTCAGTAAGAATAATGGAAACTTTGGCAGATATTATTATTATTATCTGTTTGTGATTGTAAATTGTTTATGTCATCCACTCAATTATTAATTTTTGTTTTTCGTCAGTTGTATGTTTAAGCTTCTATTTTGTTTGCCCAAGCCAGACAATAAAGTTGTAACACTGAATCATGTTGTACTTCAAGTTCTTACAAACAGGAAAATCGTTAAGAGGCTGCACATTTAGGTGGTGCAATGAAATGAACATTTTAATTTGGGGGTTGTTTTCTGTAGCGGTTGAAGTAGAAGAAACTAACAGCTGGTATAATGGTGTGTGGAGGCTTCTTAAACAACTGTGAGGGGATGCATACCACTCTACTTCAAACACTAGTTTTCTCTCCATAAATGTACCGTAGTGATGTCTGAAATGTACACAATTAAGGAAAGTACTTTTTATGAAGGAGTGAGGTTCAAAACAGGAGAAAAGTAAGGCTTGTACAAAAGAAAACAGGTAAAAAATAATTTTGTGAACTACTACTGTATATTACTATACATTAAAATGATGGTATTATTACTATATTATTGTATTATTATATTATAGTATTATTATAGTATTACTATATTATAAATTATTATAGTATTACTATACAGAACTACTTTCCCTTTTGGTCGTGTGGGATGCGTTCACTGAGCTGTGGTAGTATTTAAACTGATGCAGTCGTAACCTGCATGTGTTGCACATGAGGAAACCACTTCTCCCGTATTTCTCCCTCCCTCACTGGCAAACCGACTTGAGCTTAATTGCTAAACATGTCTCACCTGAGCTTCACCAAACCTTCTCCCTTCACTTCACAGCTCATGCCACGTATCATTCCTTCGACTGACTGAAGTAACAACAACAACAACATTTATTTATATAGCACATATTCATACAAACAGTAGCTCAAATTGCTTTACATAATAAAGAATAGAAAAATAAAAAAACACAATATGAAAACAAAATAAATCAGCATTAATTAACATCGAATAAGAGTAAGGTCCAATGGCCAGGGGGGACAGAAAAAACAAAATAAAAACTCCAGACGGCTGGAGAAAAAAAAATAAAAATAAAAAGTACAACCATACAGGGGGTACTCTGTGTTATTGACATCTTGTTTCCCCTCGCGATGAGTTACAAATTTTGCAGGATATTTTAGTCAAACGGTCCCATTGAAAATTGGAGTGCATTTATTTTAGTACATGTTATTGAGGAGTGAGGAGGGATTGAGATCAGAGCTTGTTGAAGTTAGTAAAAGAAATTGAAGAGCCCTTCAAGCCCTGATAGCCCCTTTTTTTCTTCTTCATACCTTACACCCTATTGCTAGTTCTGCCGGCAGATTTCATTTGCACAGACGGCAAACCCCATAACTCTATGTGATCACTTCTCAGCTCTCAGAAAGAGATGCAGTGCATTAGATTAGCTCCTTCACTACAACATTATTTTTGACAAATATCAAGACATAAGCAAGTGTTGGCTAATTTTCTTTTTTCTATAACATTATAAAAATTCAAACAAATCCAATAAAGCATTTTTGAAATTTAGGGTAATTAGTAATTAGTAACAGTAATTAGCTTTAGGTTACTCCTAAATATTGATATACTGAAATGTTATTCCTCAGTGAATACCTACTGGCCTAGATGTACCATCTTGCCAAAATTCAGCATGTTAAGCAACAGGAACTAGTGTTTTTAGTGATGATGAGTAAGTCCATTTTTATTTTATATATACTATAAAGAGAGAGAGATAGAGAGAGGTCTGTGACAATTCTATGCATATCTATTTATTAGGAGTAAGACTAAAATGTAACTACAAAAAAGCCAAATTAAAATAGTTGGTTTTTAGGATTTATTTCATTTAAATGTTCCACGATGTTAACTGAAGTATCTCCAGATATTCCAGATTTTTGGTGCACAACAACAAAACACTGCCTCTTTTATGCTTAGCTCTTGGAATAATAAATAGACAATTAATAGAAGATATAAGGTTACAGCTTGGAACGTAAAGGGACAGATACCCAAAAACAAAAGTAGCAAGATTATTTACAGCTTTATACACCATTAGTAGTATTTTAAAAGTCAATTCTAAAGGACATGGGTAACCAATGTAATGACACTAAAATTGGTGTGATATGCGCAACCTTTTCTTGTTTTGGTTAACATTCTTGCTGCTGTATTCTGGACTAAGTGCAACTGATTGATGTTTTTCATAGGGAGACCATTTAGGAGTTCATTACAGTAGTCTAGTTGACTAACAACAAAAGCATGAATTAATTTTCACCGGGTGATTGAGTTAAAATGTTTATTCCTACATTACATTGAAATTTTTTTTGCTCAACAAAGACTTTTTTGTGGTGTAAGACTTGGTATGTTATATGATATTATAATGTAACAAACATATAAAAGAACGAATATTAGAAACTAATCTACTACTCCCTCACCCGGTAGAATGAATAGAAATGTCCATGGAGATTGTGCGTTTTAGGGCATCATGACTTGACTCTTAATTACCATTTTTTACACACTGCTTTGGGGAGTTTTGAAACCCAGAAACCCAATAATCACATTTATTTTGTTTGTTTCAATGCATATTTTTCCATGGGCAACACCATTTTGGGACTATCTGGTTGTTAGGAGTGACATCTGGAGTCAGGAAAGCTCCTTGGAATTCCTGGGTTGTCCACGTTTGAGGATTCAACTTATAACACTAGTGTTATTATTTATTGTTCATTGAAAATCTCTCTGGTTACATATTCTTCTTTGGTTCTGACTATGATTTGTATCTTAGGTCTTGGCTCTGGTTATTTGAACGTTTGGGTACCGTTCCTTCACTACATTTCTTGACCATGATTATTTTTTCAAGTCATGGGCCTTGTTTATTAGATCCTTTGACTCCTAGTTACAATTTTCGCTTGTTTTTAATGACCTTGTTCTGCCTCCTAATTCTAATTCCTTACATCAACTTCCATCCTGTGAAGTTTAGTATGTAGGGCAGTACATACCGTAATGTTATACAATGGACTCAGGTCTGAGGCCTTCAAATATGCACCAGGGCAGGCCAGAATCTCCATTGGTCTGTCAAAACTAACCTCATCCCACAAAGCTGTTGCCTACCAGCGCCAGAAATGAGGATGGCTTTAAAGTTCAAAAATGACTTTAACCAATCTATGATGTCTCCCAAGGGAAAGGAAACTGTAAAAAAAACTCTGACTTATAGAAGCAAACTTATAGAAGGAATTTTTATAAATGAGGTTTTAATCAAAAAAAGGAAAAACAGCTCAAAAGAGCAAAACTGAGTTACCTAAACAGGCAATCTAAAGTGAATAAGTCCCAACAGACAATCTGAAAAAATAATCCAAAAAGTAATTAAAAAATAATCAAAAATCCAGTAATTCCAAACAGAAAGTAATACTTCCAAAACTCTTTCCTAACTCTAATGTACCACTTTTGAATTTTCTCTGTTCTGATTTAAAGAATCAGAAGGTGGGCTTTGAGGTGATGACTTCAGGGTGGCCCCGCCTCTTAGGGTACCACTCACAAAATACAATGGACATAAGAGAATATACAGCTAAAATTCCGTTACAACGAACTACCAGGGACCTAAGAAATATTTCATTGTAATGAAAATTTCATTGTAATGAGATTCTGCATTGTTGCTATAGTGCTTTCTTTATCTTGCATCCAGGCATTTGCAATCATTTCAACAGCTTCTTTCGTGTTAATTTTAATCTTATCCTGTCTACAAGTTATGCTGGCGAGAATTTTTCTCAGCATTTCCTTTTGATAATACACTTTCAGGGTGCGAATAATGCCCAAATCCAATGGCTGAAGCACTGCTGTGCAATTGAGTGGGAGGAATTCAACGTGAACATTATCTAAATGCGGAAGCATGTTGTGGGCAGCACAGTTATCAATCAGAAGCCGAATCATTTGTTTCTTTTTCTGAACTCTTTTGGGATGCCCCCCCACCCCTCACCCAACGGGGAGACACACTGAAGTGCATCCTGAAGCACGATTGCTGCGTCTGTGGAAGATTGTTTGTCTGTTGCCCGGGGCAGGGCAACAGCAGGCTCACAGCGCTGCAGTGTAGCGCCACAGAACCGAATCCTTAAAGATCGGGGTCGCGCTATAAGTCCCTGTCTTACACACCAAAACACGAGGTTGAGTCTCAATACTTTAGCAAAACCAGCTTTATTTTGCTTGAAACAGGAACAGCACGGTTATTTATTGCAGCGTGATCTGCCACTGTCCTATAAACAGACACAGCAGTCAGGCAGTGTTGTGGCCAGGTTAGTGGCCAAGTAATACTGTTCCCTGCATTTACAGTGTTCCTTGCATCACCCACTGAGATCTATTCTGTTTGCTTCAGTGCCGAGCCGCATCAGAGCTGTGAGCCTGCTGTTGCTCTGGCAACAGATAAACAGTCTTCCACAGACGCAGTGATCGCACTTCGGGATGCTCTTCGGTGTGCTGTCCAGTTGTGGGAGGTACCAAGAGAGTTTACAAACCTCACATTTTCTTGAATGAGTGCCGCATTAATAGGAATGTTTCTTGAACGAGAATCACTGAACCACATAAAAACTGCTTTTTCAGCGTCTTCAAATGCAGCAGTTCACATACATTTGCAATCCGAGATTTTTCTTCTTTTTTTTGCTCGGTCTTTCAAGAAAGTTGACAGTGTAGATGGAGAAATTCCGAATGCACTGGCAATGTCTTTTTTCTTTTTGCCGCAATTGAGAGCTGCAAAAATGTAGTTTTTTTTTTCTAATATGAACTGTTATCATTTTTTTGTGTCTGCCGTTTCTATAGGAGGGTGACAATGAGTTAAATTCCAATGGATGTTTTTCAAATGTCGACGAGCAATAAGCAAAAGGTATCACTGAAAACTACCAAAAACAAAAACAGCAAAAAAATAAAAACAGTACGAGGAAAGTCTGAAGAAAGAAATTTTTTTTTTTACGATGTTTCTGTTTGGGGATCGTTGTGCACAACTGAGCTGCGGCCACAGAACTAACTGCTCTGCGTATGATTCATTCAAGCATTTCAAGGTCACTTTGTTGTAATGAAAGTATCTGCTGAATGTACTTCATAGTAACAAGATTTCTATAGACTCATGTCATTTGGGGAAACTGTTGGGACCATAAAAATACTTCGTTGTAATGAAAATTTCGTTGTAAAGATATTCTTGTAACGGAATTTTATCTGTATATATATTCTAAATATTCTATATATGTGTAAATACAAATATTATACAGTAAATAATTAAAGAAAACAACTTTATTTTACATAAAAACAAAAGAAATAATGAAACATGGAAGCTTAAACAACAAGAATTGTTGAATTTATAATGCACTGCTGAGGCCTCATCTTGAGTACTGTGTGCAGTTTTGGTCTCCAAGCTACAAAAAGGAGATAGCAGCGGTAGAAAAGGTCCAGAGAAGAGCGACTAGGCTGATTCCAGGGCTACAGGGGTTGAATTTACACGAACAGTGTGAGGATTTTTTACAGTGGCTGTAGTGCCAGTCCTGCCACCAATCCCCAAGTTTTCCTTGTATGCAGGAGGACCTGTTGGTAGGGCTGGAGGCCCTATTAAATATTATCTATTAAATAAATAACGTCAAACCCAGGACAAAGTACAGTGCATCCGGAAAGTGTTCACAGCGCATCACTTTTTTCACATTTTGTTATGTTACAGCCTTATTCCAAAATGGATTAAATTCATTTTTTTCCTCAGAATTCTACACACAACACCCCATAATGGCAACGTGAAAAAGTTTACTTGAGGTTTTTGCAAATTTATTAAAAATAAAAAAAACTGAGAAATCACATGTACATAAGTATTCACAGCCTTTGCTCAATACTTTGTCGATGCATCTTTGGCAGCAATTACAGCCTCAAGTCTTTTTGAATATGATGCCACAAGCTTGGCACACCTATCCTTGGCCAGTTTCGCCCATTCCTCTTTGCAGCACCTCTCAAGCTCCATCAGGTTGGATGGGAAGCGTCGGTGCACAGCCATTTTAAGATCTCTCCAGAGATGTTCAATCGGATTCAAGTCTGGGCTCTGGCTGGGCCACTCAAGGACTTTCACAGAGTTGTCCTGAAGCCACTCCTTTGATATCTTGGCTGTGTGCTTAGGGTCGTTGTCCTGCTGAAAGATGAACCGTCACCCCAGTCTGAGGTCAAGAGTGCTCTGGAGCAGATTTTCATCCAGGATGTCTCTGTATATTGCTGCAGTCATCTTTCCCTTTATCCTGACTAGTCTCCCAGTTCCTGCCACTGAAAAACATCCCCACAGCATGATGCTGCCACCACCATGCTTCACTGTAGGGATGGTTTTGGCCTGGTGGTGAGCGGTGCCTGGTTTCCTCCAAACATGACGACTGGCATTCACACCAAAACGTTCAATCTTTGTCTCATCAGACCATAGAATTTTGTTTCTCATGGTCTGAGAGTCCTTCAGGTGCCTTTTGGCAAACTCCAGGCGGGCTGCCATGTGCCTTTTACTAAGGAGTGGCTTCCTTCTGGCCACTCTACCATACAGGCCTGATTGGTGGATTGCTGCAGAGATGGTTGTCCTTCTGGAAGGTTCTCCTCTCTCCACAGAGGACCTCTGGAGCTCTGATAGAGTGACCATCGGGATCTTGGTCACCTCCCTGACTAAGGCCCTTCTCCCCCGATCTCTCAGTTTAGATGGCTGCCAGCTCTAGGAAGAGTCCTGGTGATTTCAAACTTCTTCCACTTACGGATGATGGAGGCCACTGTGCTCATTGGGACCTTCAAAGCAGCAGAAATTTTTCTGTAACCTTCCCCAGATTTGTGCCTCGAGACAATCCTGTCTCGGAGGTCTACAGACAATTCCTTTGACTTCACACTTGGTTTGTGCTCTGACATGAACTGTCAACTGTGGGACCTTATATAGACAGGTGTGTGCCTTTCCAAATCATGTCCAATCAACTGAATTTACCACAGGTGGACTCCAATTAAGCTGCAGAAACATCTCAAGGATGATCAGGGGAAACAGGATGCACCTGAGCTTAATTTTGAGCTTCATGGCAAAGGCTGTGAATACTTATGTACATGTGCTTTCTCAATTTTTTTATTTTTAATAAATTTGCAAAAATCTCAAGTAAACTTTTTTCACGTTGTCATTATGGGGTGTTGTGTGTAGAATTCTGAGGAAAAAATGAATTTAATCCATTTTGGAATAAGGTTGTAACATAACAAAATGTGAAAAGGTGATGTGCTGTGAATACTTTCCGGATGCTCTGTAATTGCAGGCTAAGGGCCTTGCTCAAGAGCCCAACGCAATCACTTCTGGTGTTTATGGGAATTGAACCAGCAGCCTTCAGATTGTCGGCGCAGATTCCTAGCTCCTGTGGCTCAGCTAGAGTGGTGTTGGTATTATCTGTCTATCTATCTATTCTTGCTATTTTGTTTTGGGACTTTTATTGCCTTATGCTTCAGACAAATACTTTATGTCTTTTATTCGCTACGGCAGGGGTGCCCACACTTTTTCGGCTTGCGAGCTACTTTTAAAATGACCAGGTCAAAATGATCTACCTACATTAAAAATGCTATATATATATATATATATACAGTATATATACTGTATATACAATATATATATATATATATACTGAGTATCAAAAGAGGGCAGTAACAAGTTACATTTACTCCGTTACATTTACTTTTTAAAAAAATTGTACTTCTAAGAGAAGTAGCTCTACTGCATCATACTTTTTACTTTTACTTGAGTACATTTGTGAAGAAGAAACGCTACTCTCACTCCACTACATTGGGGCAACACTCGAATTGTTACTTTTTTTCAATTAGATAAAGTCTGACAGACAATTTTCAATCTGCTCTGTAGCGTATGCTGTCAAGTTGCACACACACCTTCCATTGCATCTCAACTTCGATTTTAGTTCATTCTCCTTTCTCTTTCTCGCTTTTCAGAAGGAAGTCAGTTTCGCAGTTTTTATGAACATTTCGAAAGTGCCTTTCCACATTTTCCTTCTTTGGAATAGCAATGATAGATTGACAGATAAGACAAACGCACCTTGATTGTGACATCCTCTTCCAATTCTACATCCAGCCCATAAACAACATTTTTTTTTAAATCCCTTCTTTCTTTTATAAATTGGAAGGCTAACTAGATCACTTAGGCAGCCTGATTTTTGCAGTAGCTCGCGCGTTTGATCGTGCATGCGGGATGATCACTGTGTTAGAAGAAAAGAGATCTCAGACTGGCTGCCCTGTATGTCAATCAAGTGGCAAATGCCATAGGGAGGATATATGATAGACTAACATTTAAAAAAAAAAAATTTTTTTGAATGCAACGTGATCTACCTGCACTCCCTTTCCGATCTACCGGTCGATCGCGATCGACGCATTGGGCACCCTTGCTCTACGGAGATTCACAGTGTGACAGAGTATATTGTGCTAAATAAACCTTTTTATTTTTACAATATTTTGTATTTTCCCTTTTATCTAGATGGTCTTGAAGTTATATACCCCTCTAGTAGGCATTTTTGAAGTGCTTTTTTGGACTCCTAGTTCATTCATAACAACTAGGCCATAAACTCTTAACTCTTATCCTCAAGTCCTCCTGTTTTTCCTTTAGTTGGATGAAGGTCACTAGAGAGCTTTGGTACAAATACTGAACCACTCACAAGGTCTTTGAAACAGTCAGGCCCATACCAAGTCAAGGCTAAAAATGTCTGCCATAATACAACACATCAAATGTCCCATTAGTTCATTCATTTCACTTAGCTGCTATTCAAGCTTTATTTTTATTTTCTTTGTCACCTGATGCATTTTGTGGAATATGACACCTTTCAAGTTCTGGGAAACCCCACCAGCTTCTGTACACAAGCTTCTGATTCAAATCAGCAGCAGTACATTTTTATCTTATGTTGTTTCACTGTTTTATTTTTTTGCCATGCCAGCCAGGACAGTCTTTTCTTGACCCTCCACACTGTCACTTTGCTGCTGTAATCTCAGCTATCTGTGGTGGCTCTCCACTGTTGTTTTGGTGTTCTCAGGAGTGCACCAATGACACGTTTCAGTTTCAGATGATATACAGCACATGCAAAGACATTCTAAAATATTAGAATGCAGCGAACAGGACCCAACAAGAAAAAAAAATATAATAATATATAAAATTGTTTCTAGGCTATAGCCAGACGTCACACCCCACAGGTAGAAGAAAAAAGACGATCAACTGAAATGACACAGGTTATAATTCTTTCCAGATGTGTGACAAGTTACAGTTTCTTTGGTTACAGACATTGTACAGAGAGCCATTATTCCATAATTATCAATAGGAATTCAAGAGCAGGGCTTCGGCTCCTGGCCTTACATTTCATGGTTCAAATACCTGAATTTAAGCTGTGTAGTGCAAAAAGAGGCCTCTACTTAATTTCAGTTTAACTGAACAGCATTTGTTAAAAAGGGATGCTAATATTTATGTAATGAATTAGTCACTTACTCAAAATAATACTCTCCTTTTATGCCTTGACGTCCTCCTTACTACAGACTGAAACGACACTCCTTTACAGTGTAAAGTGAAAAACTTCTGATACTGGTCCAAACTTTGTGTTCTATTCAAACACATCAATACTGCATTCGAGACGACTGATCACATTGTTATAAAGCAGGAATCAAGTTACACTGTGGATCTTTGATGTTTGTCTACCTTTCGGACCATATGTAATTATTTTTTTTGCATGCAAGTGAATGAATTCACTCACAGCCTCTTGTAGTGACATCTTATCATGCTCAGCTTATTTTCTGCTCCGAATGTGTCACTAATTTGCTAACAGCCTCAAACTGATAATTGCCAACTTTACTTGAAAACCACAGATGAATACTGGGCATCACATGTATGTACAAACTCACTGCCTTTCAACATGATGTGAACACTTGCCTGTTCGAACTCTCTTTATTAACACAATTCAAGAACCTTAACTAATCCACAATAAACTTTAGGTCTTTTTTAGATTGACATCCTTGAGATTTTTTTTCATAACTTTCATCCTGATACTATTATAGACTTCAGCTACTGTACTTAGATCTGACACATAAGGATACCAAAATGAGTGTCAGAATGGCTATTTGGAGTTAGGAGGCATTATGAAATGGTGATCACTTTCAGGGGTAAATGACAAAGACTGAAGGAATGGAATAACCCATCATTTAAATCATCAACAAAGTGAATCAATTACTGAACATGGTGATAAAGTGCCTTGCTTTTACGCTACTGCTAATTAAGTATATCTATTTTGGGCTGGCACAGTGTCCAGGGCTGCTTCCTGCCTTACACTTGATGCTGTAGGGATAGGTTGTGACTTAAACCAATGTCAAATTACACAATTTATTATTGTCGACTTTGTCAGATTGACCGATTGCAGTCAGTAATCTCATCATTATGTCAATTATAAACCTGAAAATCACAACCTGTGTCACATTGGCGAACTGAGTATCGATCTTCCAACATAGTTATGCTCACCCTTTTTTCTGACAGCCAATAGTGTGCAGCTTGATGGAAGAGGCACTTTACTAAGTGTTAACAGCTGCAGTGTGATCAGTAGCATTCTCTATCCTTTATTTCTTTTTCTCATTCTGTTATGATATGTACAGTACGAGACTTCAGGCAGAGGAACATGTCTTCATTTTGTGAGGTCCACTGCCCTGTGCTGCCTGATAGAGCCAGTGCTGTACTAGTGCTCTGTGATGCGTGCGTTCAGCCTCCTCATTGCTATATTCTATGCATTGTACTGCTGGCTGTACACTGATTGGCTCTCAACTCTTGTTTGTAAAGATCCCGCCCCTGCGACCAAATCCTTGCCATTCACAGACTAGTTGGCCTCAGTCATTAGGTTGCATTAGACAATGAGCTAAAAGGAATCGCACCACCGACTTGCTTAAAAAGTTGTCTAATGTGACAAAGGGTTTACATGACACTTACTGGATTAAACTGAATTGAACAATGATGTATGTGTCTCTAAACTTAATGTATTTCCTGTATTATGTGTCTGTTGATACTTTATAGCCAACAAATAATCTAATAGTTGTGCTCTTGGTTTTTCATGGAACGTTAATATGAGCTTTTTTAATCCATGTCTCTCTATTATGATAAAAAAAAAATCTTGAGTCAAGAAGTGATTTTCTCTGAGACACTTTTAGCGTCCCGCAAGACAAGGAAGTGAGACAAAAGGACAGCTGCTGTACAGGCTTTTAAATGTTAGCGTGTGTTCAGCCCCCCTCTTCACAACGCGAGAGGCAGAGACAAGAAGTGGCTGGTGCGTAGCGCACCTCGGGGGTGGGAGGGGTAATAACTCATTCACTACACCTTTATTACTGGCAAATATCAAGAAATAAAAAAATGAATGAAATGAAAATAACAATCTCTTTAAATTGTATATCTGGTTAACCAAACCCAGGGGTGGGCGAGCGAAGCGAGCAGGGGGCGGAACCCCCTAGTTATAGTAATAAAGAGATGCCCTGCACAATTATCACCATTTTATTCAATTACGATAAGTAATATGATTGAAGCTTAATAAGTAGTAGAACTACAAACTTATTGAAATCCTGCAGCATCAAATTTGTTGTAATTAAAATAATATTTTAGACATTTTTGTTGAAAATGTATATATGCTGGGCTAGCATATACATAAGAAAAGAGTAACTGAATGCAGCCTGAAATGAGAGATGACAAACTCTATTGAGTATACAGAGTCATGGCTTACAAGTATTAAAGTAAAAAAGGTGTACAGTATATGGGCATGTCATAGTAATGGGTGGCATTGATTTCCCAACCATAAAAACCAATAAAACGTGAAAAAAAGATTGAAATAGGTAAATGCACTTAACAAATGTATTTAACTCCTTATGATAAAGTGCAAACAAGAAGGGCATCTTGTCTTGACTTAATGAAATAACATAACATTTTCAAACTCACATAATTCAGTTAACTTAACATTTTGTAACACGCAAGAAAAAATTCAGAAAACGCATCATTGATTCAAAAAAGCTCCAAATAACAAACTTGCTAGATGTAATGGAAATTAAGAAGCTATGAGTTAAATTTAAACCTTATTTTAAAAATGTAGGGTAATTATACCCCAAAAATCGGAACCACTGAAATAACTAGTAGGTTTGATACAATGCAAATAATAGTCTTAAGATGTATAAGGAAATTGTATGACAGCTGCTTGAATACTGTTTGCAGTTTGAGCCTCCATAATGCTAATATAACATAACATTACCAAAGAAAGACAAGAGGACAGCTACTAGACTGAGTCCATGTCTGCAGGGTATGAGCTGCCAGGATGACAGAAAGAGAGGAATCTTTTTGGTTAAAGCAGACAAAGATTAAGAGATGAATTGGTTTTGGTATTTAAAGTTATAAATTAAGGTACAGTGTAGATTCTAGCAGTTACTTTAAAACATTTTTTCTTTTCTGTAAGAAAACAATTTGAGTTAGTTAAGAACAGATTTTGCAAACAGATTAAAAGTGTTTCATTGTAGAAAGAATTGTTGATATATAGAACACGTCAGAAGTGCAGATTGAAATATCATCTTGGTGATCTTTAAATCTGAACTCTGTGTTATTTTCAACACATTGGATATGTAGGAATTGCCAGATTATAATATTTTATTCTAGGTTGAAAAGCTTGTTCTTGTCAAACCATTTTCCTAATGTTCACATTGTTTTTACATTATTAATTTGTGCAGAATGTAATATCAATATTGCTTTTCATTTGAATTTATTGTTGCTGTTCTTCTACCCAGCTTTGTCATAATGGCAAGAGAGAGATGAACATGGCCACCAACCAGAAATTATTGAATCTTTAGGATTGTTAAAGCAGGACTGTCTATGCAGCTTGTGGTACAGAGAAAGAGGACTAAGGGAGGCACAAAAATATTCTAGTACAGTTTTGATAATCCTGAAGCTTTGGCACGGAATTTTCTTCACATACAACCAAAAAGCTTTTGGCCACAGTTCATGCAATTAGGTTATTATAAAGGCCTTAATATACATTTAAGCTATGCTGAACGTTTTTCAACCCCTTGCTTGATGCCTAGGACCAAATGAAGAAACCAGTTGAATTGCACAGTCCACCCTTTGTCTCGACAAATTTCAATCTGATCAAGAAAGTGCTTCTCTGCATCCTCTTCATTTTTTCCTACAGTGAGAGCTTCACGGATATATTCAATGTCTTCTTTACTGGTCAGCTGTGGCATGCCAGTCATCAGCATCATTGAAAAGAGGACGATCAGAAGGTTAGTGTGGTGCCTCAGTGCCAGATAAGCTTTGACACAGACCTCCTAAAAATAGAGAACAAAACAGCAATAATGATTCACTCAGAAACTAATTGAGGTTTTACCAAAAGGCAGTGAGCACATTTATTTTATGTTTAAATAAAGATACAAATAAGAAATTACCAAATATAAACCAAATTTCTGTATTTTTACTCTTCTACAAAATCCTCAACTGAATTTGGGTATTTTTTTCTACTACGACACACTTCTTCCTGGACAGCCTAATATCTCTTTTTATGTGCAGATTTTCCCTGATGAGTTACTCCTTTGTTTTTCTTGCTTTTGGTAAAGCTAATTCATTGGCAAATGTAATGTACTTATTCAGGGTGTCTACATTCAGGTCTATAAAATGCCTTACTTATCATCTGACACTGTTAGTGACCATGAAGGTGTCCTCATATTCACCATGACATTGTGCATGAATGTCAAGTGTGGGGAGTTCCTCCTTCACAAGAACTTCAATTAGCTGGCATTGTCACAATGGCACATTCTTGCCAGCCATTTTCTTCAAATGAACTGTGAAGTAACTTAAGTAACTCAGGCAAGGGATAACATTTATCAAAGAGGTGTGAGACAGTCAATAAAAAAAAACTGCAAGGTATTACTGCCACGTGTTTCTTGGTAATTTCAATTTGCTCATTAGTTTTGTCAACTCCCCATATATTTATAACCTTATTTGGACATCAGCATATTATTTTTCCTTTAACATACCACATCGACAACTACTGTATTTCTTGTAGTAGGTATGCCCGTTGTAACTGCAAGTGGTTAAAATTGCTCACAAAATCCAAGATTATTACACAAGGCATCTCCTGCATTCATGTTTAACCTAGCTATCAATAATAACTTTATTTTACCCTAATAAAATTCTCAGTTTCAACCAACTTGATAAAGAGATGGTGATGGTAAAGGTAATCTAGCATGTTTCTAATAGTAAATTATTATAAGCAATTCCATCTCCTGCCCAGGGTTTGTTTCCTGCCTTGCGCCCTGTGTTGGCTGGGATTGGCTCCAGCAGACCCCCGTGACCTTGTAGTTAGGATATAGCGGGTTGGATAATGGATGGATGGAATTCCATCTTACATGTTGTATAAACTGTTAGGGAACTTAATTGTGTCACTTCAGGAATTGATTTCTGCAATTTAGAACATTTTTACATGTGTACTTTATTTTTTATTGTTCTAACCATGATGTCATTGTGGCATCATTTTCAAATGGTTTTCACCAATTTTGTTTATAACTATGATGCCCGTTGCTAGGAATGTGATCAGGTATCATCAATGAAAATGTCTTTAGGTGGACATTGTTGCATACTTGTTATCCATGCATTAGATAAATTTAAAATTACACAACAAATGTTTGAAAAAAAGCGTAGTGCTAGTTAGGGGAAAATAACTCAAATGAGTTAAAAGACCTTTTGCAATGCTAATTTTGACTTTAACTCTGGTTTTGTGCATTGGATTTTGATGAACAGATTAGATTTAGTCTTTCCAGTATTTCAGACTCTTGTCTTTTTAAAGTCTGCTCTTTTAGCTGTTCCTTATTTTGTCTTTTGTGAGCACTTTGCCATCTGAATATTCACAACAAAGTGCGCTGATGGTTTTTACAGTTGAGATATTGTTAATCCAGCATTTTCACTTGATGCTGATCAGATGACACACATCAGAATGAAGCAGAGTTGAAGTGTTTAGCACATACAGTAGTTCTAAAATTCATACCTGAAATTTCTGAAACAGAGGGCTGGTCTTCTTTCCAAATGATCCCATCACATATAGAAAATCAGGGGTCAACACAAAGGGAACTCTTTCCTTATTTATTCCCATGAAGCTTTTATAATTACCAAGAATGTGTCCAAAATCAATGTGGAACAAATTTCCTTAAGGAAGGGGAAAACAGGAAAGTTTAATATATTATTGAAGCACATGTGTATATTCGGTATTTTAAATGTTGGTGCTCAACATTTATTTGATATATATTTTCCATAAAGCAATCTGCATTGCTGCTTAGGTAAATATAAAATCGTTAAAGTAAAATTGAGCCATTAGATGTCTACAGAGTTTTTTTGTTGTCAGATTATATACTTAAATGTAACTCTCATTTTCATTGCCTTTTGGAGAATATAAAATGCAATTAACAAGGAACCAAGAAACATACGCTACTGTGTCACTTTATGATCAAGGTTGTGCACCCATGATATACAGCATGGTGGATTTGCCAAAACTTCTTAAACCTGTAACTCTGATCTGTGACCACTGCTTTCATCACTGTTGTGTCCAGCCTTGGATTCAATGTTGACAGCAACCTGCAGTTTGATAATTAATGTCTCACCTTCAGCTATAACTTAGTTTTAGGCTCCATGAAATATTTGCCAGTGTACAACACTAGCTCTTCATCTTGATCACAGAAATACCTTGCTATGACATTACTGCCACCTGAAATAATTAATATAATTTTCTTAATAGTATTCTCAAACATCATACTTAGTTAAATTATGTATAATTTATTTACACACGACTTTCAAACTAATTTTGGTGTGATTTTTTTTAATAATCCATAAAGCAGAGTTTCTTAAATTATGCGTTATGACCTAAAATGGGTTGTAGATTGCTGCTTTTGGGTGGCGTAACATCACAAATCACCACTGTATTATATGAGAATGACTCGCAAATGGTTTGCGAAGTGTGCCACAGTGAGTGAAAACTTTAGTTTGTCTCCATGTAACTTACATAAATGCTTGTTACATACCAATAAAAATGTAACAAATCCAGATCTGTAACTTATAGACTCAGAAAACAAAAAACGAGGGAAACAGTAGCTTGCTAATATGAGTTTAATTAAAACAGAAGTTTACTGAAATGAAAATTTGTACCCACAGTGATTCTCCAGGACTGAACCTGAGAACCACTTCTCTAGAATATGAAGAATGAGTATAAACCATATGCACTTACCTGATTCGGTAATCATAATGTTGTCGTTATGGCGGTCTCCAATTCCTAAGACATATGTAGCCACACAATAGCCTGCACATGAATGCACAAATCTTTCTACAGCCACCTGAAACTAATAATAAAAATTGTATGTAACCAGTAGAGATGAGCTTTATAATATGTCAAACATTCCAAACAGTTGTATGGTTCCATATTGCTAATAGCCTAGTTAATTGGTACTCATATAGTTATAGCCACAATATTAGGAATAACAGGTTTTTAGCATTCACAGTTACTCCTTTTAAAGTGCACTGGTAAACTTGCATTCTGGGAACTTGGGTTTGATTCCTGGGCCGAGATTGCTCACACTTTTCATGTCTGGGTGGATATTCCCTGGATATTTGTTTTTGTCTAGCATCCAGCATTACAGTGTTACTGTATATAAACTAGTGACATCTAAATTACTAAATGTGATTGTGTGTGTGTGTGTGTGTGTGCCTGTGGGTTTGAAAGACAAATGGTTGAACAGCTCATGATGTATGGGGAATATTAGATCTCTTATCAAGATAAGTAACTGCCTTTTGGCCTCCTCTTATGGCCAACTGAATAATTATGTTTTTTGATGCTCACTAATTTGATCAAAAGACATTGGTCAATTGCACCACTGTCCATGTAAGAAACTGAAAATCTGAAATTAAGTTTCTTTGTTCACTTTCTACATGTGTCTTCAGCTATGGCAAAGTCAAGGAATTGATATCATTTGAAGGCAAATAAAATATAAAAGAGCAAACAGGCAGTGAGGTCAAAGGGTTATGAAGATTTTCTTAAAATCATAATTCTGGTATATTGAATTAGCTATTTCCTAACATGACTGGCTGATTTTATAGACAATGTAGATGAAATCAAGTGGTGTTTTACAATGCATACAATGCAGGGGTGCATGTCAAAATAATTTTTGGTCATGCAATTATATTCAAATGCTTATTTTTCTTTGCTTATACCTAATCCTGCACAAAATAAATGGTCCTTTATATATCCTTCCTTCCAGTCATTTTCAAATCTGCTTAATCCGATTGAGGGTTAAGGGTGAATGATGATTCTGATAACATATTTGATATTTTTGCATTTATATAAGTGGCACAAGGCTTTATATACTTGCATTTGTCAAATGAATAATAACTAATGCAGATTAAACTAAAAGAGTATTTAACTTAAACCTTAGTAAGTAATCACACAGTATTTACCAATACCACTATATATTTATACAAGTACATGACCATCTATTTGACAATAAAATACTACCTTCTCTTCAGTCAGGCATTTATCTCTCAACCACTGATTCAGGACTTCATCTTTGAAAGCCCCAGTGTTCCCAACCGTGCTCTGCTGAATGTTGGCTATAGTTGTGGCATTTTTCACAATTTCTATCATTCCTAAGAAGATTAAGATTTAAAATCTTTATGAGATATGTATTTTTAGGAAGAAACAAACTGGCAAACAGTCTTCAAAATATAGTTCACAGTGTACTGCAAAAATCCTACCAATTTTGTTTCCAGTGGATATGCAGCCATAGGGTAATAGTGACAGGTCCAAGGATTCTGTTTCCCAGATAGATTCCATAATCAGAAGAATCTAATAAATTTAGAAATATTTACACAAACACATATAATTTTCATTAAATAGTATGAAGGAACCAACTAAAATTTAAACGTACAATGCCACAGAACATTCTATATGGACAAGTGAAGATTTAAGAGCTATAACAAGGATGTAAAATGTAAACATTTGTTAAGAATTGTAGTCAAAAAGAGGTAATGCAAAGAAGTAAGTAAGAGACCAGAAGACAAGGCAGGCAAGCACAGGAGAAAGTATTCAAAATGTAAGACAAAAAATCAAAAACCAGAAAAAAGCCCGCAAAAATGCTAATACCACATTTGTTTAAGTAATAAATAATGGAAGAGAGATTCAGTCAGCCACGCTCACTCTTTCACTGTAAACTGCAACAGACAGTATCATAGATTCTTTAAAAAATCACCAGGTAATTACAGCATGCACAATTTCAGTACCAGAAGTTGACTGTTATTTGGAAACACTGTAATTAAATGTCATGGTTGCAAATTACAAATAAATCAGTTGAATAAGAACTGTGACACATGCTAATTAAAATATTAATCAGAAACACATCCTTAAAAGTTCTTTTCTATACATGACAAAATAATGCAAGTAGTCAATAGGTGGCTTTGTCAATTGTAACAAATATTGTGAGGATAAAAACCAAAACTTGACCTTACAGTCTGCACGCCAGTTTAGTTCAGTGTACATGGTAAAGATGAAAAGAATAAAATTCTTGTCTAAAATACTATAATACTGAAGAATGTTTTACTAACATTTTAATTGCACTGATTAAAGAAAAGGTATAATTTATCAGTGACAGTTGAATTGATTCATCGTGTTTAATTTTTGTTATGATAAAAGGACAACAGCACTCAGGATTAAATACCTGCAAAATCAGCATGTCTTGTCTAAGGTCATCACCATCTTTAAATATGATTCCAATGGTGTCACTGGAGATGGTCGTTGGATCTGCATGTCTGAATTCTAACCATAATGGTTTTTTCTTTGATGCCATTACTTTACACTGTTCAATCTGTGTGCGGAAAAAAAACAAGCTATAACAATGTCACATCACAATTTGACCATACCATATAATTTTGTAAGCCCGCTTAATCCTGAGAAGAGTTGCATGGGGCTAGAGCCTATCCTAGCAAGCATAGGGCACAAGGCAGGAACAATCCTCTGTAAAGAGCACCAGTCAGTCTACTGCAGGGTGAATACACTACATACACACACACACACACACGCACACACACACACACACACACACACACACACACACTAAGGCCAATTTAACATTACCAATCCATTTAACCTGTATCACTGTGGACTGTAGGAGGAAACTGAGCACCCAGAGGAAACCCACAAGAACAAACTCCATGCAAGGAGGACCTGGAACATGAGCCCTGAACTGCTACCACTGTGCCACTGTGCCATCAGTTTGACCATTCACCCATCAAATATCATTATACACTTACAGAGTCGTTAGGTACTAGAGACAATCCAGTCAGCAGAGCAGGACTAGTGAGTCTACCGTATGAATGACATACAATGCAAAACTGCACATACACACTTCATATACAGTATAAGACAAAAAAAAATGTACACTAATTTACCTCAGGTTGACCATTCACCCAGAGTTTCCCTTGTAATCCTCCTTGATATTTGATACCAGGGCCCATTGAAATATGGCCAATGTATGATGGATAGCACAAGACATCAGATACAGTACTTAAACAGAAAAATAAAAGACAAACTTACCACAAGCTGACCTGCTCTGACACCTGGGTCATAAGGTACTTTGAAGTTATCAGGAAAACCAGTTGACTGCAGTTTTTCAAGTTTCTGTCTCAGTTGGTAAACAACTGAAAAAAGAAAATCAGTGGTTATGAAAATCAGAAATGATGGTTCTATCAAATAAAATTTTAATTGAAATTTATGTATCTGTGTATTCATGTGTGAGATCTGGAGCAAAACAGACACATTTCAAATAATACTCTAAAAGATAAAACAAGAATGCTGATTTTTTTCTTTTAATCAGAGAATGTCAAAGTGCATAAAATTTACTCTTTGCATACCACAGCTTTTAAGGAGAGAGGTGCCATGCAAAAAAAGCATTCAGCATGTCTAAAAGAATACTGTCACCACAGATGGTCATGGAGGAACAGATAAAACAATAAATGTTCTGTAATATTGTAAAATACAAACTTAAAGTATTGTAATTTAAGGATGTTTTTATGTCACATACACACCACACAAGTCTTGTACTTGACTAACATGCTGGCAGATGAAAAGTACTAAAAAAGTACTGAAAAGAACTAGCTTTTAACAGACTTTGGTATTCAATCTGTATTTACATAGTGTTTATAAAATAAAAAATATATACTACTAAAGTACGAAATACAGGTCAAAGGGTGCATGCTTGCATCACCCGCTGCAACAAGATTGTTTCCATATATTTAAAGTATTTTATTATATTTTATAGCGGGTTGGATAATGGCTGACTGACTGACTGTTCAAAATGCTATTTTACCTATCTTCTAGTTAGGTCCCCTATTTCCCCCTTAAGGACTTATTCTTAAGTAACAGATACTGTAGAGTCAAAAGAATCTAGATACTGAAATAAAAAACAAAAAAATAACAAAAAATAGCAATTTTGGAACTGTGAAGCAGAAGTACTAACCACTGTTCAACTACTCTGCTGATAGAACATACACATTTATGTTTCAATTAATGCTGAGATACCTGCTGACACCCAAATATTTCTGGTACAATAAGAAACGACAAGGATGTGATCCTAAGTAATGGGTTAGCACCTACTATATTCAGATATGAGGAGAAACTGACTCCCTTATAGATGAAAGTTAACCAGAGTAGGTAACATTTGGTTTGAACAGATTCTGAATTATGTATGGCCCATTCTTTCGTTTTTTGGCTATTTCTATTATTGAATACATTTAGAGTTACATTTATTGACTTTGCAGGGATACATAATATGCCAATGTAACTTTTACTTTTGTAATTTTATGACATTGTGTGAAATATCAATTGCTGTGATCTTTTACTTATTTAGATGTAACTGTACTTCAGTATACTCCTACTAACATAGTTAAAAAATCTATAAAAAACAGGGAAGGTTTTGTTATTTTTTTGTTATAGAACATCATCAATATACAATCTGTAATATGCTTCACCTCCCCTGTTGTCTTTCTATTTTTGGAAAACTACCTTTAAAAGCTGTTTTTTTTTTGCTTCATAAGGAATCATTTTATATATTATTTTGTTATTGATTCTTTTTATGGTGATTTGTTTTTTTCCTATTACAGAGTTACAGAAAGCTTGGGTCAACTGCTCCGACAAGACGTAAAAAGTAGAAACCAAATCTCAATGGAGCCCCAGCTAATAGTATGATACCCAAGTCCTTATTATCCAACTAAGCTTGTTGATTGGGTTCAGTATATTTTGTGTAGCTGTCTTAGCTTGTTTGGTAAAATCTTTGTGATGATTTATTCAGTGTTATTCTTAATTCTTGGATGTTATTATTACACTGAAAAAGTGAACATATCTCTCTACTATAAAAAAAATCATGGAAGGGAGACTAGGAAGACGAGACATGATCTTCTCGGAAGACAATCTGATGTCCTGTGAGAGACACTTTAATGTCACGCGAGACAAGGCAGTGAAACAACATTTAAAACAAGTTCACGGACATCTAACCAAACAGTTGTTGGAATGCTTTTGGCAGACAGACATCATGTGTTCCCAGCTCTTAAAACAATGGCAAGTGACAAGCACAACACGCAGCTTGCAAGCAGTAGGAAGCCAGCAGATGATCCCACCTCCTTAGCGTGCGTTTTCAGCCACCCACCCCCCCTCCCTTCACAACGCGAGCGGCAGAGACACAAAGTGGCAAAAGGACAGCTGCTGTACGGGCTTTTAAATGATCGACGTACAGCACGACAAAAAGAACACGCAGCTCGCCAGCAGCAGTAGCAAGCCAGCAGATGATCCAACTGCTTCTCCTTAGCGTGTGTTCAGTTGCCCCCCCTTCGCAAAACGAGCAGCATTATACATCCTGCGAGAAAGATTTAACCATGCAGCTGGTACGTTTCTGATCATTTCACATGTCTATGTGGAGTTTCAACATTTCCTCTGTATCTGTGGGTGTTTAATTCTCCTGGTACTTAGATTTTCTCCCACATGCCAAAGAAATGCGTCTTTAAATTACCCAGGCATGAGTAAGTATGGATGCAGTATATGCCTTGTGATTGTCTTCCATTTATTTCAGTGACTTCTGTCTTGACTGGATTCAAATTGAATAATAATAATAATAATAATAATAATAATAATAATATTTGACTTTATGTCTGGATTTAAATCTCACAGATTTAAATAATACACAGTGCATTCCATTACAAAGAGTTTAAAGTCACTGACAATCTTTAAAAAGTCTATGCAAGAAATTAATTTCTCATTGAACATTAAGCAGTATTTTGTTGTACAAGATTATCAGTATGACAGACATCATGTAGTAAAAAGAATAGCTCTGAAGCTTGACTAAGAAAGACAAAATGATTAACAATGAAGAGTGCTGAGACCATGGCCATATGAAGACTTGAAAAGACAGCTTCTGGCAACTAAGCCACAAACAGCTGCTTGTTTGGCCTAACTTGAAGTCAGTCTTAAAAGGTTGGGCAGCATGCCTGAAAAAACTTTACAAACAACAGCAGGAGGTTCCACTTATTCTCAATATATAACGCATGCAGATCACGTCACCCACAAAACAGTCCACAACTTCACAACTCAAAAAAAGCATTTGTTTATGTAACTCATACATACAGGCCTTTCCCGCTGAAAAGGGCGAGTGTCTCCTAAGGCTGTATTTTCTAAAAGGAAAAAAAGCCAAGAATGATCACAAGATTTACAGAAAACAGGAGAAGCCACAGTTTCTTAGAATCCATCTCCCAAGCAAGCTGCAGGTTTTAAAAAAATCATAATGCATGCAGAGTAAAAACACCTTACTACCTTACACTTGCCAGGCTTGTTAATGTGTGCTTGCTACACACCTGAACCACTTCTTGCTTTGGAGTTTGATGATGATATGCTGTGTGTAGACGGACAATGTTAATTATTGAGAAGAATATGTGCTTTCTCAATGATTGATAAGGTATCATGGCACTGAATAAATATATAACTCCTCAAGATAGGAAGGTCTTGTTGTTGGTGTCTAAAATGAAAATGGTCAAGAAACTCACCCAACAACAAAGTTATACGTGTTATTATTTACGTGTGATATAATTTTTCATTTGTGACATAGATTTGATTGTTTCTACAGAAATGTGAAATGCAAAGAAAAAAAACATTTCCTATTTATTTTTCAAAATGTCACCCCTTAAACGCATTAATTCTGAGAGATGTATTAAGCAGCAATGATTGCATTAAAAGCATCTTTGAGCCCTTGCAATCATGAGCTGACCAATTCACAGGTGTCCCGGGCTATAAAGAATCTGAAGCCAGCATATAGCTGCCAGTGATGTTAATAAGACACACATCTGGCTGATAAATTCATTTTTATTAATTAATAAAGATATCTGGAGATTGAATGCCAATATATTTTGTCTAAGGTTAATATCTGCTGTTCCTTATGCAGGTTGGCATGTTAAGAAAGAAATGACATTCACAAAGCCGAATCAACTATTAAGAACTAGAACTGGGCATGCACTATGTAGATACTGTAAAGGCATAAATGCATTTATCTTTAAAGCAGGTTGTATTTAGATTTTTATTTTCAGTGCTTGTCATTATCTTCACTTTTTTCTCTGATTGCATTTGCTTCCTTTTACAGCATTTCACTGTTTTTATTTACACCTTAAGTAATATCCAAAGTAAAAAAGTAACTCTTTTTAATCTTAAGTGTATGTGATTGCTCAGTTATGTTATGCTGCTTGTTACACTGAGAGGCACACTCAGTCCAAATTATTGATAGTCCATGTGAAAGACTGTAATAATAGTAATTATTATAATAATACTAATAAGAGGAGAAAGAGGAGGAGGAGGAAGAGGAGGTTGGAAGCATGCACTGATACAGCACTTAGCTGCACCCGCCACACGACAAACCACCTCAGGATCCTAAATTAGGACCGGAGCGCATATAGTACTATATAGTAAAAAATAAACACTTATGGGTATTACTGCTTCTCCTTTTTATGACCTTTCCTAATCTACACATTGCCAACATAGAGACAAAGGCACAGTAACACTTCCATTCTAAAGAATCCTTCACCCTTTGTAATCCACACTCTTTTATTCCCTCAAGATTTTTAGCCATTTAAAGGGCAGCATAGCCAACTGAAGTTTGCTCATACCCTTACTGCCCATGTGACTTCTTAACAAAAAATATAAAGTATATTTTAAACAAGTTATTGAAACCCATATAATTTGAACGCACCCTTGATTATTTGCCTCATTTCAATCAAATCAGGAACTGTTATACTGAAAAAAGGAAGAAAGCACTCAGGCCCGTCTTATATTGTGATAGGCAGACAGGTCTGGAAAAGTTATGAATGTATTGCCCATAAATACGAAGTTAGGAGAACAGATTGTAAAACCATCTGAGGCCCTTTTGGCAAGACCTAATTCCATAAATAGGCTACAGACTCTGATATACTGTACATAGTAAATTATCCGTTCTTGCTAATTTTCCATTAATTATGAATAGAAAGCAGAAACAAGAATTCTATCAAGAAGGAGAGGGGCAGATGACAATCTAGATGAGTTGCAACGGGAAGCAGGCTAGTCATCACATTGTTATTAAGTGGCTAAGGGCACTTGTTAATGAAGATCGAGGGGCAGTTAGAGAGTTTTTGTTTTGCTGCGCTTGTGTTATACTTTACTGTAAACCCACCCTTGATTTAAGCCCTTTATACTGTATACTTATGCAATTTGTTTCAAGTTGAAGCAAGTACTTTTTTAAAGTACTTAATATAATATAATATCTCTCTGTTACACTGTACAGTATATGCACTAAATTCTCAAATGGAGTGTAGATAGATGACCTCTACTGTAATAACAGGGATGTACAACAAGAAGCAAGCTGCAGAAGTAAGAATTCTTCATTGGTTCAAAAACTGTATTGTGCTTCAAAAACCTATGTGAACCCCCTTTTTTAATTTTGTGGTCTAGAATGTAGTGCCTATTGTCCAGTATCACTTTATACCTCTGCCTCTGCTTACACACCTTTTTATATTTTGATCTTTGCCTAGTTTGTGACTGTTTTTTTGTAAAAAGGAATATAAAATATAAATTAGTTTATCTTCATTTTTTCAGTGACTTGTGGTGCTGGTGTAGTACAATAGATTACATTCCTATCTTCTTCAATGACTTGATTTCCAAACCACTAAAAAAGTTGGATGCCCACCAACCATCAATGGGAACCTGTCAAGTTGGACAAGTTTATTTTGACGTCATGAAAGGTAAAATGATCAGAAACAAAGATAGATTATAATTGTGCTAGGCCTATACAAATTCAGCAAAATAAAACACTCAGTAAGAAAACTTTTATTTAATTCACACTTCATTTTTTTCTTACAGCAATCTCCTTGTTTGCCCTAGGAAGTGTGGAAGGAGGATACTTGACTGCACCATTGTGGCATTCCAGAAGGTGGAATTAGCATTTACTTTTACTTCAGTGACAGAACAGAATTTAAAACATGTTTACCTTTATATGCTGACGAGAGTGTTTACAATTTCATCTTATTGTACTAAGTATGCAATTAACTCTTCAATCCCTAACTGAGGAAAACCACTGTGTAGATGGAAAACAACAAAGCAGCAGAAACAAATATTATCTCTGTCAAAAGAGACATCAGATTTTTCCCAATAGCCATCTTTATACTCAAAGGCTGTTTAATCAAAAATAATCATCTTTGACTTAGGAGGGGCAGCTGATGATGGTAAATGCACTGTATTGTTTAAATGTACAAAGCTAAAGCATAGGTGAAATAGTTAAAAATAAAGAGGTTCTTTCCTTGCACCTAATACTGCTGGGATGTGCTGTGGCCCCCCATGACCTTAAATTAGTTTAGGCAGTTTCAAGAATGTAACTATGTATTATGTTTTTGAAATATAATAATAAGGTGTAATGGCTATGTAATAACTATAAAACATCCTGTTCCAGCTTGGCTACTTCCTTGCCTCAATGTTGTTTGGATCGGATTTGGCCACTTGACTTAATAAGTGAACTAAGGCAGGCCAGAAGATGAATACGGGGATCAATGGATGAATGAATTAGAATACATTGATTTTCTTCAGAGGCTTTGAAAAGATATTTGGCAAGAAGATATTTAACAAAAACAAAATGTTTTTTAACAAGATGCATTATCATAACCCTATCATTTTGTTACATAAACATCCCAGCACTCTCTGAATTTGTATGGTGGATAGACTTGAGACTATGTTGCTTCAGGCCTTGCCTTTTATCCAGTATTATTCCAGGTTTCCTTTTCTCAAGGTCAGTAATATCATTGTTCTTATAAGCCTTGCCTTGTTGCCATTGTTCTTTTACCCTGTAACAGGATCCATCTGGTAAAAACAAAGTAAAACCTGGAACATGTTTAGAGTTGTTGAATAATATAATTCACCAGTCTTTCAAGTGGAAGAAAAACATTAATTCAATATATTAGGTGAATAGGATTGACAAGCTTTGTTGGGCTGAATAGCCTACTCTCGTTAAAACCATTCTACTGTTCTATAACAACAATAATTACTAAAGTGGGTGGGGACATTTGCCTGCTGATGGACTTTATTTAGAGTTTGTTGTTTTGTTGTTGTGGGCTGTCAGGCACATAGGTACCTTTAGACATCACAGAGACTAGTGGCTTTCACCCTGTGGCCTCCAACAGGAACTACCCATCCATTTTCTGAACCTGCTTCTGATAAATGGAAGCAGAAGGCAGAAAAACAGTGGTGGAAAGTAATTAATTACATTTACTTTCATTACTGTACTTGAGTAGATTATGTAGTGAATCATATTTTTCAAAGTATTTTTTAAATGCAAATACTTTTACTCTTTAAAAAGATTTATTTAGTAATGTTTCTACCTTGTTAGAGAGTGTAATTAATTGACTGTGTTCAAAATCCTAGTTCACAGTGGTCAAATAAAATAAAACTGCATAAAAAATGTTTGGGCTAGTGGGTCAGGATCTGGAAGCACTAAGTATTTTAGTAAATGACGTGCAGCTTTCTTGTTTTCTGTGGCACAATAAGTAAATGCATTATAGTATATCATATGTGATGGTCCAGTGCATTGGCCAAGAAATAAAAATGTGTTTCTGCTGCACATACAGATGTCTGTGCAATTGAAAATGCAGCGGATAGTTCTCTATGTAGTGGTAGCAGCCACAATCTTCATGAAAAAGAGAGGGTACTATATGTTCAATGTTCACATTCAGAAGAACTATCCAGTTTTAAGGACAAAACAGCTTTTATGCGGTATAAACTGTAGTATCCCAAAAACTATGGAGCTACCTGCATACAAGAACTCTTCCTCAAAATTATGAAAACCTACAGAGGTAAGTTGAATTTTAAGCTAGTGGGGTGTTTACAATACTGAATAAATGATAAAAATCATAATTAATTGTACTTAAAAATATTACTGTAACTTTCTGATAACCACTTACTGTTGTGAAAGAAGTAGTGCACAGTTGTCCAAAATGAAAAGCTAGGATTAAAGATATCTGCCCTTCAGTGTGTAATATATGCATGAGGAGCATGTAGCATATACATCATTTCCTAACGGTGCATAGTGAGCATTGGTAAGCCTGTAATATTTTGTAGTAATATTCGGTTTCACCATTTGAGCAATCCTACAGAAACAAAATACCACACTGAGAATTGTAATGACAAGTGCATAGTGCCTGTTTTTCAAAGTGCATACAACACCTAAGAAATGATCACACCATGATGGACTGCTGGCAACGGCTGTGTCCTCTTAGCAAAAAAACTCCTTTAACGTTATATTGAGAGCACGTGTGCTACATGTATTCATCTAAGAACATATTTCAACTAAAACAACTGACAAAATATAAGTAACTCTATGTATCTCCTGATAACTTCTGCAAGATGTGCCTGTATGTTTTTTTTTTTTTATTTTCAGCACTCATGTATTTAAGGATATGTGGCACAATTGCAAGCATTTTAGTGTAGCTTGTTCATTGGTGTTCTACTTTGCAATACAGAGATAACAAGTTAACTTTGGTTGGAGTTTTTAAAATTTGCTTCTATATGCTGGTTCTATGCACATTATACTGGCCTAATGTCAGAAGTCTTTTGTCTGCTATTGCATAACTGTAAGCCTTTTATGTCTTATAATAATAACTACAATGTTAAGATTAAATTTAGAGATTATTTTGATTACTTGCTTACCATGCATTTTATTGCATGTTTTGGTATTTGAAATATCCAGGTTGCTTTGGGTATGTCAGACTTATTGGCCTCTTTGCTGGTCTTATCACAGGACCATGTCAATTACTGAAAATTGTCAAGCATATCACAATTATTGACTGCATGCCAACCTTCCAGCACAGCCATTCTTGCTCCCTTTTGTGACATTCAGTAGCATACTGTCATGATGGAGCCCATGCTGTAAGAAGGTTTGATAGCTACGGCACATTCATCTATAATTTTGGCCCGTTTTTTTTTCTTTTTCATTCCTGCAGTGGAACATAAAACACAAGACATCTAACAGATCAGCTTCTCACCTGTTTGTGAGGTCCTAAAAACTCATGCTCCTTATTCCTCATCATTGCATTATATGCATTGTACTTCTGGATGAGCATTCATTGGTTTTCAGTTATTGTGCACACAGAGCCCACCCCCATGACTAAAGATAAAATCAAACCCGTTTGTTTTTACTGGAGTGAGTCACAGAGTAGTTGGCGTGATTCACCGGACGTTCATATCACAATACACCTGCTGACTTGCTAAGATTGTGTAAATGAAGACTATGAAGGAAAATCACTGTATTTGTTTTTGATTCTAAGTGTGCATATATATTATATATATACCTATTGATCACTAAAATCTATTTTATTGTTGTGTATATTCTGCTAATACTTTTAAGAACACATTATGGGTATGTTTTTTTCTTAAATAACTAAATTGTGCTTTTACTTGTTATTTTGTAACATGTTAGTTTAGGTACTACAAAAATGCATCAATTACTCGTTTACTCTTATGTAACAACTTAACAAAGGGTTCTTTTGGTCTTCATAAAACTTCAAAAACATCAGTAGATGGGTTATTCATGTCTGTGCAGTGTGGCATATTGACATAATGGTAAAATTACTTGTTAATATGAAGGACTAGCAAAAAACCCGCACTTCGCAGCAGCAAAGTACTGCCTTAAAATTTTTATTAAGAAGACAATTAAACCTTTTTAAAACCGAGGGAAAATATACCAATAATTATTTGTTAAGGATCTCTTTGTATGCCACGTTGTCAGTTCGGCTGTCCAGTTGTAATATGACCAAGCTGTAGCTGTGCGCTGAGCTTACTCTTGAGCATGCAACGTACAGTTGGCCATGTGAACAGTAATCTTGTTTCAAATCTCACAGCTTGGATTGCTGCTGTCATAATCGGTTTGAATTTCATGGTTTGTTTCAATTACGACAGTATTTGTAGGACTTGTGTTGAAGAGACATTCGGCATCTGTCAAGCGTTGTAAGTATACAACCAGTTTCATTGATAACTTCACATCCAGCTTTTGAGAGTTTAAACATTTCTAACATCAAAGTGTCCACTACTGAAATTGTCACCTGTGAATCTAAGATGTTTAAGAGGCATTGGCGGTTGTCCAAAGGTGTAAAATATTTGGCCATTTCGGTACACTTAAGCATTTCACTCTTCTAGTGCTTACTAGTGCTAGTAATTATCTCCTGTACCGTCATCAGTCCACACCTTGAACCTGTCCCTGTCATTCAATACATAAGACACAATGTTCCTCCGGATATCAAGAGTGAGCCTGATATGGCCGTGCAATATGTAACAAAGAGAATGGAAAAGGCAGGTGCCATCTCCGGGCATGGAAACCACTTGGTAAGTGACAGTTCTTTGATCGATGGTGATGATCACCTCGATAGACATGGTAATGGGGGTACGGTTGGAATGATAAAGGAAATGGGTACCTGAACAATGTACAGTAAGTCTAAAATACCTACACAATAACTATAATCGTAATAAATGAACAATAAAACAGCGGAGAAGCCATGGATTAAATAAAAAGGCTGTAGTTATCAGCAGGGAGACGTGAATACCGTGGCGAAGCAAGGAAGGGAATGTAGAGACTGGAGCGACAGACGGCCTTATATAGGCAGACAGCCAACAACGTGGGAGGCGTTGGGATGGGGGACCCAATGCCGCCTCACACGGTGACCGAGCTGCAGGCTATGGACGTATATATGTACGTAAGTAGGATTCAGTTAGCGTTGGGAACCCGCGTACCAAATTTCTTGAACATGGGCCCATAAGTAACAAAGACCGTTGAAAAGTTCAATATGACGGCCGACAGTGGCATCATATCACTGAAATAAGTACCAAATTTCAGCCTTATACCTACCCGGGAAGTTGGAGAATTAGTGACGTTGGAAAGTTCAATATGGCAGCTGACAGTGGCGTCACACCACCGAAATAAGTACGTACATCGGTTTTGGTTAACGTAGGAAAGCCACCTACCAAATTTCTTGAAGATGGGGTCAGCCTTCTACCTACACGGGAAGTAGGAAAATTAGTGACGTTGGAAAGTTCAATATGGCGGCCGACAGTGGCGTCATACCATCAAAATAAGTACGTACATCAGTTTTGGTTAGCGCAGGGAATCCGCCTACCAAATTTCGTGAAGATGGGGCCATAAATAAGAAAGTTCAACATGGCGGACTTTGTCAACCGTTATGTGTAGAATTTCGAAATGAAACCTGCTTAACTTTTGTAAGTAAGCTGTAAGGAATGAGCCTGCCAAATTTCAGCCTTCTACCTACACGGGAAGTTGGAGAATTAGTGACGTTGTAAAGTTCAATATGGCGGCTGACAGTGGCGTCATACCACTGAAATAAGTATGTACATTGGTTTCGGTTAGCGCAGGGGAGCTGCCTACCAAATTTCGTGAAGATGGGGCCATGAATAAGAAAGTTCAACATGGCGGACATTGTTGACCGTTACGCGTAGAATTTCGAAATGAAACCTGCTTAACTTTTTTAAGTAAGCTGTAAGGAATGACCCTGCCAAATTACAGCCTTCTACCTACACGGGAAGTTGGAGAATTAGTGATGTTTGGAA
>JANRMT010062792.1:66583199-66606113 GCA_026402145.1 Polypterus bichir lapradei
AGTGGCGTCATACCACCGAAATAAGTACGTACATCGGTTTTGGTTAGTGCAGGGAAGCCACCTACCAAATTTCGTGAAGATGGGGTCGGCCTTCTACCTACACGGGAAGTTGGAAAATTAGTGACGCTGGAAAGTTCAATATGGCGGCCGACAGTGGCGTCATACCATCGAAATAAGTACATACATCGGTTTCGGTTTGTGCAGGGAAGCCGCCTACCAAATTTCGTGAAGATGGTGCCATAAATAAGAAAGTTCAACATGGTGGACGTTGTCGACCGTTATCGACCGTTATGACCGTTACGTGTAGAATTTCGAAATGAAACCTGCTTAACTTTTGTAAGTGAGCTGTAAGGAATAAGCCTGCCAAATTTCAGCCTTCTACCTACACGGGAAGTTGGAGAATTAGTGATGAGTGAGTGAGTCAGTGAGTGAGTGAGTCAGTCAGTGAGGGCTTTGCCTTTTATTAGTATAGATTCACAAGTCTTATACAAAAATGTTAACGTCAACTGTGTCTCAGTTAAGCCACCTCAGACCACACCAAAAAAAAGATTTTTTAGTAGGTCACAATACGGAGATGAATAAACACTTTACTAATGCTTTGTAAGTGTTATGAAGACACAAAGAAGTACTTGTTAAGATCTTGTTACATGAGAGTAAATGAGTAATAGATGCATTTTTGCAGTACCTAAACCAAAGCATTACCAGCCTACTTTTTTTACTTTTACTTGAGTAATGTCCATTTAAACAAGTTTAACTCTTATGTAGGTACATTTTTGTCTTAGTAGTAATACTTCTACTTGATTAGATTTTTTAGTACTTTTTCCACCTATGCAGAAAATACACATGGGCAAGACACTAGTCCATTACATGATACTCTATGTGTATTTATTGATCCATATTGGGCCAATTATTCAATTAGCCTACCACATATGGCTCATATGGATGCAAATTTTGATCACACTTTATATCTGAATTCTTAACCATCAACTGTTAAAATGATACACACTTATAATTAGACAGAAAATAATTTAAAGTTTAATTTACCAGAAAAGGATTTAGTATACATTATACATATAAGAAATTCTTTAACATTAGGTGAAAATGTGTTATGAACTGTCGTTTTACATTGTTAACAAGTGTGTTTTGCTTTTTATTTATGAATACGAGTGTACTAGCATGCTTGTAAGTTGCATACACAGTCTTCACAATGTCAGGGCTCTCACAAACTCCATTGGCCATCAAGTGACAATACCCACATGTATGTACAAAAAGCATGGTTATCCTTTCATACTGGAGCAATTGCTGCACAATGTGCACTTCTGTGTTTCTGCCACACATTAAATCATAATGAAAGTACTATGCAGCATGCAAAATTACTGATTTAAAACCTACAAAAACAACAATATGAAGCAAAAGTAAGTTACAATTAAAGAAATCTAAAAAAATCTGACAAATGCTCCCTAGGTGTGGACTGGGCTGGTGAAAAGTTTTATAAATTATTTTGGTCACTTACCTTGAGCAGATACATCATACTTCTCTGCAGACACAGTTTTAATCTCTTTGGCAACTTTCTGTAAGGCTTTAGTGACTTCTACTTGTTTTTTGAAGTCCTGAAGCATAGCTTCTCCACATCCTCTCAAATAAGCTTCCAGAATTACTGCATATCTCTGTTGGTAGTGCATGGACTGAGCAATTTCACTTCTTAGAAACCAGAACAAAAGGTGGCCTATTCTTTTACTCTGTTTGAGAGATATAGATAATTAATTTTAAACTTACAGAATAGTCTGATGTCTAGTTATTTGGGTATATATGTTTTCAAACTTACTCTCAGGGCACGCTTGAGAAGAAATCGAGCAAGGGAGCTGTCATGGTAAGGCTCAAATTTTACAGCCTACAACAAAAGGAGATAATACACAATAAAGAATAATTTTGTAAATTTACAAATTGTTATTTTACAAACTATATAAAAAAGATTTTGCTACTTTGAACATCTACATAAATATTTTTTACTTGCAAATATTACTATGTTTAATAAGAAACCTTCTGTTTCCAGTGGGTAAGCCAATTTCTCACCTTTCTACATATTGCAAGCTGAATTCCCATTTTTTTTTGGTTTCAGCATTTTAAATCTAAACTGCACTTCTCTCTCTCTCTGTCTCTGTTTCTCTCGCAACAATTTCTAATTCACTAAGTATCTGCTGAGAGGTTATTGTCTTTCTGTCTTGAGAAAAAATATAAATTATGAGAAATCTAAAATGTAATTGTCTATATATTTATTTTGTACTTACTGTTTCTATATACACCCCACCTAGCCTGCCTTGATTGTTCTTTTTCTACCTAAAATGGTGAAATGTCTTAATTTGCATTTTTTCTCTTTCAAGTATCCTATGGTGAAGCTCTCATGACTGGCTCTTGGCCAAGGTACTCTGCAGCCTCCCTTGGAAATGGTGAATCATGTTACTTTTACAATAATGCATGCAGAACAGAATCTTTATAGGACTTTTCATTATATGCAGACAATAATGAATAACTTAATGATCACCATGTGTATAATACAGGTTGTCATCACTGCAATACTATTAAAGTCATTCAGAACTCTGAATTCTTGCTAGTTTAACAGATAATGTTTCTAGTTTGTGTACTGGGATTTAGAATTTTAGTTGATTTCAACCTGAAACTGTTTAGATTCTGTCTCTTTTTTCATCTCCTGGTCCTTTGAGATTTCTGTGTCTTCATAACATTGGGGACTATGCTGTCCTTCAAGTCATATGTGCAGTGCATTAAAGGCCAGATGATTTGGCCTTTAAAAAAACTGTGTGACACTCAAGCAATATTTTTCTTTAAGGGCCCACCAATGGGAATATTTTAATATTTGCCCTAAGCCTGGACGTAACTGAGTGACTCCACAGGTAGTGCATTGGTTTTAGTGTTGTTTATTGTTTTCCACTTACTTTTTATGTAAATTGTTTTGTTAATGAAATTATTTTGTTAATGATTTTATTATGTAATAATTCTTTATTAGGTGTGCTTGTTTGTGTTAACCTTTTTGTAATTTTCCTTTTATCCTGTAATTGTGTTAATTTAGCCTATTAGCATTTCCCTCTGTATGTTGAACATAAGGTGCATGGCATCCAAAAGCTGCAGGTGAGCAGCAAACAGGGCTGCTACCTGAGGCTTATTTAAGGGCTTAGCAGCATCCAGGTTGACCGCTGAATTCTCAAGTAAGTTTTTGTTTTTTTGAGAATATTTTTATATCTTTTTGAATTTTTGATTCTTGCCTTTTAATTTACTTTGTAGTTTTGACCTTTTATATTTTAGGACTAAAAGTATTTTGGCTGTTTTATAGATTTGGTTTAATCTTAAAATATATTTTAGTTTTCAGTAACTGGTAGGCATTTTATAAGTTTGGGCCTTTTGTAGGGGTGCTCAACCAATTGTTCACAATTGACCAATCAATTGCAAAGTGAGTGCCAATGAAGTGCAAGAATTTGGCAAAAAATATGGATAAATGTTCTATTTGACAATTTACTTTTTTAAAGCAGCCTAATCATCTATTCAGTGCACTTTGTAGTCCTTACGTGTGTTTAAAACTTGTAGAGTGCTTTGTGAAAATCCTTGTTGGCAGGTTGTTGGCAGTAGGCGTGCTACCCAAAAAAGTTGTCTTGGTTACTCTTGTACAGAGCCTTCATTTGCTCTAAAGCATAAATAATACATCTGTCAACTGTTCAATAAGTTTCAAATATTCTGCAGGGCTTGACATTGCACGTTGCAGTGCACAAATTCAAAACCATCTCATCTGAGTTCAGCACCCGTGTCTCTGATTTTACATTATTGGAGCTTGTTGTCTACTGCACATGTGTGTCGCATTCCGACATACAAATGTTGCCTCAAAAGTGGGATTACTTTCTCACTTTGACACAATAGCAGCCAAAGAACAAAATTCAGATTCTTCAAAATGACATTCAGATGAAGGTCAGGACAACAGCTGAGATAAAAAGGCAATTCTGTGAGCTGCTGTTGGAAGAGAGGTGTCCAAACATAAGATTATATGCCAAATAAATTGTCTGCCTTTTTGGATAAGCCTATGTATGAGAGCCTGCATTCACTTGAATGAAAAATATTAAGTGAAAGTAGAGATCCACCATGATTGATGTTGCCCAAGACATGCAAACTGCTATTGCCCTGACTACTAAAATTAGAAGCTGCTTTTACTAGTCCACTGTATTAATTCTCTAATTCTTATTTGCTGTATGTTGGTTAGTTTATTGATAGATATGGCTGTGGAACTAATTTGCAGTTACAATTACAAAACATGGCTGTTTCTCCCATATCAGAGCACTAAAATAATACAGTACTGATATATTGCACTTGACTGCACTTGATTGCACCCTCTCATTTACACACATGTATTCTATCTTGTTCCTACTGACCTTCATTCCTCTCCTCTCTAGAGCATATCTCCACCTCTCCAGGGTCTCCTCAACCTGCTCCCTACTATCGGTACAGATCACAATATCATCAACAAACATCATAGTCCATGGGGACTTGTGCCTAATCTTGTCTGACAAACTGTCCATCACCAATGCAAACAAGAAAGGGCTCAGAGCTGATCCCTGATGCAATCCCACCTCCACCTTGAATGCATCCGTCACTCCTACTGCAGACCTTACCACAGTCACACTTCCCTGTACAACTATTAGGGTTAAATGAAGGGAGCAAACTACACAGGAAAAAGTGAAAATAATAGGAAACAATAAAAGAGTTATTTCTACTTATTTATTTCTACTTAAATCAAACAGAAATATTTCTAAATGTCTTATAAATGTAAAAATCATAATGTTGTGTTTTACTGAATGCAGAATATGAGAAGAGTAAAAAAGACCAGCTAATTAAATGAGATCAGTTGTTATCGATTATTATGACCGATTGTGAATCTGGTTGGAACAAAAACCTGCAGCCATAGTGGGTCCACAGGATCGAGTTTGGGAACCACTGATTTAGAGGGCTAGACCTAGAGATGAGAAATGAACAACTTATCAATCTTAGCCAGATAAAAGGGGTCAAAACTAGAAAATTTAAAAAGAAAACCAAAAACATGTGCTCAATATGTAAACCAAGAATCAATATCAAAAGAGGAAGTATGCAATAATTCCTGACCCTAAACAAAGAATTACCCCAGGGCCATTTTAACATATGGGCACAATGGGCACTGGCTGAGGGCCACACGAGCTGGGCCCACAATGTTTCTGATGCCTATCTATGTTTCTGTTTTGCTGTCAAAACAGAAACCTCAAAGCACTACTTTGCCCAGGGGAATAGGATGCTGTTAAGATGGTCCTGCACAGTGATTTCGGAGTGTATCAATAAATTTGGACACAGAATGTTAGTGCGCTGCCATCTTATGTAAGCAGGGAGTCATGACACAATATGTCATGTGACCCTGAGTCACACTACTTGCAACAAGCACATTAACCATAAACAATAAGGCTTCAGTCATGCAGAAATTCACAAAATGGCAGTGTAACAATGTCATAAGCATGACACTAACATTTTTCACTATAAAACAAACCACAAAATAAAAAAAAAATGTTTGGGATTTTTTTTTTAAAATTAAAAAATTAAAATCATAAAATGCAAAGCCAATTTATAAAGCAAAATAAAGCATAATACTGTATAGTGAAATAATCATTTAGGCAAGAAAGAACTCACAGGAAGAATAAACTCCACAATACACAAACTAGAAATGTTATCTGTTGAACTAGCAAAACTAAGAAATGGGGTCTGCTTTGTGACCTTTTTGACTGGTAAATGAGGCAAGTTATGCCAGATGATAAGATCTGTGGTTACATGCTTGTTTGAAAATGTGCTGCAAAATCTTTCTGCTTATCCCTTTTTCTTAAGTATCTGTTACACATATAACAGACCAAACTCAAAGTTAATTTCTGTTTATTGCCTGGACTGTTTTGTGATGATATTCCACACCTTAGGATGGTAACCTCTTACTTGATAATTACTTTAATACAAAGTAAGAAGAATCCACAGTTGCAACATTTACTCATGTTTGTGGCACATTATGAATCGATTAGGAGTAGAACTAACAACAAATGTCATAAATAGGTTCAAACTAAATAAAGTAGTTGTTTACCTGTACAAGCTGCAGAAGGTATCTGAGAACATCATCATCTTCCAAATTCTCAAGTTTTCTTACAGCCATTGTGCGGACTTTTTCATCTGAGAAATTGCAGTCTAGCAGTTGCATTGCTAATCCAACATCCAGCTTATTTCGATCCCATGTGTCCTCATTTTCAAGTAGGCAATGTGTTGTGTAAACTGCAGCTTGCTTACCCCACTGCACTGAGTTAAGGAATTTTGGATATGCTTTTGGGCACTTCATGCATTCATTCTTGAAATGCCACAGCAGTTCCTTATCTTCTGGGCTCAGTGGATACAAAGGGTCAGTTTTGACAATATCCTCAAACTGTTTGCGCAAGTGGTTAGGCATATCCCGTGCTGACCTTCCACTTTCTGCTCCTGATGAATCAAGGCTTTTGGGGAGAACAACAGGATAGGCATATTTGTCTAGCATTATAACTATAGCCATGGATGATTCTTTGTCAGGGTTGGTTGCAGAAGTGAGTTTGTCTGCATTGACACTACTGTGATCTTCACTTTTCTCTGGCATCTTCCACATATGAAGGATATACTCTCCTTGTCTCAGAAGTGATCGATGATCAATCAACAAAAGATTGACATAATAGAGAAGGCGATTCTTAGATTTGGAGTCAAAATTAATGCTGTCCTGAAAGTTACTCTTTGAGATCTGGGATTGGATTTTGCCACAGTATACCTGTAAACTTAACCGGGCTCCTTTTGGCAGATCTTTGATCTTAATATCAAACTCTAGCCAAATGTTCCATAAAACCTCTTCAGTAAATGGCTTAGAGGATGTTCTCTGTTGTGCCAGCAACTGTTGCCCATGAAAGATACTTGCTTCAACAAAAACTATTAGCTCTGAATTTCGAGGAAGAACTGGAATATCAATAGCAAGTATTTTGACTCTAAATTTCCTGTTACAGTCCCACAGTGAAATGGTGAAGAGCTTCTCATGGTCCTTTTCTTTTATAGTCAGCTGCTCATGTGACCCTGCAACACCAGTGCAGTCATCAACTAGAGACCAGTCCTCCTTCTGGACAATATCTTTATCTGGATCTGGGGGTGACTCCAAAACAAGGTGGACTTCATCACCATTCTTCAAACACTGTCTGACCCAGTGAAAATTTTTAATTGGAACATCACCAAAAATGTATTCATCTCGACCGCAGACTCTCAGAATAAAATCTGATTCACTGTCTTCTTCTGAAATGCCAAGCAGTGCCCTCTTTTTAGCAATTTTTGTAAAAAAATTTTCAAGTATTTGTTTTGGTGTGTCATCAAGGTCGACTTTGATTGTCTGACTTGCTCTCTCTCGGTGAATGACAATTAAAATGTTATTGTTACTGATCTTACTCAAAAGAAATTCTGGCATAGGCTTATTAGTTATAAAATGATCCATTGAGTACAGTTTGGCATCTCGATTGGCTAATTCAACAATTCGAGGGGTCAAAAGTTTCCGCCTAGTAAACTCAAGCTCATCGTCATGAACATTGCTGACATCTGTTACATCATAGCCTATCAGATAATTTAGATAGGACTGGTATTGTCTAGATTCTTCAGAAAGCTGTGTTCTGTGGACTAAGTGAATTTTTCCCACATCTTTTTTTAAAGCTTTCCAATAGCGTATGCAGTCAAGAGTTTGGAACACCTGATGCTTGTCATAAATTTCATACCACTGTCCTTTCTTCTGATAGAGTAATATACACTGATCAGGAGTGATCTTTTGATAGAAATCAGGGCATTCACTGATCTCAATCACTTTCATCCACAGCTGTGTTTTAACTTGCTCAACAGTGCAGTTTCCAGTAAGATCAAGTAATACAGATTCCTGAGTTTTGCTAAATTTTCCATAAGAAGGGAGGATAAATTCCACAACTATTTGATCCATTGTAATTATGTTAGTAGAAGATACAAAAGCTTTCATTTTCCCCCTTCTTCTCTTTTTGTCTTCTCTGAAAATCACAGGCTCCTTATCCTCATTTTGCTGTTCCATGATTAAACTGAACTAGAATGAGACAAAAAAAGCATAATGAGAAAGGGTAACAAATTAGAAAATGTCTATTACAGACTGGAAATATTCCACTGCACAAGAATGTACAAGTGAGAAGCAAACAAAGAAGATACCCGTGCCTCCATAAATATAACACTTTATGTTTTCTTGTATAAATTGCCAGATCTACAGTATAATCATTAACATAATGATCACAGTCTGCTCATCAGTTCATATTCCACAATCTACCAGAAGAAATGAATGAATCAATGAATAATTCTTTCTTTTAAATCACTAGATCAGTAATTCGTCTTTTTAACTTGCATCCAGGAACCAGAAATATTTTTCCCACTAATTTTTTCTGAAGATTCCCAGAATCAACAGTTAGTTCCTACTCCATACATGAAAGATGTGCTGGCCTGGTAATGCTTCATGTAGGGCATGGTGATGTCACAACCACTGACTGGTTAAAACCTATGGTGTCATGCAGATAACAAATCTGTACCTTGACTATTTTTAAACACATCAACGAGTGTAGTGCCCTGCAAATAATGTGGATACACTTATCAGGTACATTCAGCACAACTTAGAAAGTATGATCCACACTTATAACTAGGGCCCATGATTTACCACGGCAAGAAATCGTAAATTCCGTGGCATGTTTTTTTAAATTCTGCGGCGTACTGCAGAACTCCATAAGACTAATTCATACCCCAAGCAAAATAAATGCAATTTTTCTTATTCTTAATAATAATCATAATTTGTAATATTAATCAAATAGGTATATCAAAGCGTTCATATCCGCACATTTTAATCCACAGATATGCTTTAGGCAAACGATGCTGGAACATATGTAGGCATAATATTATTCTCAACAAACTATCGAATAATGTTTCTAAAGGTATTGTTTATTTATTGTTGAAGAAAATGTCACTGTAAGCTCATAGGTTTTCTTGTGACAGAGAATATCGCAGTGGTGACAACACCGATCCATATTTTGAGAACGAACGTTCCACAGCAACAGAAGAGATCGGCAACGCAATGTAAACTTTAGCAAGAGCTGCTAAGCGAGGCAGTCTGTCCTCATAGGCACGCCAAAAAGCAGTGATATCAGCTGGAATTACTTCACGAGATGCTATGTCCGGATAAGCTTGCCATTCATCTGCTGCAGCCATCATTGTTGGCACTGATTATGCATGATCAGCAAAATTCTTCGATAAGAGTGGTAGCTGTTGTGGATCAAATATTCTCACAGATCTGAATAGGTCTATTGCCGGATGTTTGGTTCTCACAAAATATTCTTCAAGTTTAGCAGCAGCACTGTGCTTTGCATCTTCACAGCTTCTGGTTGCAATTGGAAATCCGCTCGATTTTAGGCAAGACAGTAAGTCAGACACTTTGTTGTAGACATTAACAGCCATAAATGACTGTGTCTCAAAAGAAGTCAGAGTGTTCATAATTGGCTGGGAGTTAACAGATACAAATTCAGGTTCAGCTCTCAGCTTGATAGGTTTATCAGTACTTTGCAGCAACGCCGACAGCTTCTTTAACTGGACTATAGCTCCACTGTGTTCGATTTCAGTAGCAACGAATGAGATATTAATGAGATGATGCAACAGGCTAAAGAAAGAACTTAAAGAAGTAATCAAAACTAATCATACTTATATTAATATGCCTCAAATGGTGAGATTTCGTTCAGATTTGGTATTTTCCGCGGCAGTTAGGTTAATCCCGCGGTGTGGCGTTTCACCTCTGCAAAACCCTAAATTCCACGGTGTGATGTTAAATTCCACGGGCCACAGTAAATCGTGGGCTCTACTTATAACCAAATTTGAAGAAACTGGCAGAGGCAGGCAATTTTAGAACACCAGAACATTAGAACAATCTAGATGAGAACAGGTCATTCAGCCCAACAAAAGCTTGGCCAGTCCTATCCACTTAATTCTTCTAAAAAAAACATTAAGTTGAGTTTTGAAAGTCCCTAAAGTCATACTGTCTACTACACTACTTGGTAGCTTATTCCAAGTGTCTACTGTTCTCTGTGTGAAGAAAAACTTCTTAATGCTTCTGTGAAATTTACTCTTAACAAGTTTCCAACTGTGTCCCCTTGTTCTTGATGAACTCACTTTTAAAATAAGTCTTAATCCACTGTACTAATTCCCTTCATAATTTTAAGCATTTCAATCATGTCACCTCAATCTTCTTTTGCTTAAACTGAAAATGCTCAGCTCTTTTAATCTTCCTATTGCCTTGGAATCAGCCCAGTCGCTCTTCTCTGGACTCTTTCTAGTGATGTTATGTCCTTTTTGTAGCCTGGAGACCAAAACTGCACACAGTACTCCAGATGAGGCCTCACTAGTACATTATAAAGCTTGAGCATAACCTCCTTGGACTTGTATTCTACACACTGTGCTATATAACTTAACATTCTGTTTGCCTTCTTAATGGCTTCTGAAAACAGTTGAAAAGTTGATAGTGTAGAGTTCACTGCAACTCCTAGATCCTTTTCATAATGTGTACTCTCGATTTTCAGACCTCCCATTGTATATTCAAAGTTTCTTAACATTTTTACTTCCTATGTGTAATACTTTCCTTTTACTAACATTAAATGTCATTTGCCACAAATCTGCCCAAGACTGTATGCTGTCCAGGTCCCTCTGTAATGATTGAAACAGATTCCAGATTATCTGCCAATCCACCTATCTTGATATCATCTGCAAACTTAACCAGCTTGTTACTTACAGTACATTCCTATCCAAATCACTTATACATATTAAAAATACCAGCTGTCCTAGCACTAACCTCTGTGTAACACCACTCTTTACATCTGCCAATTCTGATGAGGTCCCTCACACCATCACCCTCTGCTTCCTGTGGCTGAGCCAATTCTTCACCTATTTAAAAACTCACCCTGAACTCCCACTTCTTTTAGTTTGATGCCCAACTTCTCATGTGGCACCTTATCAAATGCTTTCTGAAAGTCCAGATAAATAACATCATATGCTCCACTTTGATGGTACCCTTTTGTTGCTTCCTCACAGAATTCTAGCATGTTGGTAAAACACGACCTCCCTCTTCTGAACCCATGCTGACTGCTCAGAAAAACTCCTGTTCATGCCAATGTGTTGCTCATTCTTTTCCTTAATAATTCCTTCCATTAATTTTCCTGTGATGCACATTAAGCTTACTGGCCTATAGCTGCTTGGATTTGCACGGTCACCCTTTTAATATAATGGGATAATATTTGCCATTTTACAGTCATTCAGAATTGCAGTGTGCAATAACTTCCTAAAATATGTGTCAAGGGTTTATATATGTACTCACTAAACTCCTTAAGAACTTAAGGTTAAATATCTTAGCAATCATAAAGACTGCAAAAAACCCTCAATCAGGAATATACTGTGCAAGTGCAGCAAAAAGAAACAATTATTATTGTGGTAATTACCTCCATTATCTTCAAAACTAAGCGAAGTGGAGCAGTAAAAAGTGGTGTGAAACAGGTGAAGACGGGTAGAAAACTTGGAGGTTGAGAGTGGGCCTTGATAGTGATGCTCTTGCTGAGTGCTCAGGGAGCAGAGCGACAAAAGGGCTCAGAGGGATTGTTTCAGGAATTCTGAGACATGGCGGCAGTATGGCGGTGCCAAGCTTGGGCATCAAAGTGAGTGACTGACTGAGGCGGCTGGGACACAAGCAATGAAATGGTTGACCACATATACCAGAGTCTCAGCCTCACTGCGGAGATTAGCAGAGTGAAGACAGTTTGAAGAAAGTCACTGAGACTTGCAAAAGGACTGAAAAATAACCTGATTTTAAATTTCTGATTTTTATTCTTGCTTTTAATCCTGATATGGATTATTTAATTTTCACTGATTTTACTCCCACGGAAAGACACTGCTTTTATAGATTATTTATGGGTTATTTATTTATTGCACACTTAATTGTCTGGATAGTTTTAAATAAAAACCAGAAAGCACTCTGATGCATCAGCTTTGACTGTTTGAGTCCTCACTGCACTAGTCATGTATGAATAGTAATCAGTCATTAGAGAAACCTTATTAATTGTAATAGCATAGCTGAAACCTGTTTTTCTGTTCACCTGAGTTGCAAGGATACAGGTGTTCCTAAAGATCAGTTCTGAGTTCACAAATGACCAAAATGAAACATTTTTCTTAAGAATCATGTCAGTTAATTCCATGTAATAGATTGCCAAGAAACTGAAGATTTCCTACAAAGGTGTCTATTGCTGTCTTAAAAGAAGAGGGCAAACTGGATCTAATCAGGATAGAAAAAAGAGGAAGACCCAGTTGGGTAACTACACAACAAAATAAGGACACCAGAGTCTGTAGTTTGAGAAACAAATGCCCTGCAGGTCCTCAGCTAGCTTCTTCCTTAATTACATGGTGAATACCAGGGTCATCTACAACAGTGAAAAGATGACCCTGAGATTCTGCTTTTCCAGTCATCTTCCATTCAATGTCTATATTCTTCTGCTCATTTTAATCATTTCTTTTTATTTTCCAGTTTCAGATATAGCTTCTTCTTTGAAACTCTGCCTCTAAGGCCATGAACTATCAGAATGTGCTACTGAAGCATGTGCCAGCCTAGCCATTAACTGCTCTATTGTTCTTCCTATACTATATCATACTTTGCTCCCTGCCAGGTCCAGCAGAGGAGCACTGGGAAAAACCAAAGGCTCAGGCTGGTGTGCTTCAAGTGTTACACGTCAAAGCAAATTCTGTCTTTTTGCTTTTATCTTTTAATGAAGGTAGGATTATCATTTATGGGAAGAGGCCCATAAAGATAAAATATACAGATAAAAACAAATATACAGATAAAAAGGTCTAGGAGAGAGATTTACTGAACAAGAACATTTTAGGATTTTAAGTGTCTTTGAGAATCAAGGTTAAAATAGGCAGTAGAGACATGAGGCAGGGGGCGATAGCTCACTTTCACTAGAAAATACACTTCATGTAAGAGTAATTAAAGACCAGATGCCATCTAATGAATTAATCTAATGTCAGATTTGTATTCAGGCTTTTTTGTAATCAAATTGTGAAAGGCAACAGCAAAACTGTCAAGAAGGATCTTTCAGTCTACATAAAGGGTATGTTTTCCCACTGCACTAAACAACATGCAAAAGCATATGCAAAGCAAAAATAGTATTTGAATAAAACCAAATGCCTGTTACCTGTAAGAGTCAGTTAACTTAATGTCAACAAGTTCAGCACAGAACATGTGCTGTGTTATCCTCAACTTAAAATGACAGAGAAGAAATAATACTGACAGTCCTACCAGTATTTAAAAATTGAAGCCGAAAGTTATTTTTAAATGAGTGACTATAACTCTGTTTTCACAGAGAACACCTGTGAATCATGCTAGAAAATATTAAATCAAATTTCTAGGTAAAAACATGTCTGGTCTTTCTTCTTTGAATGGCTACTAATCATCAAAATGCTCTTACTGTGTGCCCCTGCCATATCTCACAGAGAAGGAAATGTAGGCTAAGCTTTTGGTGAGCTGCATGAACTCGAAATAATTAGGATTTCCTGTTACTGTATTTGCATAGGTGCTCCTTCATCCATGAAATAACTACAGGGCCTGCCCTAATGTTTAACCCATGCTTATAATAAACTCTGATGTGATGAGGCACATTCTAAACATATTAGAATTTTGTAACATCTCCAGCAGTGTAGGAGCTCAAAATTATGGTGAAAATTGTTATGGATCACAAACTATTATGTCAAATCTGGGTGAATTTCCAGTTATAGAAGTATATGACAGTATTTGATCACAGAATGAGTGCAGATTGACAATGAAACATACAATTACATTTCTACAATGATGTCTGCTTTACTACCTTAGCAAATGCTGCACCAAGTCCTAGAAAAATTAAAATTTAACTTGAACTGATCAGTCAGACTTGCTGCCCTTTCTAGGGTGCATTATGAATAACTTTGAGTTAAGGTAAATAATTGGACTAAAGGATTTTGAGAATGTTATGTTATTTTTTGTTAAATGGAATAGATTAGTGGGTCACATTGAAACAGGCTTTAAAAATGATCTCTGTTTTGATGTGTACTATTTTCATTTTCAAAAGTGGTGATGCAAGATTTGCAAAAAATAATGGAACGTTTAATAGCTGTTACATATTTAGCTTTCAGAAGAAAACAACTTTTAAAGTTACAGGGTTATCCTTAGTTGGAGCCTGCCTTGGCAACATCTGGAGCAAGGCAAGGCAAAGAGGTCTAACTGGGACACCAGTACATCACAAGACACTATCACACACACTCCTAGACATGAATATATCACAGTGATTTACCCAACATCTTTGGGATACAGAAATAGACCAGAACACCCATGTGAACATGGTGAAAACATGCATATTCTTTACAGATAGAGACGAGACCATTACTTGAATCCTGATTATTAGAGCACTGAGATAGAAATGCTAAACACAGGAAGGCCATATTACACTCACAAAAAATATTAAATTTCAATGTTCCTTTTGTGGCTACATCAAGTACATTACCTTCAAATAATTTCAACATGGTGCAATGGTAGTGCTGCTGCCTCGCAGTAAGGAGATCTGGGTTTGCTTCCCTGTGTTGAGTTTGCATGTTCTGCACCGTGTCTGTGTGGGTTTCCTCCGGTTGCTCCAGTTTCATCCCACAGTCCAAAGACATGCAGATTAGGTGCATTGGCAATCCTAAATTGTCCCTAGTGTGTGTTTGGTGTGTGTGTGTGTGTGCCCTGCCCGGGGTTTGTTTCCTGCCTTGCACCCTGTGTTGGCTAGGATTGGCTCCAGCAGACCCCCGTGACCCTGTAGATATAACATTCTGTTAAAACTGAGACTTGTTATACAAAGAAATCACTATGAGCTTAGATTGCTCCATTATTAAGGTAACATAACATTCCTAAATCGGAATAACCCAGTTCTGGGTTGTGGATGGCTGGAGCCACCACACACTCACATTTACATAGGGCAAATTTAGAATTTTTATAGACCTGACACTCATGTAGTTGGGATGCGGGAAGAAAACTAGAATATCCACAGAAAAACTCATGCATGTATGGGGAGAACGTGCAAACTTCACATAGCCAAACCACTGGGCACAGGATGTGAACTGCGAATGCTGAAATAAAGAGACAGCAATGCTAACTATTAGTTCCATTACTTTAGCTGGACAATATGAACATACTTTCACAGCAACAATGGATACTTCAGGTTTGTTTCTCTCTGCCCACCTTGTCGTTTAATTCTATTTCTTAAAAATAAACTATCCAAACATGATCACTTTGATTTTTTTCACACACTGTGGTTTAAAGACATTGCCCAAATGTGTGTTAAACCGCCTAGTCTGGCAACTGTTCTCAATTTATTTGTAAACTTTTCCAGACATACCAACACTAGAAAAATGATTTCTGGTAGAGGGCAGTGCCCTTTGAAAAAAAATGTTAGCTGTACAGTTAAATAATTTGTTGATGACTTTTTCTAGACCTGTGTTGTTGCAAACACAAAACTTAGGAAACATTACGCATGATGTGTGGGAGTCAGGGAGGAAAGGCTGAATTTGTTGGAACTTAATTGAGAAACATTCATACACACATCATACAATGTATACATTTATACTCACCAGTTCACACAGACTTCCCTCAGGACACCAAGTATTAATGTAAAGCAGGGAATTCTTTTTTATTGCTGTATCTATCTATGGTTTATAATGTTTTGTCTGTATGTTTATCTCCTTGGTCCTCTAGTATTAATAATATAAATGGATAAATATGGTTAAAGTGTTCAGTTTCAAAACTGGACAATCTTACTTCTTTCTCTTAATGTGCAACTATTACTATTTTACTTTTTGCCAGTGTGGCTCTAGAATTTTCCTACCATAGCTGTAAGTGGTACTTCTAAACCTTATACTAATATATATATATATATATATATATATATATATATATATATACACACACAGGGGGTCCTCGGGTTACGACACAGTTCCGTTCCTACAACATCGATGTAACCCGAATTTTGGTGTAAGTCGAAACACACCCTATCCTAAGTCACTTACCTATCCTAATACATTTACAAAATCATAATCTAGAACATTAAAACACAACTAAGCCACAGAAAAAGGAAATGGACATAAATATACTGTACTGTACACTGTACTGTAGTAACAGAAAAAATGAGTGTAACAAAAAATCCTTACCTTTATTCCTTCTCACATCTCAATTTTTTTAAGTTTTTATGGGAGTGAGCGTTGTAAACTCGAAACGTTGTATGTCGAGACGTTGTAACCCGAGGACCCCCTGTATATATGAAAGTTTTGAGGATTTTATTATATGTATATTACATTGAAAAGAGTGTGGGCAAGGGTGAATCTTCATCCCCCTTGTTGTTTAAATAAACTTATAACGAACAGCGTGTGTGTGTGGGGGGGGGGGGGTTCCTCCTTGATGTTTCAAGCATACTGAGGAACATAGGTTAGAAAGGAGCTGGCAGGGGCTTAGTGTTGTATCGAGTCAAAATGTATTTCTATATTGAGTCTGTAATGTTTAAAAAAAAAATGCAGACCCCCAAGCTTTTGCCACCCTAGGTGGACCACCTAGTTCACCTAAATGGTAAAGCCAGCCCCGCATTAGGTTGATAATTATATGTTAAGCACCGTACATATTTATGATACCACAGTTTCCAGATAAATGTTACATTTGGAACCCACACACATAAAATGACACACTCAGGGTCACACAGTGGGTTGAACTGAATTGGAAGCTGTGTAGCTTTACAGTCCAAACCACAAAATGGAGTTTACACCATGCTGCCTTACGGGTGCCCCTGGCTGGCTAAATATTACACACGGAATGCTTCAGGGGAGTTTAGGAGGGCTATCTGGTTAATGGACTACTGTATCTCGTTTGGGAAGTGGAACTAAATATGCCACATGAAAAATGCATGTGTTGGCACTCCAGTTTATTTTATATCATGTATTTTGATTTGCATATTACTATCACTGGATTCAATGGCTTTGTCAATGTCAATGTCAATGTAATTATTGAGCACATTTAAAATATCAGCAATGCTGTAGCCAAAGTGCTTTACATTAAAACATAAATAAAATAAATAGAAATAAAGTACAATAAAACAAAATACAGTCAGCAGTGAGTTAAAGAAAAAGAATGAAGATGACTAAGAGTAGGGAAACCATCAGTATCAGTGAAGGTCACTGAAAGCTAGAGAATAGAAAACTTGCTTGATGGAAACTTACCATAGCCACACTGTCGAGTTTTTTTCTCAGTGCGTCAAATCATGAACTAAGATTGACATTTAAAATCAGATGACACTACAACTATTGTCTGTATCTGTAATGGAAGTATAAAGGACTTGAGTGTGTTTCTCTGCAGCTTGATGATTTTAATTGATCTGGAGAACAGTAATGTAAACTTCAGGAAGGGGCGCGTTTTTCCCCCAATAAAAACTGTCTAATTATTTTATTAAATAATTCTCATTTGCATAGTCTAATACAGACCATGTTGACAACCTTGGAATGTCTGCTATAACTGAGATAGACTCTTTTGTAAAACGGGTGGGGTCCATTTTAGGGTCAGGAGCGTCACCCTTAGCTTGACTTTACAGTGTACAACAAACGATTTGCAACAGAACACTTCCTGACACCTAGTATCCTAATTGTAATCCTGGGCCGATTTCCACATGTTCATCTGTGCGATATATCAACCCCCTAAGATAAGAGCAGCAGCAAACCGTCCTCCAGATGACAACCTGCGCAGCATCCAGCGCCCCCGCCTTCTCTTTCTTCTTTTTGCACAAGAACAAGAGACTAGCAGCAGGTAAGAGAGTGAAACAAAAAGCCGGTGATATCGATGCCCTCTATCCATTCACCGATTAAAAAGCACACCCTTGAGCCGAGTACCAGTTTCTCAGCAGCCACTTCTTCTTTTCTCAGCAGTTTCTACAGAGGAAGTTTGCGAATGCAGGAAGCCGGACGCATTCTCTGCTGTGCCTTTTTGTAGATTTTAATCGCCGTAAATTTATATTCGCTTTTGTCGAAAATGCAAAACAGAAAAGGTGCCGATAGCATATGCCCTGATAGGCGTCAAGTTCGATAAAACTACATATAGCTGCAGTTGGTACCACAAGCGGTGTCGGCATACAAGCGTATTGTGAGAAAAAGCCCACCCGGTGTTCCTCGACCCGCACGCTAAGATAACGGGCTGTGTCGGCGATTTGCAGGGTCTTACCGTAAATCAGGAGCGCGGACCGGCGTGAGTCCTCGGAGAGGTATGCTGAGCAGCTCGTATTCCACATTGATGCAGCTTTTGGGAACCGAAGACAAGTTGCCAAGTAGCCGGATTTTTTTTTTCTTGCAACCTTGGAAAGTTTCCCCACCCCTCCTTTTACAATTCCTGTTTCTAAACTCTGCAGCTAGCGACACGCAAGCGTCCGATTGGTTATCTATTTTTACGTGTGCTTTCATTTCAAAAGCGCCCGAATGTTTGTAGTTTCTGTCCGTCTAACTTCATCTTTGAAAATTAACGGCGTAGTCAGCGTGTCTTAGAATAAACAGCAGCTGCGATAGTCAAAAAGGCTGCAGAAATGACAACAGTAACGCTTTAGTTTAGATACTCCGAATACTCATTTTACTCTTATGTAACTAGACCTGAACAAAGGCTTCTTTTAGTCTTAAAGATTACGGTTATAAAGCATTAGGAAATAATAGGCCTTTTATCTCTGCACAGTGTGGCATTTGATAAGCTGCTAAAATTGCTTATGAATATGAAGGATTTGATATGTCTTATTCTTAATTATGCAATATCAGGGGGAATACTTACTTAAGTCACCTCAGACCTTTCCAAAACAGTTATTTTATGTAGGCCACATTGCAGAGTTAAATAATCAGTTTACTGATGTCATTAACATTAAAAGAAGACTTTCTTAAGGTCTTCTTACATAAGAGTAAACAAGTAATACATGCATTTATGCAGTACTGATACTAAAGTGTTACTAAGAAAACAAATTAACTTTAGCAGAAACAAATGAATGTAATTGTAAGGGGGCAGAGAGGCTAACATACACAATTTGTTGTGAAGTGTTCCATACGTAAGTTACATTTATTGAAAAGAGCTTTATAATATATTGGAGTATGGAAACCAGACAACACCACAGGAGGCAAGTCAAAGTCACATTTTTTTTGGTGGGGGGATACACATTTAAAAATTAATAAAAAAAGTAAAACACTGTACCTACAAAGCTCATTTAGGCTCCACCTAAGGGTGTTTTCTTATCCTCATCCTGTATGGCAGGAGAGGCTACATAAATTTATTCTTAACTAGTAAAAGATACTTTTGGTTTATGGAAGACACTGTTTAATTTGATATTCAGATTTTTATATCTGTTATCATTCTGATGTGTTTGAAATTGCTAGTGTATACAGTCAGGTCCATATGTATTTGGACAGTGTCCCAATTTTCATAATTTTGGTTCTGTACACCACCACAATGGATTTGAAATAAAGCTATTCAGTTGTGATTGAAGTTTACACTATCAGGTTTAATTCAAAGCGTTTAACACAAACATTGTACGAGCTGTTTAGAAAAGAAAGGCATTTTTATACATGGCCCCCTATTTTAAGGGGCTCAAAAGTATTTGGGCAAACTAGCATAATTATAAATATAATGATAATTTTCAATATTTGGTTGAAAATCCTTTACAGTTAATGACTACCTGAGGTCTGGAACCCATGGCCATCTCCAAGTGCTGGGTTTCCACTCTAGTGATACTTTGCCAGACCTTTACTGCAGCTATCTTCAGTTGCTGCTTATTAGTAGGACCTTCTGCCATCAGTTTTGTCTTCAGCAAGTGAAATACATGTCCAATTGGGTTGAGGTCACTTGATTGACTTGGTCTTTGAAGAATATTCCACTACTTTGCTTTAAAAAGCACTTGGTTTGCTTTCGCAGTATTTTTTGACTCATTGTCAGTCAGTATTGTGACGCATCTTATCAGTTTTGCAGCATTTGGCTGATTCTAACTATTTCAGAATTCATCCTGCTACTTCTGCCAGCAGTCATGAATACACACTAGTGACTGACTTCCATTCGCAGCCATGCATGATCATGCCATAAATTATCCGCAGTACTAGCCTGGTGAATTTCTTTTGGTAAAGTATTCCGGATTTTAGGTGCATAACAGCCTGCCTCACCGCTTTTTTTAAGCTTAGCTCTTGAAATTATAAGCAGAATGCCATTAGAAGATCTAAGATTACAATTTGCAGTGTAGGGGGACAGGCATTCCAATATATAGGATGGAGCAAGATTATTCAAGACTTTATAATCCATTAGTAGTATTTTAAAGTCAATTCTAAATGACACTAGTAACCAATGTAACAATGCTAAAACTGGTTAGATGTGCGCAGATGTTCTTTTTCTAGTTAAGATTCTGGCTGCTGCATTCTGCATTAATTGAAGCTGATTGATATTGTTCTTAGGTAGTCCTGTTAGAAGTGTATTGCAATAATCTGAACTAATTTTTCAGTGTCTTGTAAAGTTACAAGAGGCCTAACTTTGGCTATATCCCTTAAGTGAAAAAATGCAGTCCTGGTAGTCTGTTTAATATATACAGTAATTTAAAGTTTAGGTCAGAGTCAATATATTGTGAGGTTTCTAAACTCTTTTAGGACTCCCCCCAATGGGACGACATGGCCAAGAGCATCCCAAAGTGTGATCACTGCATCTGTGGAAGACAGCCTGTCTGTTGCCGGGGTGACTGCAGGCTCACAGTGCTGTGGCGGCTTGCCACCAAAGTATCTCTGAAAAGATTGTGGTTCTGCTATAAGCGCCTGTCATCAATGGGTGATGCAAGGAACATTATAACTGCAGTGTACAGAATTACTTGGCCACTAACCTGGTCATGACCCAGCCTGATTGCTGTGACTGCGTATAGGAGGGTGGTAGATCCCGCTACATAAATAACCATGCTGTTCCTGTTTCAAGGGGAATAAAGTTGGTTTTACTAAAGTACTGAGACTCAGCCTCGTGTTTTGGGGTGCAAGACAATAACTCATGCATCACAATATATATATAAATATATATATACAGGTAAAATTCCGTTACAACGAATATCTTTACAATTAAATTTTCATTACAGCGAAGTATTTTTATGGTCCCAACAGCTTCTCCATATGACACGAGTCTATAGAAATCACGTTACTACAAAGTATATTCAGCAGATACTTTTATTACAACGAAGTCCACAAAAGACCTTGAAATGCCTGAATGAATTATCCACAGAGCAGTTAGTTCTGTGGCCGCAGCTCAGTTGTGCACAACAATCTCCAAACAGAAACACTGTAATTTTTTTTTCTTTCTTTGAACTTTCCTCGTACAGTTTTTTTTTTGCCTTTTTTGTTTCCTGCAGTTTTCAGTGATACCTTTTGCTTAATGCTTGTCAAGATTTGAAAAACATCCATTGGAATTTAACTCATTGTCGCCCTCCTACAGAAACGGCAGACACGAAAAAAAGATAACAGTTCATATTAGAAAAAACAACTTTACATTTTTGCAGCTCTTGATTGCGGCAAAAAGAAAAAAGGTGTTGCCAGTGAATTCGGAATTTCGCCTTCGACACTGTCAACTTTCTTGAAAGATCAAGCAAAAAAAGAAGAAAAATCTTGCGTTGCAAACGTATGTGAACTGCTGCATTTGAAGACATCGAAAAAGCAGTTTATGTTGTTCAGTGATGCTCGTTCACGAAACATTCCTATTAATGCGGCACCCATTTAAGAAAATATGAGGTTTGTAAACTCTCCTGGGACCTTACCCAACTAGACAGCAAACCAAAGAGCATCCTGAAGTCTGATCTCCATGTCTATGGAAGACTGTTTATCTATTGCCAGGGCAACAGCAGGCTCAAAGCTATGCTGCGTCTCTCAGCTATGCTGTGTCTCTCTGCCAAAGTAAACAGAAAAGATCTTGATGGGTGATCCAAGGTTAGGAGCACGTACATTGTAAATGCAGATAACAGGATTACTTGGTCACTGACCTGGCCACGATCCTGCCTGACTGCTGTGTCTGTGTCTAGCAGAGTGGCAGATCACGCTATAATAAATAACTGTGCCGTTCCTGTTTCAAGCTGAATAAGCTGGTTTTGCTAAAGTACTGAGACTAAGCCTCGTGTTTTGGGGTGAAGACAGGGACTTATAGTGTGACCCTGATGTTTTATGATTTGCTTCTGTGGAGCTTCACTGAAGCGCTGTGAGCCTGCTTTTGCCCTGCCCCAGCAACGGACAAACAATCTTCCACAGACGCTGCAATCGCGCTTCGGGACGCACTTCAGCGTGTTGTTCCTGTTGGGTTGGGAGTGGGGGGCATCCCAAAAGTGTTCACAAACCTCACAATATGAAGAAGAAGAAAAGGATGATTCAGCTTCTGATTGATAACTGTGCTGCACACAACATGCTTCCACATTTAGATAATGCTCATGTTGAATTCCTCCCACCCAATTGCACAGCAGTGCTTCAGCCATTGGATTTGGGCATCATTCACACCCTGAAAGTGTATTATGGCAAGGAAATGCTGAGAAAAATTCTCGTCAGCATAACTTGTAGGCAGGAGGAGATTAAATTTAAAGCGAAAGAAGCTATTGCAAATGCCTGGACGCAAGTTAAAGAAAGCACTATAGTAACAAATACAGAATCTCATTGCAACGACATTTTCATTACAACAAAATATTTTTTAGGTCCCTGGGAGTTCGTTGT
>JANRMT010062792.1:66606213-66630516 GCA_026402145.1 Polypterus bichir lapradei
GTATGGGTGGTTACCTACCAGGTAATGCATGTGGTTGGTCTGCAAGTCGGCAAACGTCCGCCACACCCTCTCAGTTGCGAGAAGCAGATCATAGAATGTTATATAGCTTTACTTTCAAATAATGCAAAGAGTATGCGACACGTGTTTTGCCCTTATTTGGGCTCATCAGGCGTACACACTGCACTGCATCCCCTCGCGGGAATCGAACCTCAGATGTCAGCGCCGAAGCCCATTTTTGCTGCGCCATGGCGTGTGGTTCGTTTATTTGACAGCCTGGAGATTGGTGTAATTACATTCATAGCATTCGTAGTCTGAAACACAATCTGATTGTACACGCCGTGGCGCAGCATAAAGGGGCAGGGGGACGCCTGTGTTACGAGTGCCACGGCTTTGATCACGTGTGGAGATGTTGTCCGTATCATTATACGGAGGGTGCCAGGGAGTGGTGTCAGCACAACGTCTCCTCTATTACAGGACAAGGCCGTGGACGTCAGCATGCCGGCACCCCACCGTGGAAAGGACAGGCCGCCTTGCCCTATGTGCTTCAGCTGGTGCTTCAGCTGGTGGAGGGGCAGTGTGATTGACGGCTGCACAGTCAGGATGCCTGGGACGTGGAAGAAACGGGAAAGCGCCAATACCTCCCCCGGGACATGAGAGGGCTACTGCCATGGGGTGCAGGGGAGCCACAAGATAAACTGGGAGGCTCCACCTTGTGGGGGCACGTGGCCACTGCCAGGGGGCGCCCAGACGTTCCAGAAAACATGGACGGCAGCACTTCTGACACAAAAGGATGTGCTAAGCTCGAAGACAGATACACCTGGTGTGCTTCCAGGTGCTCGTGCAGTTTTCTGGACAACTCACTCTAGGCAGATTAATAAACATGTCATACTCTTTCCATTTGTTAGTGATTGAATTAACTGGACTGTAAAAAATATTCAGTGACTTGGATATTTTCTTGTCTCCATCCCGACTTGTGTTTTTCAATCACCTTTTCAAAGAGTTGCTTGAAGTGTCCTTTTGTCTTCATTGTGTAGTGCTGGCCACAATACTGACTAACCAAATTCTGGACCTTCCAGATAAGGTGCATTTATACTGCAATCAACTGGAACTCCAGACAGCTGATCTAAATTTAAATAATTTTGTGAATTCTAAGACCAATTGACTACACCAATTAAGATTTAGGTGTATCATATCAAAGATGGTGAATGCTATCAATTATTTTACATATTTGAAAATAATGTAGATCACTTTGTAAAGATTTGTTTTCACTTCGACAATTGTCTTTTTTTGTTGATCAATGTCAAAAAATAAAATGATATCCACTGTGAGTTGTATAACAATAAAACTTTCAAAGTATAAATACTTTTTATAGGCACTAGCCAATCAGCCATTAGCTGTTTCTTTTGTCTCCCGGACATCCTATAGTATAACATAGGTTGTCCTGGGCAGTTTAATAAGACAACATTCTTTAATTCTAATATTTCAACAATCTCAGTATCAGTGGTGTCTTTAAAATGGGCAGGAAAATAGCTTGGAAGTACAGCAGTGGCACCCAGTTCTTCATAAGGATACTGAAAAGAGAAATAGAATAAAGTAGGGTTGGTAATGGTTCATAATTATTGTATTGCTTATATTTTTTGTATGAAGGACTAACATACAGAGATGCATTCAGCAATACTTTGTAATTAGGTTATGCTAGGCTAAACTAGTGAGAACTGAGCTTGGATTTAAAAGCTGTGACAAAAGAGGTATATCTTGTATAAGCAGGCAGATCACTCCACAGCTTTAGGGCCCTGTAGCTAAGGGCTCAACATAGAGCTTGAGTGAGCCATCTGATTAAACAATAAGCTCAATTAAGGAAAAGTCTGACAATACATTACTGCATCCACTAGCCCCAGGGCTAGGGTTCTTAAATTATAAACCATGCATGCATGATAGATACAAAAATACTCATAAAGATTCCACAAAAGTTAAGTTTCTGCCTATTGTAATATTAAATAGCAACAAAGCTTAACAATCTTGGATATCTCAGAAGGACCCACCTTCACGCTATAGCTCCTGCCTGTCATCTTAGCAACTCCACTTCTGTCCGAGGTGGGATTCAGGCCTGGCAGAAAAGCCCCCCAAAAGGGCAAAATTTTCTGAGGGCTTCTGACACTGTAAGTGAATTCAGGATGAAAGGTGAGTCAGTGCCCTACTCCCTCCTGCACTGCCATTTAGTAAGAGAAGGGTTTTTCAGGACTGGGATGTTCTCACAATGTTTAAACATTCTGAGATTGGGAAACCCTTCTCAGAGGTAATGGCCAGCTAGTTTGGCCACCTTCTTGGGCATTCTGATGTCCTATATGACATGGCAGTAATAAGAGAAACATATAATAAAATATTTTACATATATTGACTAGCCATTATCAAAGCTTTAAATTCTCCATTTTTTAATGTATCATACTTGCATGCACAGGCTGAAGGTGACTAACAGAATCAGCACAGTGGTTGTGACACTCCTCTCTTCATATACCTTGAGCCATTTAGTGAAGAGTCAGAATGCACATGGGCATAGAAAAGCCCAAATGAATATGATCCTAACCTGCTCCATGGTGGTATCAACCTGCAGCTGCTATTGTAGGGAAATAAGATTAGACAGCAGTTTCATTTTGGACAGTGCATGTGTCAAAGCATTGTACCTAGAACTCTCTCAGTAAAACCTCTGAAACAACCCACCAACCATGCAAACTCATGTCACAGGGAACCAAATGCAGTGGTGTAGTTTTGGATCTGACAACACTCGATACAGGACATCTTTCGTCAATGCCAGATTGTCTCACTAGGAGTGGTAGTGCTTTACTGCAAGCTCATACTGGGTGACAGTGGTACAAAAGGTCTATGGTCTACTCTGCAACCATTCTAATCTTTGCTTAGGCTTCAGGTGTGCTTCTTAGCTCCCCAAACAGCAGCAAGGGACAGTGTTAGCTGCAGGCCATTGGTCATGTTCCACATATTGACATCTTCTAGATACCAGCTGTGACCTTTTCTTATGGGTACAGTGAATGAATGTTCACCAACACAGGCCTTTAAAATGACCATGTAGGCACCCAGTCTGAACTGTGTAGTGTTAAGCCTAAAGCATCCCCATTTAGTGGGTCGAGTGACTGCAGTCTTCGTCAAGATGAGGTGCCAACTGAAAACTAGGATTGGAAGTAGAGAAGCCTTCTTGGGTTGGTTTGGCTGCTATATAAGTACAGTAATATACTTGATTTCTATGTGGAAGCAACAAGAATTATATATCATTTACTTTGATTTTCAAAAAGCTTTTGATAACATATCTGATGAGAGGCTAGTGATCAATCTAAAATAAGTGGAGGTACAAGGAGCAGTGTGTAGATGGACACCCAGAAATCAGAGTCAAAGTGCCAGTTAACTCTTTTTCAAATGAGATGGTACAGTTCAGGGATCAGTGCTGAAGCTGTTAATTTTTTACTCATAGATAAAAAGATAATAACTTTATTTGTCCTGGCTTTTTATAGAAGCTCATTAAATAAAGAAATAAATACACATGCACACACTATGATCTAAACACACAGCAGAATGACTTAAAAGAAAAAAAAATCATATAAAATTGATAAAAAAAATCTAACTAATAAGTTGGTTTATTTTGAACAAGACACTAAACTAGATGGAATATCAGATTTCTTAGAGCAGGGGTTCCCAAAGTTTCTTTAAGCTAAGACCTTTTGATACATTGTACTTTCTGGTCTGGGCCCCCCACTCATATAAACCTAATGCTGCGAAGTAGAGCATGATCTTGGATTCTTGGTTACTAGTCATATTGCATGATTTTGGCTAATAGTAGGCCTATTAATCAAAAGTAAATGCTTAACTATAGCAGACTATTGACACATATATGATCACATGTTTTTTGAAATCTGTAAGCCAGGGATTCGCAATCTTAATTGCCATAATTATAGTTGGGTCTTAAATTGTTAAGTACTGAACTCCTATTAGGCAGAAACAACAACAACAACATTTATTTATATAGCACATTTTCATACAAAAAGTAGCTCAAAGTGCTTTACATAATGAAAAAAACAAAAATAAAAGACAAAATAAGAAATTAAAATAAGACAACATTTGTTAACATAGAAAAGGAGTAAGTTCCGATGGCCAGGGAGGACAGAAAAAAACAAAAAAAAAAAACTCCAGACGGCTGGAGAAAAAAAAAATAAAATCTGCAGGGGTTCCAGGCCACGGGACCGCCCAGTCCCCTCTGGGCATTCTACCTAACATAAATGAAATAGTCCTCTTTGTAGTTAGGGTTCTCATGGAGTCACTTGATGTTAATGGTCATACAGACTTCTGGCTTTTAATCCATCCATCATTGTTGGAACATCACAGTGCTACCACCAAAAGGACATCGGAAAAGGAAACAGAAGAGAGAGTAGGGGTTAGTACAGTACAACTAAAGGTGACGTCTCTTCAATCTCATATCTCTAATATTGCATTTTGGGATTTTAACAAGTCCTGATTGGTTTTTTTTTGTGGATATGTGTCTTTTAATTTTACTTAAGTTTTACTTAAATCATTTTTTTTGATGAATTAGTTTTTTAATGTAAGAACAGTAGTGTGGGTTGATGTGGAATAAAAATGAGAATTTACATACTTCTCATTTACAAACAAATAACACAGTTACATATGAATTCAGATTAGAAGAAATACTGTATTTACAAGTTACATATTACTACAGTTCAAGAAACACTAAGTCAATATGAAGTCAGAGGCTGCTTCTTGGCTACACTTTTTTTTTCTAGGTTCTCCCTGTTCCTGCATTTATTTTTTAAGGAAGGATGAATGTTTTCTGAACATTAAAAACTCTGTCAGAAACAAATGTTTTCCCCAGTTAAATTAATGTTAGTAAACACTAACAAGAAATGCCAGATCCATTTATCTTATTATTAATGATTCTTAACACTCGCCTTTATTCCTCATTGTATATTCTTCTGCATTAGTCTGAAAATTTCTACAACTGTTAAATAATGATGTCACACTTAGCATGTTTATCAAAACTAAAAATACTGTAAAGTTGGAGGATTGAACCGGAGAGAGGTAATAATAATAATAATAATAATTAATAATAATGATACATTTTATTTACTGTATATGGCGCCTCTTCCATGCTCAGGGCACTTCACAGAGTTACAGAAAGAACAGCAGGGTTTATGTAACATTGGATAAAAAATGTTTCCTTAATAGAACACTAAAACAAATAGATACAGGATACACAAAGCATTAAATAGAATAAAAGACAATAAAACAGAGTGAAATACTACATTCAATACTAAAAGAAGGCTTAGCAGATAACATCATTTGTGATATAACACACACACACACAAATTATCCTGAGCATCTGGACAGAGAGGAAGACTGAAAGGTGGGGCAGACTGTCAGGTTACGTTAAACGCCTTCCTGAGCAGATGAGTTTTTATTGTTTTTTAAAAGAATGAATGGAGTCAGCTGATCTCAATAATTTCGGGAGGCCATTCCAAAGTCTGGGCGCTATTCACCTAAAGGCCCTGTCACCCATAGAGCGCAGGTTAGTGTGGGGCACAACAAGATTGCCAGAATCAGAGGACTGTAGTGGACGAAGGGGAGCAGAGTGATGGAGAAGGTCACTAATGTGCAAGGCCATTTAAATCTTTGTAGGTTAATAATAGAATTGTATATTCATAGAAAGGGAGTCTGACATGAAAAGCAGGATGGGTGTTATGTGCTCACTGTTGCTGGTTCATGTAAGGACTCTTGCAGCAGAGTTTTGAATCAACTTTGATTTGTACACTGATTATGAAGGCTAACAGGATGTTAGGTTACATAGTATACTGTGACAAGTACAAATTAAGGGACGGTATGCCCAAGCTATGCAACATCCTAGAATATTGTGTGCAGTTGGTGTCGGCTTAATAAAAAAAGATATAATCATGCTATAGAAAGTCCAGAGAAAAGAAAATAGACTAATACTCTAATTGTTGGTTGTAAACTATAAGAAAAGATTGAACAAGTTCCATTTATTCATAATTATAAAAGGAAATAATAGAGTGGATGCCATCTGATACTTCAAAATGAGTTGTTCAACTTAAACATGGTAGCACAGATGAACGCTGACTAAGGATATATTTTTCACTAATTTTAGCTAGGTTTTCTTTACAGAGAATCATAGATATGTGGAATACGTTACCAGGTAGTATGGTAGAGATTAGTACTTTGGGGACTTCCACATTTCACTGTGATGATATTTTACAGAAGTTAGATGAACAAGGCTTGTTCTCTTCAAAATTCGAATGTTCTTTTAACCCCAGCCAACCTCTTATATAATGAATGCTCAGTAGTGTGATCAAAATGAAAATGGACTCTCATCACTTGGATACTGCACCAGATGCATCCATTATTCTTCATCATTGGCTAAAAAATATCCATTATGCTTTCCAGCAACTGCCTGCATCTCTGAGCTATTGAAACTGTACATGTTTATTTGCTTCATACAACAGCTCTCCATACTTTTTATAAATGTTGCCTGGATTGCATGAGTGCATCTGATACAGTTGTAAAAACAGAAAATAAAGTATCTAGTGAGCGACTGCCGTTGTGACATACTGCCTCTTTTTCTGGATGGGGAGCAAATTGACCAACTCTCTCCTCCACCCACGAACCTAGCTAAATAGGATTTTGCCTTCTTTATCATGTGGGATGGCTTCTCTGAATATGCAACTCCTGATAACTTCCCTCTCATGTCCCGTGATGACCTGTTTATCCTCCTTTCCCTTTAAAAGTTGATTCTTACTGATCTTACTTCACAGGAGTTCAACTCCACACACGCAACTCAAGGTTCGCTTCCTGGGTCCTCCCTGCGTGGAGTTTGCATGTTCTCCCCGTGTCTGCGTGAGTTTCCTCCGGGTGCTCCGGTTTCCTCCCACAGTCCAAAGACACGCAGGTTAGGTGCATTGGCGATTCTAAATTGTCCCTAGTGTGTGCTTGGTGTGTGTGTGTGTGTGTGTGTGCGTCTGTGCTCTGCGGTGTCCTAGCGCCCTGCCCGGGGTTTGTTTCCTGCCTTGCGCCCTGTGTTGGCTGGGATTGGCTCCAGCAGACCCCCGTGACCCTGTAGTTCGGATATAGAGGGTTGGATAATGGATGGATGGGTGGATTCACTTCTTTGTAGGGTATTAGAAAAGGTGTTTCCTAAAATGAAGCTATTTTGCAGAAGCAATTCAATCCAATAAATTGTGTAGCTTTCTAAAAATTACTAGTAGTAATTATGAGGAGTATCTTTGTTCTGTAATTCTAGGGGGCTTTGCCCCCTGCTCGCTTTGCTCGCCAACCCCTGGGCCTGCACTACATGCTAGCCCCTTTGCAGTTCTGCCGCTTGCATTTGGGGATGTGGATGTACAATTTAAACAGATTTTTATTTTCATGGGAATTGTTACATATGCATAATAGAACTATTTTACATTACAGCGAGTAATTAATCATATTAAAAAATAGTAAAACATAATAATATAAAATTATGTTTAATGTTGTCAATGTCAATGTCAAACTTATTTATATAGCACATTTAAAACAACATAGGAATGCTGTGGCCAAAGTGCTTTACAATAATAGAATAAAAGAAAAACATACAATTAACATGAATAACATAAATAGAAATAAAATAAATGAACATAAATAAAATAAATAATAAATAGAAGTAATCTTACATAATCACAATGAGGAAACCATCAGTATTACTGAAGGTCACAGAATGCAAGTGAATAGAAATGAGTCTTTAATCTTGTTTTGAACAGTTCAGTTGTAGACGACTCCTTTATGTGATGAGGTAAAGAGTTCCACAGGCGAGGGGCAGGAGCTGTAAAAGCTCTGTCCCCCTTAGTTTTACACTTGGTACGAGGGACAACAAGAGACAACTGACCAGAAGATCTAAGCACTCTAGATGGCTGGTGTAAAACACACAAATCGGATAAATAGACAGGAGCAAGCCCATGTAAAGATTTAAAAACTAGTAACAAGATTTTAAAATCAATTTGAAAACTGACAGGCAGCCAGTGTAAAGAAGCTAATATTGGAGAAACAGAATCAGACTTTCTTGCCCCAACCAGAAAGTGAGCAGCAGCATTCTGGACCAACTGTAACCTGCATATCATGGATTTGCCAATCCCAGAATACAGCGAGTTGCAGTAATCAAGGCTAGAAAAGATAAAAGCATGAGTAGCTTTCTCAAGATCCCTAGAAGATAAAAAAAGGCTTGATCTTACCTAATAGACGAAGCTGGAAAAAGCAACTCTTGGCTATAGAATTAACTTGTTTCTCAAAAGATACGTTACTGACAAAGATAATACCCAGATTGAGGACTTGAGGTTTGCAAAAGACAGAGAAAGAGCTGAGAAGTCCAAGACCAATTTGGACATTAGCTGATGGACCCATTATAAGCACCTCCATTTTATTTTGATTCAGATCAAGAAAATTATTAGCCATCCATCTTAGGTCAGAAAGACAGTTGTGCAGTGTATTTATTGCAGAGTTGCAGACAGGAATATAAACCTAAGAATAGCAGTGAAAAGAAATGTTGAATTTCCTAAAAATAGCTCCAATAGGGTGAAGGTATATAGAGAATAAAATAGGACCCAAAATGGATCCCTGAGGAACACCACATTTAAGAGGAGCAGTAGACGAAAAGGAGGAACTTAAAGTCACTGAAAAGTGTCTACCAGTTAGATATGACCTGAACCAGTTAAGAGCAGCCCCTGTAAGCCCAACAAGATGTTCAAGCCGCAACAGCAATATCTCATGGTCAATAGTGTCAAAGGCAGTGGTCAGGTCCAAGAGGACAACGACTGCAGCGCTACCTGAGTCAGTAATAATAGAGATGTCATTGAATACTTTAAGGAGGGCTGTCTCAACACCATGATAACGCCTAAAGCCAGATTGGTAAATCTCAAATAAATTATTGGAGTTAAGGTGATCAACCAATTGATTATAAATAATTCTTACTAAAATATTTTAGCCAGAAATGGCAATTGGGAAATCAGGCGAAAATTGGCTAAAACTCCAGGATCTAATTCTGCCTTTTTTAGACAGGGACGCACTGCAGAATGTTTAAAAAATGAGGGCGCAACCCCCGCACTAATAGAATCATTGATAATGGCTAGTAAAGATGGACCCAAAACATCGAAGGCTTCCACTAAGAGGCGTGGTGGTACAATATCAAGAGGACTGAGAGCTGGTTTAAGGGTGTCAATAGTTCTTTTTAACTGTGAAAGTGAGACAAGATCAAAAGATTCCAAGACAATACTATGATTAACAGTAGGAAGTTCATAGTCAGTTGGAACAATACCACAGCGAATTTTATCAGTTTTACTGACAAAGAATGAAAGAAACTGCTCACATGAAAGAACAGTGCTATTTAATCCCATCACAGAATGAGGGTGAATGGCCGCATTAATTGAATTAAATAAGACCCAAGGATTCTTAAAATGACGGGATACTAAATCAGCAAAGAAATCATGTTTAGCTTCCTTAACTGCAACCTGGAAGTTGAATAGAGAAGTCTTTAAAATCTGTTTAGAAACAATCAGTCCATCTTTTTTCCAACACCGTTCGCAGTTCGACAGTCGCAGCGCAGCGATCATGTAGTTTCATTTAGCCAGGGAGCAGGTCTTCCCTTATTACAGCGTATCTTGCACGGAGCAATTGAGTCTAAAACCGTTTTACAAGAAGAATTAAATTCTAAGACAGAATCATCAATACAATCATATTGGACATTCACATCAAGACTAGAGAATATGGCTTTAAAATCGGATAAAATCGAAGATTTTAAAAAGCGAGAGCAGCGTAAAGCACAATTAGTAGTAGGTACATCTACAGTAATATTCAAATCCATCATTATAGAAAAGTGATCAGTAAAAGAAACATTGCATAAATCAATATTATTAACTGAAATATCATGTGTAAGAACGAGATCAAGGGTGTGACCGAGAGAGTGAGTTGGCATATTAATATGCTGGATAAAATCAAATGAGTCCAATAGTGATAAAAATGTATTAACCAAAGGTTTCGATTGACAACAAACGTGAATGTTAAAATTACCAACAATAAATACTTTTTCATGAGAGAGGGTGATATCAGCTAGGAGATCAGAGAATTCAGAAATGAAAGTATCATTAATTACAGGAGGTCTATAAACCACAGCAAACAACAAAGAAGGGGAACTGCACACTTCAAAAAGTTGCAGTTCGAAGCTACTAAATGGACCCCTTGTAGGGCTCCAACACAAGAACATAATTTTAAAAACAGTGGCAATGCCCCCACCATGACGAGTCAGACGAGGAGAGTTTAAAAATGAATAACCTGATGGTACCAAGTCAGTAAAACATGAAGAGTCACCATTTACAATCCAGGTCTCAGTAATGAAAAAGAAATCCAGATTATTTGAGATAATAAAGTCTTGCAGAATAAAAGTTTTATTAGACACTGATCTCACATTCAAGAGGGCAGCCTTGATTGAAGTAGAAGAGCTCGCTGCGGGATGAGCATGGGTGAGCGTGCGAAGGTTAGCAGCATTTACTCCCCAAGAGCACACTGAGGAAGAGTGATGCCGCCTTGAAATGGAGAAATTAAATCTGGTGTCCAGCGCCCATAAACCAGGGATGGAGTCCTGTGCAGGAGAAGATCGGTCATAGATTACTCGCAGGCATCGGAAACCAAGCTCTGGGACTTGAGTCGCCGTTGTTTAACAGCAATACCGGCTCTTTTTCCACGGCGGTGGCAGATGCGTTTGCGTCTCCGAGAGGCATTCAGCTCACTGATACAGGTGAACACTGGCATCCAGGTGAAGAAGTCAGCAGATGAATAAAACAAAGGTGGAGGATCACATAATATCCCAACAGGAGATGAAAATTGAGAGGAAAGCAAGCTAGAAAAAATGTTAAGTAAAGAATCACGATCATAGGACAGTGGTCGTTGAGATAAACTAATACAAAAAAACAAAGATAAAACATTATGTAGATTAGTGAGACGAGCAGATGGCCAGCCACACCAGTTGGTGCCATCTTCTGTGTTAGAGTTATTTGTTGAGTAATATGATTTTGTTCTGTTTGGCTTTGAAATTAACACGCAAATACTTTTTAAACTTACACTTTTACTGTAAGACTAGTAAAAACAATTTTTTTAATTAACTTTTCATCAATATCGCATTGAATTGTGATTCTGTGTTTGGACTTTCATCGTGACAACGCAATGTATAACTGCCCATGACTGAATTTTGTTTCTTTCTCTCTATTAAATAAAACAACTTTTTCAAATGTTTGGCTCTGAGATTTATTAATTGTCTTTGCAAAAGCTATTCTAACAGGAAACTGTTAATGTTTTAATACGATGGCATATCAAGATCTCCTTTGTTGTGTAATGTTATCCGCAAAAGATTTACTACATTACCTTTCGTGGATACATCCTTCTTTCTACAGTAATTCATGTGGTGGAAGACCGGACAGTGTTAACAGTTGTAGATATTCTTCGGGATATTGTAAGTTGATGTTTTCATGTTCTGCACAATCACCACCAACTGTTTCAGCATAGTCAATTGATATGCATTTAACCAATTTGCTTTGTAACCGATCAACATTTTTGGCATTAATTTGTTTGAATTCATCGTTTCTCGGTGCTAGGATTGCCTGTGTACTCATTTTTTCTGTTGATAACCCTTCATGATGGAATTCTTCAGTAAGATTTTGATATAATATGTCTTCTTTAATTGGGAACATAAAGTGAGGAAAATGTTAAAATATACAAGAGCTGGGAGAGCAGGAACTGTGTCTGTTAAAAGCATTCACATGAATGAGAGGTGAGAGTACCATGTGCACGACTTGAAAAAAATCTCATGGCCAAAGTCTCGCAGGACTTGAAAAAATCTTGTCTCGTCACAGGATTTTTTTATATAATAGAGAGAAATAATTCACAACACTCACATAAGTATTAAGTTATTTTTAGTAGTTAAGTGTTCATCACCATTTTTCATAAGACAGATAAATACGATCAATCTGTTTGAAATCATGTGAGTTATTATGTCAAAAGCAAGAAAAAATACATCCTCTTATTTTTCACAGAATTGCAGTGGTGTCAGAAAGGAATCATTCCTAAAAAGAGCTAAAGTCTATCTCAGGACATATCAACTTAGGCACTCACACCAGGCCGATTCAGAGATGCCAATCAGCATAGCCTGCATGCCTTTGGGATATGTTAGGAAGCAGAAGCACCCAGAAAAAGGGAAAAAAAAACATGCAGGCCTGAAGAGAAGGTGCAAATTGCACCTACACAGTGAATTGTTTGGGGTTTCACCCTGGTATCAGGGACTGTGAGGCAGTTCTACTAACCACTGCACTGTGTAAAGGTGGACTTTTGAGTACATGTATACAGAGAACAGCAGACCAGAGAAACCTGAGCCTATGTCTTGTCCACCCATACTAACTGAATGTGAATCACTCCTCGGGACTGCAATGTACTCTTCCATCAGATTCTGCTCAGAGGTTAAACTGATGGAGATGGAAAGCAAATAGTATTTGAGGAAGTCCTGTATGTACAACATTTACTCCACACCTTTTTCATTCCCAGTACTCTTCAGTTAACAATTGCATTCACACACACGTGCAGGGACCACGTCCCACCACTTCATATTATCCCGGTCCTCATGCTGCTGCATCTACAAATATAATGGCAGTCTGCATTATTGAATATTTTTTAAAAATACAGCATTAAAAGGGCTGAAAAAATGCACTAAGGCCTCCCATTAATAAAAGCATGTGAGAATAATTATGTGACTGGTTTTAATTCACAGTTAAGTGGAAACTACAATATTGAATAACTAGCTGACGCCCGCCGTAGCATACGGCGGTGTAAGAATAGGAACGGAAAATGGTGAGAAAGGAATTCAGAAATCAAGAAGAAATAAATACTTCTTGAAAGACACAGTTGTGAGTAGGTGTTTTGGTGGAAACGACAGATAGAGTCGAAAGATCTAACCCTATAAAAAGCCATGTACAATTGACCGTGGCTGAAGACTGGTTGTTAGAATTATTGTGAAGAGTAAACAGCATGTGGGCATGAGGAAGGCTGCGCTTCGGAAATTCGATTACATAAATATAATCAATAACAACCCCAAAAAGATGTTGTTGTAGAATGTCTCTAAGTAATTCCTGCAGCTTAATCCAAAAAACTTGTACCTGACAATATCAGGTCTTTGCTCTGGTCTTTGGGTATCGGACAGTGCATGTAGAATTTCTGGCTAAGCAGGATGACATATGAAAGTGATAAATAAATCAAGCTCTCCGAATTTACGTACTGTGGCCATGGCATCCTGATAGTTTTGTTGCATGTATGTTGGACTTCCTGGAAATGTGGACAGTAATATGATCATTTTGCCTACACGTACAGTGTTATTTTCAGCATTTGCTTGCAGTGCGTCTGATAGTCGTTTGTATTGTTCCACGCGCAGATCTTGTTGATGTAATCTGAGATAGTTGAGACGCGTGCCCTTTTAACATACGCATATAACAACAACAACAACATTTATTTATATAGCACATTTTCATACAAAAAGTAGCTCAAAGTACTTTACATAATGAAGAAAAAAAAAATAAAAGACAAAATAAGAAATTAAAATAAGACAACATTAGTTAACATAGAAAAGGAGTAAGGTCCGATGGCCAGGGTGGACAGAAAAAACAGAAAAAAACTCCAGATGGCTGGAGAAAAAAAATAAAATCTGCAGGGGTTCCAGGCCACGGGACCGCCCAGTTCCCTCTGGGCATTCTACCTAACATAAATGAAATAGTCCTCTTTGTAGTTAAGGTTCTCACGGAGTCACTTGATGTTGATGGTCATACAGACTTCTGGCTTTTAATCTGTCCATCATTGTTGGAACATCACGGTGCTTTGAGTAGATGGTGGTGGTGCAAGCCACCACCAAAAGGATAGTGGAAAAGAAAACAGAAGAGAGAGTAGAGGTTAGTACAGATTTTAGAGCCACCATGAATAGTTATTATAATGAGTTGGATATACAGAGTATCAGGATTTTGATTACAGTGAAGTTATGAGAAAGCCATGTTAAAATAATGTGTTTTCAGCAGTTTTTTAAAGTGCTCTACCGTATCAGCCTGGCGAATTCCCATTGGTAGGCTATTCCAGATTTTAGGTGCATAACAGCAGAAGGCCGCCTCACCACTTCTTTTAAGTTTTGTTCTTGGAATTCTAAGGAGACACTCATTTGAGGATCTAAGGTTACGATTTGGAATATAAGGTGTCAGACATTCCGATATATAAGATGGGGCGAGATTATTTAAGGCTTTATAAACCATAAGCAGAATTTTAAAGTCAATCCTGAATGACATAGGTAACCAGTGTAGCGACATCAAAACCGGAGAAATGTGCTCGGATTTTCTTTTCCTAGTTAGGATTCTAGCAGCTGCATTCTGCACTAGTTGCAAACGATTTAAGTCTTTTTTGGGTAGTCCTGAGAGGAGTGCGTTACAGTAATCTAGTCGACTGAAAACAAACGCGTGAACTAATTTCTCAGCATCTTTCAGTGATATAAGAGGTCTAACTTTAGCTATGTTTCTTAAGTGAAAAAATGCTGTCCTAATTTCACTTCTGAATAACGACGTTAAAATACTTTCAAAAATTTTAGCCAGAAGGGTGGAGAAAGTGCTCCCCTCGGTAATATCACAAGACCAAACTGGATTTATTGGGGGTCGGCACTTATCTTCCAATCTTCGACGCCTGTTTAATGTAATATACTCACCAACTAAATCAAACACCCCAGAAATATTATTATCATTAGATGCAGAAAAAGCATTCGACATGATTGAATGGAAATACCTTCTTACTATATTGGAGAAGTTTGGGTTTGGCCCAAACATCTGTGCATGGATTAAATTACTGTATACTAACCCAGAAGCTTCAGTTTGCATCAACAACATTTGCTCAGACTACTTTAAACTAGAACGTGGCACTAGACAAGGATGCCCCTTGTCACCGCTGCTGTTTGCGATTGCCATTGAACCACTGGCAATACATTGTCGAAATACTGATCAGATAAAGGGGATTAGCAGAGAAGGACTGGAACAGAAAATCTCATTATATGCAGATGACATGGTACTGTATATATCAGACCCAGAAAATTCTGTACCTGCAGTCTTAGCAGCACTCACAGAATTTCAAAAGATCTCTGGTCTCAGAATTAATCTGAATAAAAGTGTACTCTTTCCAGTGAACTCTCAAGCATATAATATTAGATTAGATACCCTACCATTTATCATTGCAGAACAGTTTAAATACCTAGGGGTAAACATCACAAGTAAATATAAAGCTCTATATCAACAAAATTTCGCCGTTTGCATGGAAAAAATTAAACAAGACTTGCATAGATGGTCAACCCTTCATCTCACACTAGCTGGAAGAATTAACACTGTTAAGATGAATATTCTTCCTAAGCTCCTTTTTTTATTTCAAAACATCCCAATATACATTAATAAATCATTTTTTAGGCAATTAGATTCGACAATAACCTCATTTATTTGGAATTCAAAACATCCACGCATCAAAAGAGCGACCCTACAAAGACAAAAGGCAGAAGGCGGCATGGCTCTACCTAACTTCCAGTTTTATTACTGGGCAGCAAATATACAGGCGATAAGAACCTGGACACAAATAGAAGAACATACACAGGCTTGGTCCGCAATAGAATTAAATTCCTGCAGTACTTCTTTGTATTCCTTGCTCTGTGCTCCAATAAACACACGTTATCGGCAATACACTAATAACCCAATTGTGCTCCACTCGCTTAGAATCTGGAACCAATGTAGAAAGCATTTTAAGACGGAGAAGCTTCTATCTGTGGCACCCCTGCAAGAGAACCACCTCTTTCAACCCTCACAAACATATGCAGTTTTTAATATTTGGAAAAAATTTGGAATTAACTTGCTTAGAGATCTTTATATAGACAACGTCTTTGCATCCTATGAGCAATTACATTCCAAATTTAACATTCCAGCTACACATTTCTTTCACTATCTTCAAATCAGAAACTTTGTTAAACAAAACCTTCCAGATTTTCCTCATCTTGCACCCTCATCCATGCTGGAAAAAATATTGCTCAATCTCAAGGATTTAGACTCCATCTCTACAATATATAAAATCATTTTACAATCCCTCCCTTTTAAAGATCCAAGAGGACACTGGGAAAAAGATCTTTCAATTAATATATCAGAAAAGGAGTGGAAAGTAGCAATGCAGAGAATTCACTCGAGCTCCATATGCGCAAAGCATACAATTATACAACTCAAAATTATATATCGAGCACATCTGTCTCGACTAAAACTCTCCAAAATGTTCCCAGGGCATGATCCAACCTGCGAACGTTGTAACCAAGTCCCAGCCTCACTAGGTCACATGTTCTGGTCCTGCACCAAATTAACATTATTCTGGACAAACATTTTTAATTACCTTTCAGATAGCCTTGGACTCACAATCCCTCCAAACCCATTAACAGCTGTATTTGGTGTTCTTCCAGATGGGTTTAAAGCGGAGGAAGACAAACAAATTGTGATTGCATTCACTACACTTTTGGCACGTAGACTTATTCTCATAAACTGGAAGAACCCAAACTCTCCTCTTTTAAGTCAGTGGGAAACCGATGTGTTATATTATTTGAAGTTGGAAAAAATCAAATATTCAATTAGAGGATCCGTACAGACTTTTTTCAAAACATGGCAGGATCTAATCAGTAATATTTTAAAATAAGTTCAAAAGGCACAGAGAATTTATTAATTTAGGTATGTCTCCAAGTCTTAAATTTAACGCCGTTTGGCTTGCTCTCTCTCTCAGGGGTGGGGATCGATCTGTTCTTAATTTTTCTCTTTGTAAAAACTTGATTGCTTTGTATGGATTGTAATAAAATTAATAAAAAAAAAAAAAAAAAAAAAAAAAAAAAAAATTGCTGTCCTAGTGATCTGATTAATATGCGATTTAAAATTCAGATTACAGTCAACAATTACCCCTAAGCTTTTTACCTCCGTCTTGACTTTTAATCCTAATGTATCCAGTTTATTTCTAATAGACTCATTGTATCCATTATTGCCAATCACTAAGATTTCAGTTTTCTCTTTATTTAACTTGAGAAAGTTACTATTCATCCATTCTGAGATACAAGTCAGACATTGTGTTAGTGAATCAAGAGAATCGGGGTCATCAGGTGCTATTGATAAGTACAGCTGTGTGTCATCAGCATAGCTGTGGTAGCTCACGTTGTGCCCTGAAATAATCTGACCTAACGGAAGCATGTAGATTGAGAATAACAGTGGACCCAGGATAGAGCCTTGTGGAACACCATATCGGATATCATGTGTCTTTGAGTTGTAATTACTACAACTAACAAAGAATTTTCTCTCTGCCAGGTAGGATTCAAACCAATTTAAGACACTGCCAGAGAGGCCCACCCATTGACTAAGGCGATTTCTAAGAATATTATGATCAATGGTGTCAAATACGGCACTCAGATCTAAGAGGATGAGAACAGATAAATGGCCTCTGTCTGCATTCACCCGTAAATCATTTACTACTTTAACGAGTGCAGTTTCTGTGCTGTGATTTGTTCTAAAACTCGAATGAAATTTATCAAGAATAACATGTTTATTTAGGTGGTCATTTAACTGCATAATGACTGCCTTCTCCAGAATTTTGCTTAAGAAAGGCAGGTTAGAGATGGGTCTAAAATTTTCAAGAGCCGAGGGGTTGAGATTATGTTTCTTAAGTAGGGGTTTAACTACAGCAGTCTTAAGACAGTCTGGGAAGACCCCCATATCTAATGACGAATTTACTATGTCAAGAATACTATCAATTAGCACGCCCGATACTTCTTTGAAATAATTTGTTGGTATTGGATCAAGGACGCAGGTGGAGGGTTTTAATTGAGATATTATTCTTTGTAAATCAGGTAAATCTATCCTAGTGAAAGAGTTTAATTTGTTTATAACGGAATGCTGGGGTTTAGGAGGATCCTTAGTGTTGGGGAGATATACTATGTTATTTCTAATATTATTAATTTTTTAGTTGAAAAATACAGCAATAGCCTCACAGGTTTTACTGGAAGTACTTGGGAGGCATTCCTTGAGTTATCTGGGTTTAGCAGATGATCAATCATAGAGAATAAGACTCTGGGATTACTGTACTAGCATTGTTATTTATAATCTTAGAGAAATAGCCTCTCAAGACGGACAGTGTTATTGTATTCTGTTATTTTAACTTTTAATATTTCATAGTGGATAGTTAGTTTAGTCTTCCTCCATTTACGCTCAGCTCTACGGCATGTTCTCTTTAAATCATACACTCTTTAGGTCTTCCATGGTATAACAATGCTAGAAGATTTTTTAACTGTCTTCAGGTGCAACTATGTCAACAGCAGCTCTTACTTTAGTGTTAAATCTTTCCACCTTACAATTTACATAATCCTCACTATTATAGTTGGCACTATAAACGGACTGATTGCTTGTTTGTTAAGTTTTAAAGCTGCTGATGAGTCAAAGAAGCGTTTTTTAACAATATGCTTCTCATGGGTGTTTTCTATCATTATTTCTATATTAAAAAGTAGAAGAAAATGGTCTGATAGACGCGTATCATTGACCTGTTTTATATCAACTTTCAGTCCTTTGGTAATCACTAAGTCTAACGTATGACCTGCTTTATGTGTAGGCTGATTAACGAGCTGTCTCAAATCAAAAGAGCCCAGGAGGTTCATAAATTCTTTTACTGTTAGGTCACACTGATTATCTATATGAAAATTAAGTCGCCAACTATTAGGAGTGTGTCATAGTTCGTAATTAAAATTGACATTAAGTCAGAGAATTCCTCAAAAAAAGATGCATTGAATTTTGTACTGTTGGAATAGTTTGCCACTGGAGTGCAAAATACTAAATGTATTCCTCATTGCTAGGAGAAGTAGTGTGTTAAAGAAGTTATGAAAAAGAAAAGGAAACATTTTAAAAATAATGTAACATGATTGTCAATGTAATTGTTTTGTGACTGTTATGAGTGTTGATGTCATCAAGGATTTGATTATCATTATTTTGTTCAATCAGGTTCGTATTTGGAGGATGTGTTGTGTTCAAGTTACATTCTGTCTTTGTCTAGTCTATCCCTGACCATCTCATCTTTCGTTGTCAACCGTTGTAAAGATAACAGGTTTCATTCATTGAAGTGATCACCACCCAAATCGGTACTCGTGAATCTAAGATGTTTAACAGGCATTCCCGGTATTAAGTTGTGGATTTGCCTGCGAATATTTAGCGGCAGCGTGTCTATGAACGTAATTTAAACTTAAGCTTTACACCTTGCTTTCCTATTGATATGTCTACAAAGGCTTGTTCAGCGTCAGAGGGTTGTTCCTGTCCTACTGCATCAGTAAACAGCTCGTCTTCCTCTTTATCTGAGACATCACACACTGCATGCACGGGTTTACCTTTCCCAGTCCTGCAAACTTTAGCGAAGTGGTTCAATTTACCACATTTTTTACACCGTCTTCCTTTAGCTGGACATTGACATTTTCCACCGTGTGCTTTGTTTCCGCAGTACCTGCACTTATGAATATGCTTGTATGCGTCACTCACTTCATATTCTTTTGCTGCCTTCTCAATTGTCAGTTCACGTGAGCAGCTCGGAGTACATGCATCGAAGGTTCTCAGCTGTGCTTGTGCTATCTCGTGTAATCTTGCGATGTCCATGGCTTTATTTAATGTTAGCTAAGACCCAGCACTTAAAAGTTTCTCTCGCACTTTCGCTGAGTTTGTGCCAAACACTAGTCTATCCCTGACCATCTCATCTTCGTTTGCATAAGCACAGTCCTTCACCCACGAATATTTAGCGGCAGCGTATCTATTGGATTGCTGCTGACGGACGGCCTTATATGGGCAGGCACTCGCACGTGGGAGGCGTGACGATGAGGGACGCAACTCTGCCTCACACGACGACTGAGCTGCAGGCTATGGCCGTATATATGTACGTAAGTAGGTTCCAGTTATGACTGTTACACGTAGAATTTCGAAATGAAACCTGCCTAACTTTTGTAAGTAAGCTGTAAGGAATGAGCCTGCCAAATTTCAGCCTTCTACCTACATGGGAAGTTGGAGAATTAGTGATGAGTCAGTCAGTGAGTGAGTGAGTGAGTGAGTGAGTGAGTGAGTGAGTGAGTGAGTGAGTGAGTGAGTGAGTGATGAGTCAGTGAGTCAGTGAGGGCTTTGCCTTTTATTAGTATAGATATATTAGTAAACCTTCAAAATAATGTGCAGTTAAAGTCTCAAGAACATTCTTAGCATTTCTGGAGTTTAGTAGAGCCAGATAACTACAAGAATCTTCACCAAGCAGCTCTGAAAATCTCTGCTTTGTTTGGGTCTACATTCCTCTGTGAGTCTGCCTTTTCTGACATGAATGTCATGAAATCAAAGTTCAGAACAAGACTGAAAGATGAACATTTAAATGACTCCGTAAGAGTGAACCTAAGTGGCTACACTCCACCATACATCTGCCTCTCTTGTTGACTCCATGCAGTGCCAGGAATCTGACTAATTAAAAAACACATCACACATGCAACTGGACATGTGAATACTCTTGTGAAGTGAAGCAGTGACATGTAACAAAATAACAAATGAATAAGTCATATCTGTATATTTGTAATTGCATTGTTTTGTTTTGACGACATTCATATTTTAATTCAATAGTGTGAGATACACTAGAAAATGCATACACACATACAAAATGCACTTACAGGTGAACTAAATATATTTTTGTGATGTTTTAATGCAAAATGTGAGTTGTAGACACCAACAGTTTGTAAATGTTCAGGCAAAACAAACTTATTCAGTTTGTTTGGGTTGAAATAAGCTAGAGAATTAATGTTAGAAAACATGAGTAGCTCTTGGCTATTTTCACTTTGTAAAAAGTAGCTCTCAGGGGAAAAAAGGCTGGAGACCCCGGCATTAGATTGTTCAATTTGTTGGGGTAGCTGCGAGTGATTAGGTAATCGAGAAATTGTGACAGGCAGTTGCCAAAGGTAGAGACAATCAGTCAGTGATGACCAGCGCTGTTACATCAAACTGATGGTATGCTTGCATTGTAAAGGTGTGTTTTTTTGCCACAAATGAGAGATGTATAAGTCATAAAGTTCTTCTCAGACTGAGTTTCGGAGGCCTACTATGCACTCTGTCCTTGGTCAAAAGCACAGTAAAATATTATGTGGGTCACGGACTTGCATAAGGGGAAGGATGGAGGTGAGTCCAGGTTTCTGAGAAAATCAGCTTTATTATTGTGAAGACAGGAACAGTCTCAAGCATTTTTATTCGGGAGCTGTCATTTTGATCACTCAAACACTTATGAAGCTAGCAGTGACACTGACAGTCTTCCTGCTTTAGCTCCCTTCTTCAGATTAAAAGAACAGATACCCACCTTCATGAAGCAGGTTCAGCGGCTGTGTCAGCAGCTGCAGAAAATACATTCTAGAGGATAGATGACAGAAACTGAGCATATGGCCTGGACAGCAGCCAATTTTAAATGTCCCCCGCATCAACCATTGAGCGACAGACATGTTATGCAGTGAGCCTGCGAACTTGCAGTTGAAGTGGCAGTGGACAATCAGTTCTTGCTTGTTTTAACAGAGTTTCAGCGTACAGCACAGTTTGGGGGGTTGCTGAGCGCAGTGGGAGGGTGCCGGGGTCACATGATATACATTTGAGATACATTTGATTACATTTCTTTTCCAGTTAGAGGACAAGCAGGTGAAGTGGCTTGCTCATGGTCATACAGTGTCTGTAGCGGGATTTGATCCCACAGCTTCAGTATTTAATTTTTAAAACTGCCTTATCCAATTCTTTTTTATGAACCTATTCCAAATACATGATGCACAAAGCAGGAAGCTATCCTTAACTGGGCAGCAGTCCACCCTATTCACTTTCATTACTATGATATTGAATCAGCAACTAACCTAACACATTTGGAACATGGATGGCAGACCTAACTATTCACCGAAAGAGCCATGCATATCTAGGGAGAATGTACAACACTGCATAAGCAGTGACCAAGCTAGGCAATGTGGGAGCAGTGCAAGCCATGTTGCTGCTCAGTAACATTTCTGTAAAAACGCTTTGCTTAACTTGTTTTTGTGTTGTACATGGACTTTTATGCAATTTTTCAATGTGGACTTAACCATGTCTATGACAATTGTATACCAGAGCAAGCAGGGTCCAGTCATACATGAACAGACAGAACCTCATAATTGTCATAACTATTTACTTTACTCTCCAAGGATACTCCTGAGAAGGCCCCAGTGCTATTAAGAAATTAAAAAGCTCCAAAGATACAGTAAAGTCTATTGCACCTAAAAAGTATAGCAAAATGATGAACTTGTGAAGAACAATGTGCCCTTTTAAAAATAAATATCTAACAAAAAGAACACAAGCTAGCGGTGCCCCCAGCATGGGACTCTAAAGGAATTAAAATGTGTTGGGACTGAGGGAAGAGAAACTGTACATGTAATACGATGTATACAGTAAATCTGTTTGCTGTCACTCTTTTGTAACTGCCATTAACACATTTTAGTGATGTAGTCATCATCAGACAGCACTTGGCCACATAAAAATAGGTACACAAACACTTGCGAACACATCACTCCACCCTCATTTAGGGGTGGTTAGAAATCTGTTCAATGTAGTCACTATCCAAGTGTAAATGTATTTCATCTACAGATAAGATGATTTGATGTTTTGTGTGGAAAAGGACACATGAGATCACTAAATAGACACAATATGGACACTGAAAACACAATTCCAGATGCAATCCAGCTAAATTACATCAGGATATAATCCAGATACTGTACAAAACACATGGTAATGCTAGGTAAATGAATTGCTGTTAAAGGCCCAAATCAAACACTTACTACAGAATGTGTGGCAAGTTTTTTTTTAACTGCAAAGGAGGTCACACGGGGTTCCCAGATGTTGTAACATTAATCTAGGTGCAAGTGTTTAACCAGATTTCTCACTAATTAAATGATACATTTCTCACCTGCTCCTGTTTCAAAGACACCATAATTTCAAAGTGAAAAACAGCCAGACTAGTATCATCCCCAACTTTATCCATTGTTCTAGAAATGGCTCACATGAACCATCACTTCTTACAAAAACATACTGTAAGAGGAGTTAGGACTGAACCTGTTGTATTGTCTCCATGATATCAAGTAGTCCACATTGAAAGTCACTAATGCCTTAGGTTATAAAACTACCACTTTAGCTTGAAACTTCTTCATCTGCCTGGGTAGATCCTTGGGAGGCTGAAGAGTTAACCCCTGAAAAGACACTACAGTCATAGGAGGACTCTGTGGTTCATCAGGGGATAACTATGTTGACCTGTATTGCATTTTTTTAAGTTTTGGTTAAAAATAAAATAAAATAAACCACAAATCAACACAGCTCTAATTAAAGAATCCTCAGAGGAAAAGAGTACAGTGTATATAAGAATGGAAGAATATTCTTGTTGTCTCTGGAATGCACTTTGAAATTGTGTGCAACAGGAAAGGAGAGTTAACATAGGAGTGACATAATCTTAAAGCTGTCACGTTGCAGATTTCCCTCAGTAATGGCAGTAGATTTGTACCATATTGGTTATATACCCCAGATTTAAAGGGATTTTACAGACAGTGTAAAACACTGTTTATTCTCCTTTCAGTTAAGTCAGTTTTCTCTGTCTGTTACTTGGCCCAGGCAGATTGAAAACAATTTATTAAGAAGATACTTGGATTTATTATACATCATTATGCCATTACTTTAAAATAACCTCATAAATCAAAAACTGAGAAACAACTTCAGACCTTGAGCTGAAAAGTGGAGCATGCAGTTGTTAGTTTTGTTCCAACTTACAGGCTAATTTAGGTAACCTGAAACTTAAAAATATATACAGTAGTTCCTTTAACACAATGGATTCAACAACAACAACAACATTTATTTATATAGCACATTTTCATACAAACAGTAGCTCAAAGTGTTTTACTTAATAAGGAATAGAAAAATAAAAGACACAATAAGAAAACAAAATAAATCAACATTAATTAACATCGAATAAGAGTAAGGTCCAATGGCCAGGGGGGGCAGAAAAAACAAAAAAACTCCAGACGGCTGGAGAAAAAATAAAATCTGTAGGGATTCCAGACCATGAGACCGCCCAGTCCCCTCTAGGTAG
>JANRMT010062792.1:66630916-66660916 GCA_026402145.1 Polypterus bichir lapradei
TATGCATTTTTTTAATGCTTAACAGTGTGGTAGCGAAGTAAACAAATTCATAATGTTTATTCTTGCTAAGGATAGAGCTCCCAGGTAAGAGAAAAAGAGGAAGGCGTAATAGGAGATTTACAGATGTGGTGAGACATACAGGTGCTGAGTGTCACAGAGCAAGATGCAGAGGACAGAAAGATATGGAAGAAGTTGATCCACTGTGACAAACCCTAACGGGAGCAGCCGAAAGAAGAGGAAGTTAGTTTGTATTTAATTTCTCCTAACCTTGGGTCTTCACGCTACCCCTCCTAATTAGCCTACACGGATTTCCTACAGCAGAGAGTACCTGTTTCAATGGAACTCACATGAACACACATATCTACCACCCGATTTCTGAGCGAATCTCCGCACTGGTATTAACAGCATAACTTGTTATAATAGTCACATAACCTGGAAAGGAAGAAAACGGGGTAAAGAGGTGGCATTCGAGAGAGACAGAAAAACTTCGTGGAGTTCGAGACCCCTTACCAACTGCTCTAATAGGAAATGTTCAATCGCTTCGCAATAAAGTGGATGAACTTCACGCGTCTGCACGCTTTCAGACCGATTACAGAGATGCGTGCGCTTTGACATTTACAGATACCTGCCTGAATGGAAACGATTCCGATGACTACGTGACAATTGGTGGATTTGGTGCACCAATTCGTTTGGGCAGAGACTCTGCCATCACCGGTAATGCAATGGTGTAAAACGATGCTTCTGTCTGTTTCGCTGCGCCCCGTTTATGTGCCTTGAGAATTTCCACAGATGTTCATGACGATCGTGTACTTTCACCCGAAGGCAGTGGCGAACGTGGCAGTTAACGCCATCTCCAGTGTGGTACAGAGGCTTGAATCGCTGTCTCCCAACTCTTAAAACTTTTACTTTTACCGGTGACTTTAACTGGTGTGCACTGAACAAAACACTTCACGGTTTTTACCAGTATGGCCCAACTCGTCACAACCGAGTGCTTGATCAGTGTTACGGGAACATCAAAGGTGCTAACGAATCGAGAGGGTACATCAGATTATTACTGTGTCCTGCTTATTCCAATCTATAAACCCGTCTTTAAGAGAGAAAAGCCAGAAATCTAAAAAATTAAAGACTAGGACGAGGACTTTTTTGAGTGCCTGCGCGGCTGTTTTGAATGCATCGCCTAATCAGAGTTTGAAAAATCCTGTGCTGACATGAATTAACTGATAGACATTGTAAACTTATATATACAATTCTGCGAGCACCCCATAATACCCACGAAATCAGCCAAAATATGCCCTAACAGCAAGCCGTGGATTACCAGAGATCTAAAAGAACTGATAACCCGAACAAATTGGGCATTTCAACATGGAACATTAACGGAACAGAAGGAATTACAGAGTATATGGACAGGATAGAAAATGAACCGCAGACTGACAACCTGGGCTCATTATGAAATGGCATGAAGATGATGACTGGCATTCTTACAAAAAGCAATAATCGATTTGAACTGGCAGGGGTCAAAACTGACTATCCTTTGGCACAAAACATGAACAAGTTCTATTCAAGATGTGAAAAACAGGATTTTGCTTCAGAACGAAGTAAGCAGAACAGACTGGAGTCAGCTCTTTGATTAGAATGATGTCTGTCACAAAAGGTCCTTAAACAAACAAAGATAAAAAAAAAAAAATCTCGGGTCCTTACGGAATAAGTGGTCGTCTGCTTCATTACTGTGCAGAAGAGCTCTCTCCAGTATTTCACTCCATATTTGAAATGTCCTTGAATTTACAAGTGTCCAGCATGTGGAAACTAGGCAGCAGTTATTCCATTGGCAAAAACTGCACACCCCAAAGCATTAGGTGACTTTAGACCAGTGGCATTAACTTCTCATATCATGAAATGCTTTAAGTTAATTAAGAAACAACTACTTAAAACTGAGACTCTTCTGGATCCTCACCAATTTGCATACAGAGCAAAGTGGGGTGTCGGGGATGCCACAGCAGCACTTTTGACTTTATTGTATGAGCACTTGGAAGCATCAAAAAAACATGCAAGACTTCTGTTTATAGACTTTTCGTCAGCTTGTAACACAATCCAGTCCCATATTTGAGTTGGGAAACTGACTGATCGATTTTGTTTGGATCCTAACTTGGTTGGGTGGATTCTGGGCTTTTCAACAAACAGAGTGAGTGTTAATGGCTGTTTCTCTGATAACCTAAGTACATCTGTGGGGACTCTGCAAGGATGTTGTTTATCTCCTCTTTTATTTATCCTGTATTCAAATGGCTACGGGGGGTTACACAAAGAAAGACATATCCTGAAATTTGCAGATGACTCTATCATTGTAAAGTCTTCTACAAGACAAGGAAAACAGTCATGGACCCATTATCAATGTGTTTGTACAATGGTATGATCACTCAAATGTATGACTTGATATTTCTAAGACATAAGATATGTTTGCAGATTCCATGAACTAGTCACCATCCAATGTCTCAAATTGAATTAAAGGGGAGGCAGTGGAGATGGTAGAGCAATACAAATATCTGGGAACAATTGTCGATAGCAAACTAAACTTTGACCTTAACACAGCACAACTCTTAAAAAAAAGGCAATTATAACTTTTCTTTCTTAGGAATCTCAACTGTTTTAGATAGATAGATAGATAGATACTTTATTCATCCCAAGGGGAAATTCACAATAGAAATAAACTTGAATAGATGAGTCTCGGCCTGTCAAAATCCATGCCCAAGTAGTAAAAGTGTCCAGGGAATGAGTTCACATAAAAGTGATAGGAGTGATCAATAGAAAAGGAGAAAAATGGTAGAAAAATAAAGTCGTACACGGAGCTGCTGGAGAGGCTGCCACTTTTTATTAAAAAAAAGTGCCATTATGGTTTTGTTAACTTTAAAAGTCCTTTATTGAATCCATTGTTACATTTCCTTTTATCTGTGGGTGTGGCAACCTCAGCAATAAGAATATAAATCATCTAAACACTATAAAAAATTGCAGTAAAATTATTGGTTCACAGCAGACCTCTATCACTGCAAACAGGTTAGAAAGAAAGCCAACTTAATCCTGTCAGACAGTAGCCATCCTCTTTTATTTAAATTCCACTTGTTGCCATCAGGCTGCAGATTTATGGTTCCAGAGGTAAAAAGTAACAGATTTAAGAACTCTTTTATTCCTAGAGGTATAAGCATTTTAGATTCTGTTACTTTTAGGAATGCTGCTAAATGTTAAATTCTGGATTATTTTTTGTACCATTGAAAGTAGTTATCCTTCTTTGTATTGATCTTGAGTCTGTGTTTATGCAATAATATTAGTTGTCATATGTTCTGTCTTTATCTATTGGATCTCTGTAACAATGCCTTCTGTTATTGTACTTTCCTGCTGCAAGAAAAATTTCCCTCTAGGATAATACAGTCTATCTAAACCTAACGTTTGAACAAAATTTATTACACCTGGTATTGTAAATCGCATTTTCTAAATTATGGAAACCAACTAAAATAAAATAGAACTATATAAATTACACAATTAACCTGTATTTTGTCATTAAATTTAAAATTATTTGCTGCTTGACTGGACATAGGACAAACTCTTACAACCTGTTAAGCATACTAAGTAAATCAGGGCAGCATGAATTATGGGACGGTTGTGGAATCTTTAGTACAAAGGCGCCCTCTACCGTTACCATGCGATAACTGTGCTTACTGCTGAAATAGCAGCGGCAGATCGACCCGTTCATTGCGTTGGACACAACTTCAACTTAAAAACAGTAAACTTTGCAAGAAGACGATGTCAACCTACATACTTAGAGTACATTAAAAGATGTGTTTCTTCAAGATCGATTTGTAAATCATTGCCTTACGACAAATATTAACAATAACGCTTATTAAACAGTGGATACAACATACACCAGTATGCGTTATTTTTTCTTAAATTGTCTGTTTGTTTAGACACCGCCTTCTGAATTAACTAGAGACCCAGCTCCGTTTACCAGAACGGTCAGATTAACATCCTTGTGAATGACCCTGCAGATGGCAAAATCGTAACATGTCACTAGTGCCAAATAATATTCCATGTCGAAAAAGAACTGAAAATCTCATACTGACCTTTTAAGTATTTTGCACACTGCACTTTGACATTCTTCGATATCCTTCTGCTGTGAAACATTGACCTGTCATTGTTTACACGTCTTAAACATCATCATACACTGATAATTTCTGTATGATCTATATCTATTTATTATATTACATATTTATTGACTATATTTATGGATCTAGATTGCATAATACCATTCATTGCATCAATCTTGTCTTTGCACAATGTTTTTTCTTGTTTGTGTTTTAATTTTAAGTTGTATTTGGAATTTAGTTTTCATTTTTTATTTGCACTTCATGTTGTTTACACTGTGTACCCTTAGCTTCGCAATTTTGTCTGTCTGTATACTTGTATATGGTTGAGATGACAAAGTTCGCTTTGACTTTGAGAATACTGAACAGCAGCAAACGTGTCATACAAAATTGTCAAACGAAGATAGTAGCATCGTAGTGACGATGCAAGCCTTGACAAACCAAATTAACGACACGTACACTAAAAAATACAACTCGGGACAAGAATACAAAAATGCACATTAGGTAAACAAAAGCAACACTAGGTAACTAAAGTGCAAACACTACAGCAAACCAGAAGGCGCCGAAAAGTAAACTGAAAATTTAATTAAAAATCGCTTTTAGCAGTTAGAAGAGCGTCAGAGGGGCAAGACTGATGTACCTAACGGGGCCCAGACCGTAAAAGTCATAAAGTACTGTGATTATTTGTATTATGTAATGCCAGCTTATACTGGCATGTCAGCGAAATTCCTCATTGAGGTTCTTATCGCGGTCGCAACGTTTGCAGAGAGTCAAAGTGTAAAGACGAGCATTAAAGACTCGGGAGCCTATCTATCTAAAATAACGTAAGCGGGGTTGTGGTGGCCCCAGGCCGCCCCTACTACACCCTTTACTTTGTAAAGGCGCGTTTGTCAATATGATATGACGCAAACGGCTTTTTACGTCATTGGCACGGTACTTGTTAAAGTTGCTGAGTAAAAATGCATCTGTCGACATGGGGCTTAACACAGATGGAAGCACCAGGAACGGTGACATGCAAAAATAGTGCGAAGACGGGAACATTAGGCTAGAAGGAAAACACTGACTGGGGTAAGAACATTCATCCTCTAAACCGGCTCCAGAGGGGGGGGCGGGCCGGGTAAGTTGGAGCCTTACCCAGCAAGCATTGGGTGCAAGGGATGAATGGTCCCTGGCTAGGGCACCAGTCCACTGCAGAGAGAAAATACTTACCACTTTCAAGTGGGCAAGTTATCATCACCATCCTGATAAAGTTACATCATCTTGCTGTATCGAGAAGTTGAGAAAAATCAAAAAGTAGTAGAAAAATTTGTAAAAGACCACTTCAGAATGATAACAGGGGCCAAAATCCTACTTTAATATAACATCATTCATTGCTTAAGCCGCAATTAGTTTCCCTGTAAATGAGGTAGGTACAAAAAAAAAGCCCAATACAAGGATGCCACTGATAATCACACACTCATATCCTTACCTTTCATTTAAAGAGGCTTTGAACTAATCGTTTCTTTGAAATGCATTTTAGGATTATCACTTACATTTGGTGGCACAAACGTCGCAGATCATTTAACAAAATCTAGCCTAAAAGCAGTTAATACTTTTTGTCTCAAGATTAGTTTGAGGAGAAGAGTAGAATGGCACAATAAGTAGTACAACCATCACATAGATCCTGCATCCTACAATTCCATCCCACGTTTGATGTTAAGTCAATGCCAATAACTATGTTAAAGTGTCAGAGTTCATAAACTATGCATGGACACCCTCTTTCCCTCATTGAATCCATTACAAATATGGCAAATATGCAACAAAAAATACATATTTGATTGGTGTGATTAGTAATACTTGGGCTTGCATTTCTTCTTGTGAATTGCATTAGTAAGTTCTAATTTTCAGGTTGTTATACCCTAAACATGGTTCCAGAGAGTTGCAAGATGTTGAAGAGCACATGCTAGTAAGAATTTCATTGTACTTTGTATACATGACAATAACCCCATAAAACTACATTGGCACAATTCTAGTATTTCTACTAACCCTTAACAAGGCAAGTTACTCATATTAAGTGAATGAAGACCTGAAATTGCACATTTGGCAGATAGGTTACAAGGAATGGGTTCACTGCAGTTTCAAAGTGTAAACAAGCAGTGCTGGATTAGAGCAATTGATCTTGCAGGTTCAAGTCCAGTGCACTGGACATTATGTAATGGTAATTAACATCCTAATTGGAAATTATAATGTAACATCAGGTTAATTAATCTCCTTCAAATGAAATATGCATTTTTGAAAAGCAGAGAACAAAGCAACACATTTAAAAAAACATGTGCATGTAAAAATAGTTTTAAACATTTGGAAACAAATCAACTTCACAAAATTTTAAAATATTGACAGTTTATTGCAAGCTAAACTTCTTAAAAACGTCAGACTATAATAACTTACAATTTTGCATATATTACAGAACTTAGGCAGGGAGGGGATCCCACACAGGCCAAACCATGCTTGATAAACAATTACATTTTATATCAATGGGCAAACCAGTAACCCATGTGCTACATAAAAGTTCTCAAACCAGATTCTTCAGGACAGTGATGATACACTAAAAATGTGCATTTAACTTCCTTGCACCTTGCATCCAATTACAGTGATGATCATCAACATAATGACAATTCCCAAGTGGCTGAAACCGATAAGTAAAATATACAGCTGCAGTCCTTAGATATGAATGTGGCAGTTGAACCACTCCAACTAGGAGCCTCAAGGTCCAGCAACACTTGGAACCGGTCTGATTAAGTCGCGAAAATGTGTAGGATGTGCACTCAAAATGCACAAGGCACTAAATCTTCACACACTGAAAGCATGATTAAACATGTGTCTGAAAACAAAACCTTGTAAATGTGTAGCATTTGCATTTAAATCTCCAAAGTCTTAATTTTTAGTATTTTTTCCCCCCCAAAACAGTCAAAGGAATATTTGTTTTTCAAATAGTTTCATATTTACACAACTACTGTAAATTAGAATTCTTTAGCAAAGATTTCATGGCTGTTAAAAAATAAAAAAACACCCTCTACAATAAATTCACCCAATGGTTACCCAACCAGAGGCGTTTATGCATAGAAAGGTAAAATGCAGTTTATCCAAACCACCCCAGTCTTCCTGTCGGTAGTAGGAACTACTGATGTAACCGACTGGCATGAAGTTTCAAGATCAACTCCAAGTTCCGCTTAAACTCCAGGACCACGTAGGTGTTTCTATACAAGAACATGTTCTGTTCCGAAAAGAAACACAAATGACAAAACTCGGAACCTAACTAAACCATTGGTAATAAAGCTTTGGCAGCGTTTATTTTGATCCTAACACAGACACACAAAGATGAGGTATATGGGTTTCAATTAACATTTTACTACAAGAACCTTACCGCTGTTGTATCCTGAACAGAAATCTACACCGGAAACTAAGCAAACTAGAAGCTATTAAGTTTTAATTCTTGATAGATATTTACTTAAGAAATATTAATACAAACTAAACCGAAACATGTCTGGAGTATAACTTAACAATATATTAGATTTTTTAACATAATGTAACGGCAGATGACAAGTTAAAATAACACGTATAAACACAAATAAATAAACCTGTGAAGAAGCCCCGGTCGGGCGATAAGGTGGGTCAACTTCTATCCTGCACCACATAAAGTCAATTGCAAACTGGCGACCTCACATACGGGGGCCAAGCTGTGAGATGGTCATCGGTTAAACGGCAGTGGAAGCTTCGAGGAGTGTCGGGAAATATATACAGTACATTGGGTTTTAACACTGAAGCAGCCCAGTTCAATCGTGGATTTCATTATTGTTCAGCCACTCAAGCCCTCCGTTGCAAGAAAAGAAAAAAAAGGCTCCACTACACGGGACCATCCATCAAGTTCATGTAAACTTCAGGTAAAGTGCTTCAAACGTAGACAAATCAGAGCAGCATCGCAAACATGTTTCGTCCTTGCATTCAGTACACAATCCGAAGACTCACTTCGGCAAAATCAAACGTCGTAACTTGAGAACAGGCGACAGGTTGAGCTTGAGCAGCTTTTCGGCTTTACTGCGAGCAGCCGCGGCACTCCTCTTGGAGGAGACGTCTTTGACTTGGACAGTCTGTCGGACAGCTGTTGACCTGTCGCTCGCCGCCCTCCACACCCTGTTCAGTGCCTTTTGGTCGTGGCTGGCTGCCGAGCCCGTCCAAACCGGGGCTGGAACAGCGGGGTGCGGGCGCTTCACCGGGGGCGCGTGCGCTTCCGCTGAGTTGGAAGTTTTTCTTCGCTTCCTCCTAACCCCCAAAAATCCTCCTTTTCTCCTCCTCCTCTTTTTCTTATCGCTCGGGACTGCCTGTGGGCGCTTTTTGGGGCCGCTCTGGGCAGTGTCAGTTACTCTTCTACTTGATAAACTTTTGTCGGGCACCACCGATCTACAAGATGAGTATCCGTAAACGTCTTTGCTTCGGAGAATCACAGGGGCGAAGCCTTCGTGCCTGAAGCTACAGAGGAAATCCCATATCTCGTCTTGAGAATTGGCTGCAAAATCTTTGGAGGAAGGAATAAACAGCTTAAAGGCATCTTCCAGCGCTTGTGTCTCTGACAAAGACACGTTGGCGCGAGAGAAAACAACTTTTTCTTTCTCTACGCTCCAGTCTCCCATTGTTTAGCAAAAGCGCGAGCGAGTGGCCCGGACAACTTCAGCACCCCCCAGCAGCAGTTCTTCCGAACTGCACCTCCGTCTTACAAAAAATGGCAGCAAGATGGCCGGAGGTGCAACGGCCCATTTATAAAGACGATTTGAAATACATCATCGTCTAGGCCACGCCCACTGGCTTCGAGCACAAAGGCCGAGCGGAAAAGAAGAAAGGGGCCTCTTTTGTTCAAAAAATGAGGTTTTCTTATACAGAGTGTGAAAAAGTACACTTAACTGCCTCGTTTTATACGATGTAAAATAAAATCATTCTCATTTTCGTTTTCAATGATGTAAAATAAAATCGTTCTCATTTTTTTAATAAACAACAGCCTAAGATCCATTCATCTGTTTTCAGTCAAAATAATTTTTATGTGGTTAAAGGGATTGCTTTATTATTGTATTATAAATTACTTATTAATTACCGTTACACTTTACAGTAGGAGATGCAAATAAACTTTTAAGGACAATAATTTTAGACTGTAAAATTTAATAAGCTTATTACTTTACAGGCATTGCAAAGGGCACCTTTCTACAGAGGGCCCCTCAATGGAATTCTCATTTAGTGCTTAACAAAAAACAAAAGTGAAGTGAGCTAAAACGCATTTACACTGTGAAAACACCCATTTCTGTGAAAATCAGCATTTCATGTCAAAATCACACCCACCTTAAGTGCAAATAAGTATTAAAGAAACAGCCTACTTTAACTGAATTAGAACATAAGAAATTTGACAAATGATAGCAGAATATTCAATCCATCAAGCACATTTGTTTAGCTAATAGCTAAACTGTCCCAATTTCTCTTCCAGATTTTTCTTAAAGGTTGTCAAGGTTTCTGCTTCAACTACATGTCTGTGTAGTTTGTTCCAGAGTTCCACAACTCTTTGCATAAAGATGTGCTTCATGCCTTCAGTTTTAAATTCACTTCCCCTTAATTTCCACTGTAGTCCTTGAGCACGCGATTCACCCTTACACCAAAAGAATGTTGCTGGATCTACTCTACTTTATCAATGCCTTTGAGGAATTTAAATATCTGGACTTGGTTCTCATGCAGTCTCCTCTGCCCAGGCTTAAACAGGTTTAATTCTCAGAGTCTGTCAGAGTAGGACATGTCCGTAAGTTCTGGGATGCACTTGGTTGCTCTCCTCTGCACAGCTTCAAGTGCCACTATGTCTTTCTTGTTCTGTGGTGACAAGAAGTGCACACAATACTCCAGATGTAGTCTTACTAGTACATTAGTACAGTATTTAGTTTGAGCATAACATCCCTTGTTTTAAATGTAACAGTTTTTATAACATAACCTAACAGAAGCCTTTTTAATTGCTTCTGTGCATTGCTTAGTTGATGAAAATGTTGTGTCAAAATAAACACCATATAGTAAATCCTTTTCAGACATTGCTTCCTGCATGTCAGTGCTTCCCATCTTGTATTTATAATTGATGTTTCTTTTTCCCCATTCACTTTTCTACATTAAACTGCATGTTCCAGGTGTTCACCCAGTTCTGAAGGTTGTCCAGGTCTTTTTGAATTCTTTTTGCTGCCTCCTCAATGTCTGCAATCCCTCCAATTTTACTGTTATCATTTGAAATTTTAGGTAAATTATGTTGTATGTTTTTATGTCATAGCCTTTTGGGGACAAGTACACAGGCTATACAACCATTTTTGTACATTTTTACTTGTGCATTTATTAAGCTTGATTTATTAAGTTCCGCAGGGTGTCATGGCTTTCCCTTAAAGACAGGGTGAGAAGCTCAGTCATCCGGGAGGGGCTCAGAGTAGAGCCGCTGCTCCTCCGCATCGAGAGGAGTCAGATGAGGTGGCTCGGGCATCTGATCAGGATGCCTCCTGGAAGCCTCCCTGGTGAGGTGTTCCAAGCACGTCCAACCGGGAGGAGGCCCCGGGGAAGACCCAGGACACGCTGGAGTGACTATGTCTCCTGGCTGGCCTGGGAACGCCTCGGGATTCTCCCGGAAGAGCTGGAAGAAGTGGCCGGGGAGAGGGAAGTCTGGGCATCTCTGCTCAAGCTGCTGCCCCCGTGACCTCACCTTGGATAAGCGGAAGAGGATGGATGGAGCTCCTATTCCAGGGTATGTACTTTTCATTTAACCAGAAGCTATCATGGGTGGGGCTCAGAGGATGAAAAAATCTGATTGGTTGACCACAAGCACTGCCACCATCTTTTAAATCTGTTAGTAGTTTGAACTTTGGTGAGTTATCAATGAAGATGGAGTGCTGCACTTCACACCCCATCAGTCTTCACAACCACCTCCCTGGCACACCGCTCCATGTACTGTATCAATAAGTCAAAATCAGTTTCGTAACAATAAGGTGCCCTCTGAACTCCTGGACGCACCTCACCTTGCACCTCATCACTCTTTTTTTGCATGTCGCACATTTTGCATAACGGTTACAATTCCTGTTGTGCGGTAGGCCTACGGCCAACATTGTACAACTAATTATTGGTTCCTGAAAACAAAGATGCTATGGTGGGAAAATGACCTACAGAATGCCTCAATTGCCTTTAACAGCTCCGGTTTAACTAATAGCCCCCAGTCTTGACTCTCTAATAAGACAAGAAAAATCTCCTAATAAATCTTGAAGGAAAAAATGAAAGAATCTTGTGGAGGGCAACACAAAAAGACCCCCTTCCAGGTAGGTTGGTTGTGCAATGGGTGTCAAAAAACATGATAAAATGCAAGATACATAACAGAATTTAAGTAGCCCTATTCTCAGAGCAAGACGACTGGCATAATCAATTACTGGTCTCATGTTAAATGAGCGCATAAAGGATCAGGCTCTGTCTCTTTTTTATCATTTTATTGAATTTATTAAAATCAAACAACATTCCATACAAAGAAAGTCAAATTTTACAAAACTAGGTTCAAGTCCAGTCAACACCCACCCATGACAAAGAGAACTAGGCCAACAGAGTGAAACTTTAATAGTAGAAAAGAAAAGTATTCTCAGAGCAAGACGGCTGGCATAATAAATTACTGGTCTCATGTTAAATGAGTACATAAAAAGTCAGACTCTGTCTCTTAGGCCATTGTATTGTTTTGACTTATTTGTAGGTCTATATGATATATAGAGCATTTCTTTAAATGTTTACTTCTTCTTTAGTTATGTGCTGTAGGGTTGTTCTTTTGATCTCCAGTCCCTCTATTTTATTCCATCTTCCACTCTTCTTTTCATTTCTTGGTATGATTTACCACCATTCAGATACTATAACATGTCCTGTCTTGGCCTTCTTCTTGATTTCTTTCCTTCAGTTTACCCTACAGCACTATTTTGTGTAAACTTTCTTCTCACTGTTTCCAGCATGCTTATTAATTCTCCAGTACTTTCAAGCACCATTTCGTTAGGATTCTTACTAGGACTAGTTGTTAAAAACCCTAATTTTTCAGCACAACAGTTGAAAGGAGAGATCATCCTAAGTGGAGTGAAATTTGCCACAGATTGTGTGGTGAAACCAATACGACACATCTTCAGTTGTGTGCCCCGACTTCATTGGGTGTTTCGGCCGCTTATCACAAGACACCCTCCGCCGGGGTTGGCCCACCCCTGGTTGATCAGACCCGGGTGTGTGCAGCATGGTGACACTACTCGATCAATTGGCAGCCCATGTTAAGTCCCTACGTTTCAGCCACAGCCAGTGACTGCTCCATTCCGCTACAGTGGCAAGCTCTTTGATTGCCTTCCGTTGAGCCTGCCCTCTGATCCCTACTTCCTTCAATAGCCTCGTGGTGGAACTGGCTACAAACCCTCTGCATCCCACCTCCACTGGCCACACTTTGACGTTCCAGCTCCGCCCCTCTGCTTCAGCTGCTAAACTGGCATATTGCAGCCTCTTCCGTTCGAATGCCTCATCAATAGCATCCTCCCATGGGACTGTCATCTCAACGATGAAGACACGCCGAAAGGACTTGGACCAGAGCACAAGATCTGGACGCAGGTTAGTTGTCGCAATTTCGGATGGGAAGGTGAGCCTCTGGTTGAGGTCCACTCTCAACTCCCAGTCCCGGGCTGGGTTCAATGGACCATTATCTTGGAGTAAAGGCTTGGTCCACTGTTTCTCCCCTTCCCGCATGAAGGTTGTTATTTGTCGGATGATACTTTGTGCTTCTAGAGGCATGGAGTTAATGTTTACTCTCTTGTTCTCAATTTCGGCAGCCAAGCATCTCAGCACTTGGTTGTGGCGCCAGGTGTATCTTCCTTGAGTTAAGCTGGTCTTGCAACCCACCAGTATGTGTTTGAGGGTTGCTGGGATAGCGCACAGGGGACATGCTGGATCCTTTCCATGCCAAAGATGTAGGTTGGTTGGGGAGGGCAAGACGTTGTATGTGGCTCTGATGATGAAACTTAGTCTATTAGCCTCCATGCTCCACATCTCGCTCCAAGTAATTTTCCTCCTCTCCATACCATCCCACTTCATCCAGCAGCTTTGTTGGGCTTGGGAGACCGCCTTGGCACACCTGGCTGCTTCCTCCTGGCGGCGGACCTCCTCCACCACCATTTGCCGCCATTCCATTAGAGTAGCCTTTTGCCATGTGGGTGTTACTGCTTCGAATCCAAAGCCCCCTCTACCATGTTGGACATGCCCCACTACGTCCCGGTGTCTGAGGGCAGCCTTTGCCTCCGCAACTACTGCCGATGGCTTCCATTTCCTCCCTGTTGCTAGGGTTGGAGCAGCACCTCTGACAACTGAGTCCCGGGATTCTGTGAGAGTTATTTCCAGCCTTGATTTCACGCATTTGTACTCCTCCACCAGGCTTGAGATTGGCAGAGAGAGGGCTCCGTTACCATACAGGCCAATGCTGGTGAGGCACCTCGGCAGTCCAAGCCACTTCCTCACTTGTGCGTTCACTAGTGTCTCCAGCCAGTTGGCCTGGGATAATGTGACCTCATAGATAGAAACTGGCCACATGAGCCGGGGCAGTAGCCCAAACTCACCCATTGGTGATCCTAAATTGTGTGTGCTTGGTGGGTGTGTGTATGTGTGTGTGTGCCCTGCGGTGGGCTGGCACCCTGTCCGGGGTTTGTTTCCTGCCTTGCACCCTGTGTTGGCTGGGATTGGCTCCAGCAGACCTCCATGACCCTGTAGTTAGGATATAGCGGGTTGGATAATGGATGGATGGATGGATGTATCCACTTAACTGATCTTTTACATCCTTCTCCATAGTTTGAATGTATCCAATCTAATTACAATGCCATTCTTTATTGACATTTTTTAGCTTTTATTCCAAATAACTTTACATTTCCATTTATTTGTTTAGCAGGTGCCTTTATCCAAAGCAACTTACAAAAGAGGTCAACCTAAGAGAGTAAACCTCAGTTTGGTGGACTGTTTGGGAATGAGTTTTACACAACAAGATACAAAGTTGATCATCACAAGTAAGGACCTCATAACAAAATACCAGCTAGTTACGATTCCTAGGTTACAAAATGTAATTGCTAATATCAGTTAGAATTTTACCAAATGTAACAAAGGCGCTATATAGGCACCTGACCCGACACAGATGGACACGGAGGCACGTATAAAATGAACAAAGACTTTTATCTTCTCTTCAGCCATGGGGCACATGTTCACCGTGTCCCACAGCCCAACACAGTCCCAAAACACCACAAAAGACCAACAACACAGTTCTTTCTTCTTTTACCTCCACTCCTCCTCAAGCTTAGTCCTCCTCCTCCCGACTGGCTCTCGAGTGGTGGTGGCTGGCCCCTTTTATAGCCCACCCAGAAGTGTTCCAGGTGTTTGACCACCTGGTCCCAATTACACTTCTGGGTGGGGCTGAAGACTCATCCAGCCAGGTTGTTGAATCCAGGCAGCACCCCCTAGCGCCCACCCCAGCTCCCAACCAGGCTGTGGAGGACTCCATCTCTCATGGAGCCATGCGGGAGGTTGGGGGATAACCGTCGGCCAGGGAAGCTGCCACCAAGCATCCCGGTGGAGGTATTGAGCTGCCCATGGCTGCTCCCCCGGAACATATGCAGCAGGGGCGTCCTGGTCAGGCATGGGACCCGGCCACCTGTCACACAAAGAAGAGAGTTTTCAGATGTTCTTAAACACATTGTGGGAGTCACAGTTTTAAATGGAGGTGGCCAACTTACACAAGAAAAAGGTTTGGATAGAGACTTGATACCACACAGAGGTGGCATCACCAGATTCCATTCAAGAGCAGGATAGTGTGGTCAAAAAGAAGCACAGGACCTCATAAGTGCTGCATGTGGGTGCTGACCTACAAACTACTCTGTATACAAGCATCAAAGATTTGAACTTAATGTGTGCCACAACAGGAAGCCAATGCAGGGATCACAACAGAGGAGAGACATGTACTTGCCTCAAAGGCTCCACTAGGCATGCTGCTGTACTTTAAATCATCTGCAGTAGGTTAATGACATATGCCAGTACTGCTGCCAGCCAAGAGTTGCAGTAGACGTGACAAGACTGAAACCTTTAACAGAAGTTGTGCTGCATACCTTATCAGATATGGTCTGATCTTAACGATAATATATAAAGGGAATTTGCAAGACTGAGAGACTCTAGCACAGTGTTTCCCAAACTCGGTCCTGGGGACCCCCTGTGGCTGCAGGTTTTTGTTCCAACCAGCTTCTGTTTTTAATTGAAATCCTGGGCTAATTAAGTGATGTGTTATTTCCCAAGTTCTGTGTTTAGGGAACAATATAGAAATTAGAAAATTAAGTTTGCTAAAAAAAAAATATTAAAATGTACCAAGCAGTTATATATAAATAATGTATTTTTTTCTTTTTAACAGTATTTTCATTTTGATTTTCATTCTACTTTTCTAGGTCTTCTAATTGTTTAATTAATCTATTATTTACTAATTAGTGGGTCTGACGCTAAAGTAGTTACAGCCTTTGATTTTTCAGTGTTGTTTGACTGGGTGTCTGATCTGCTCATTTTAAATGGTCATTATTAAGATACAACAAAGGGGGAACAACTGCACAGAGAAAAGGCAAAGTATAATGAAATCAACAAAAGAGAGTTAAGCATTTAAATCTAGAGCAAAAGCAGAAATATTTCTAAATGTCTTATAAATGTAAAAATCATGCTGCTGTGCTTTTCTGAATGTCAAATAAAAGAAAAAAAAACAGCTAATTAAATGAGATCAGTGCTATCAGGTGTTGTCACTGATTAGGAATCTGGTTGGAACAAAAACCTGCAGCCACAGGGGCTTCCCAGGACCGAGTTTGGGAAACACTGCTCTATCAACATGATCCCTGAAAGACAGCTGGTTGTGGATCACCACCCCAAGGACTTTAATATCATTGTTATATGTTTTAGTTTTTTTCCTTTTTATTTTAAACTTCAGTCAGAATTACGTAGGGCAAATTACTTTCACCTTGAAAATAAGGTGAAATGCATCAATCTTTTTTTTTTTAATCTGATTAATTTTTTTTATAAATTACCAACCATTAGTCTTGTCAATTGGGCAAAATAATTTTATGATATTTATGAAAAGTGTAAAATTATAATTTGAAAATATTGTAGCACCATTCCCCTGCTGTGCTCACCAGTGTTGAGTGCTAATTGATTCTCTCTTCTAGGTAGCTCATAATCATTAAAAGGATCTCTCACTGTTGCTGCACAAGTTGGAATTTATTGCAACTTTGAAGGCTTGTTGTTTTAATAGGCTCCCCTGCAGCTGTCTCTGAACCTGCTCAATTACGTTATGGAATGCCAACTCATTCTGTTGGTGACTCATCCCAAGGCTGATGCAACTTCTCAGTGCCATTTCATATCCATCCCTTCGAAGTCCATTTCCCCAGTGACAACTTCCAATTCCTTGAAATGCACACAAACTCTTCGTTTCTATTGCAGTTGTATGGCTGATGACAAAGGCACATCAGCAGGCGTCTTAAGCACTTCATTGTTAGATGGTACAGCAGGGACGTTGAGTGCTGCACTGCCATGTCAAACATTGCATTTCTGTGTTGTGATCTCTTGATTATATGTGGTTAGATGAACCTCTTTGTGTGGAGCTGCAGATGGATCAGTGTCTTGGCTGCCTTCCTTAACTCCAATACCAGAAATAGCATTCCAGGTCCAGAACTCAACACTGAGATTTTCCCTCCACTGCTGATGTGTAATACCTCTGCAATCTATCTTGTCCTTTGCCTGTACAGTCTTACTACCATCCCTGCTCCACACTGTTCACCAGAGGTCAGTCACAACTCGATCAGCCACATTTGTCCCCAATTCCATGAGCCCAAAGCTCCACTGGTGACCACACACCCAAGCTGATAGACTTTAGGAGATGGTGAAGGAGTGGTGGAGCTACAGAGGTAGCAGTCTCTCAGACAGGACATTCTAGATCCTGAATCTCAGCCTTGAGACCCCCCAGCAAGTACATTTTGTGCCATAGCACTAGACGCTTTGCTAAGTTAGAATGAAGGCCTTCTCCGTATCCCACTGCTGACTCTAATGTAGCCTCACCCCAAAACAGTGGTCACCGGCACTAGGTACCAATGGATTTTTGCTCTTTACTTTGCTCTTTTAGGTAACTCACTATCCTTAAAAAAAATGCTTGTTGTTGCTGCACAAGTTGGAACTCCTTTGCCCAATGCTGTCATTCGTCCAACACTTATTGTAATGAATGTACATCTCACCATCAAGCTGTGAAGTCTTAACCTGTCCAGTGGAAGCTTCAGCAACAACTGTCCAGTAAGTTAAAAGGTTGGGCCTGTGGAATGCCAGGTAATGCAAAACTAATTTAGACCAGTGCTTCTCACGTTATCTGATGTGGTGGGCCTGCAACTCTTTACTTAAGGTCCCAAAGACTCGCACCAAGCAAATAACTGTATGTTTCAAGAATATATTAAGAAGTACAATAAGAAATGACACTGAATAAATGTTTACTAATGTGAAATTTTTTCAGTTCATCTAATCGTGGTTTTATGCAGTACAGCACCAGCTGCAGTAGAAAATAAATATCTATAGTATTTCTAAAGTTCATCCTAATAACATTTATGACTGAAAAACTAGTTTCACAAGCGCTAAAGGATGAGGTAGTCTTAAAACTCATCCTCAGTTCTTCACCAGTAGCCAGCTCTAATATCTATCCTCATAGGGGTAATTTAGTCTTCTGTTAAAAAAAAAAAAAAATTCATCATATGTCAAATGATAATATTTTTTAACGCTTTAATTTGACTCCTTTCAACTCAATTGATGATGACTTGTTATCTATATATATAATTGTTAGTCGCCCGACCATGGGATACGCACGACAGAGCCCCGCCCGCCAACTCTAACCCTCCTCCTGCGTCCATCCTCACTCTCGAGGCATGCGCACTGCCTGCTCATGTGCCCGCACGCAACACCTCACCAAACACATGTTTACATGCTGCATACAGCGATTCTCATCCGCGACAAACATGCTTCTTTTTAGATGGTCCTGCAGGAACAGGGAAAACCTTTGTCTACAAAACCCTGATTCATACCATCAGAGCTAGGAAGCTAGGACCATCGTCCTGCTTCCACCTCAAAACTGGTCCCGCCCACACACAGCCGACACAGCATTTCTCACCAAGCTTCTCAAGTACGCTTACAAAATAAAGCAAACTCTACATGCAGCGAAAATTTACTTCTCCAGCTAGATTCCATGCTCAGAACCATCAAACCCTTCGCTAAATCATACAAACACATGCATGAAATTGCTCAGTCCAATCCAATAGCATCCGTACAAATGCTTTTCGAGGAAAACACTAGGCAGGATTTACGACGATACAATGCCCCGACATGTCACACCAATGTTGCAGCGATTTTCATCAGAGAAGATGGCAAACCGCCTGCTGAAAGGGACATTTGCATCTGTCCCATAGGCAACTCCTGTAAACAGATTTCCATGCTCAATATGAATTGCGATCCTATGGTTTACCCACGTTTATTCCCTTATGGAGACATTGGCTGGCACAAAGATTTACAACATGTTCCCGATAAAAGAACCGCCAAGCGAAGAAGGCTTACTCAGTGCCAATTTTATGCGTACAGATTAGCAATGAGAAATACATTTAGTGTTTTGCACTCCAGCGGCGAACTATTCCATCAGTACGTCCTAGATGCGTATGTTAAAACAGAGGGCGCACGTCTCAGCTATTTCAGATTAGATCAACAAGATTTGTGCGTGGAACAATACAAAGGACTGTCAGACGCACTACAAGCAAATGCTGAAAATAACAACGTACGTGTAGACAAAATGATCATATTACCCTCCACATTTCCAGGAAGTCCAAGATACATGCAACAAAACTATCAGGATGCCATGGCCATAGTACGTAAATTCGGACAGCCTCATTTATTTATCACTTTCACAGGTAATCCTGCTTGGCTGGAAATTCTACATGAACAGTTGGATACCCAAAGACCGGAGCACAGACCTGATATTGTAGTACAAGTCTTTTGGATTAAGCTGCAGGAATTACTTAGAGACATTCTACAACAAAATCTTTTTGAGGTTGTTATTGATTATATTTACGTAATCGAACTTCAGAAGCGCGGCCTTCCTCATGCCCACATGCTGTTTACTCTTCACAATAATTCTAACAACCAGTCTTTAGCCACGGTCAATTGTACGTGGCTTTTTCTAGGGTTAGATCTTTCGACTCTATCTGTCGTTTCCACCAAAACACCTATTCACAACTGTGTCTTTCAAGAAGTATTTATTTCTTCTTGATTTCTGAATTCCTTTCTCAACGTTTTCCGTTCCTATTCTTACACCGCCGTATGCTACGGCAGGCTTCGGCTAGTTCATTTGTAAAACACATCCTAACAATTTTTGATGCATGAACTTCCATGCTTTCAGTTTTCATTTCTGCCATCCATTCCTACAAGGAAGGGTTCAGGTCATAAAAGGTGGGCATCATATCAGCCAAATATGTTGGATTGGCTATCCAATTACTTTTTCTAAACAATTGTCACCACATTGGTCTTTATCTTCAAAAACTACTGAAGCTTGTGGTGTAACTTAAATACACTTGATAGAACTTTTCCTTTTGATAACCAACGTACATCAGCATGCAACAGAAGCTGTTGTGATCTGATCCCATATCATCACATATTGCAATGAATAATTTTGAATTTAAATCTTTCTTCTTTTACATAGCTTCTAGTTCTTATGAGTGTTGCATACTTTCAGTAGTTAGGTTCCAGAAACTTTTTCAAACTTTGCCAGTGAAGAAAACAATGTGTCCATTTACAATCTGGCACAATTGTTTTCATCAGGGTAACAACTCCCAAATTTTTCCCAGTCATTGTAATAGCACTCTCAGAAAATAGGCCTACACAGAATTTCAAAAAACAATGTAGTAACTTCAAATTCTGAAGAGTTCAGCATTAGTTATTTTTGCTGTTAATGAATCAGAAAAACTGTGGTGGGCTGGCGCCCTGCCTGGGGTTTGTTCCTGCCTTGCGCCCTGTGTTGGCTGGGATTGGCTCCAGCAGACCCCCGTGACCCTGTAATCAGGATATAGTGGGTTGGATAATGGATGGATGGATGAATCAGAAAAAAGAAAGCTTTCCTCAAATCAACCTCAATATACCCTCAGAATAACAATATTTGCAAAATGTGTACATCCATCTAGTAGCAAAGAAAAATACTTTAGTAATTTAATTTGTTTAATGAACTCATTTTCCATGTTATGAGCCAGGACTTAACATTTGTTGAGCTACAGTATAATTTGAAAGTGACACCAGAATCACTTTTTTTGTCACCAGCTCAATATAATATTTTACCAGGTTCTCACCATTTATGCATTTCTTACTCTTAAAAATTCAAAGTGAGATTTTATAAGAAGCCTGGAAGAATTCATATGTCTGTATGACATATTGAAGATCTCTTCCTGGTAGCCTTTAAAATCAATTGGCTTGTTTCAATTAATGCGTTAGGCTTCAAATTAATTTCTTTATGTTCCACATGTAAATTGAATTGTATTATTAGCTAACATTTTTCCACAAATGGCACACTGTGAATTCCTCCATTATTTATAGTTACAAAATTGAACTGAATATATCAAGAGTCATATTTACAAAAAAGGGTAGTTTAAATGCTAAAACTTTCATTCTCATCAACATCATTTTAGAATTGTTTTTGTGTTCAGCAAAAGATTTCTGTTGGCTAAATATTCTATATCTGTTTCACCATTTGGACATTAAATATTAACCCAGTTCTAGTGCCAAAGGTTGTGACTGCTCCAGTCAGGAAGATACTGCCCAGGCCCCCTTTAACCATTCTGGAACAGGTTTGATAGTAAGTGCTGCGATTCCTGAAAATGTCCTTTATCTTCTGAAATTGGTTGTCTCTGGGAGGCTCTGAATATCATTATGTTAACAATGACCAGAGCACCCCCTTCCTATATGCCCATCATGCACTGGGCATGGTTATAGAGATTAAAGGACAGATGGAGGGAGGGAACTCATGAATCATCAACTCAACATCGTTTACAGTCACCTGTTGTGATAATTGTCTATTATTGAGCACAGGGATGACTTCAAGTTAAAACCAGTCAAGGAAAAGTAAAGAAAAAAAAACCCAAAAAACGAAAGCATGAAGCAGCAGCTTGTGCTAAACTGGCAATTATGTTTAGAAATCTAAATCTGTCCATCTTGCAGTAATCTAGCTAACATTAAATCAATTGCAACTATACTCAAGTGCTTTATTTGGCATTATTTGATGTTATTAATCCAAATTGCAAAAAATCAGTCAAAAATGTGTAGAAGTTCATGAAATTTTGTGTGCTTCATACTGTTGATACAACTTCAAATCCAGGCTTCAAGGCCTTTCAGAAGTACCAAAACCACATCATTCCATCCATCCATCCTCCAACCCACTACATCCCAACTACAGGGTCACGGTGGTCTGCTGGAGCCAATCCCAGGGCGCAGGAAACAAACCCCGGGCAGGGCACACACACACACAAAGAACAATTTAGAATCGCCAATGCACCTAACCTGCATATCTTTGGACTGTGGGAGGAAACCCACACAGACACAGGGAGAACATGCAAACTCTACTCAGGGAGGACCTGTGAAGTGAACCCGGGTCTCCTAACTACGAGGCACCAGCGCTACCCACTGCGCCACCGTGCCACCCCCACATCATTCCAATGGTCATAATCAGTCAATGATAATGAATTTGGCATAATGTTTGAAGTTGGGACCTATTTATAGTGGAGGCTACATTTTGTGTCAATGATTCAATGAAAGCAGTGGAAGGGGGAAGGGGGGTGTCAAAATTGTGCATTACTCAAAAATAGCTATATCTACTTTCTTTACATTTTATTTTTATAATATTGCTCATGTAATTAAAAATTTAGGCTTCAGGAAACTTTTCAGAAACTTTAAGAATTTCACTGGGGAGTTGTTGTGGTAGGGCCAAACACAACGAAAAACATCTGTTACTCCAAAACAGCTGAATGGAGTTATAAATGTTTCCTCATGAATACATGTACAATGGAGGGAACAGCACAAAACCGACAGATATGCTCAAGTTCAACTTACATGCTGTATTAATTAATTATTCAATGAGCCAACCAATTTATTAATGTGGGATTAAACATCTATTAACTGAAACCATAGTGAGCCACCATATGCAAGTATCGTTCATGGTTCCAACCCAGCAAGAAGTTACTGCAATTTTGGAATCAAATTATACAAAAAAAGAACACATTCATGACTCATGATAGCAGAAAAATTAACAGTTATCAGAGAGGTAGTGTAGATGACGGATGGGACACTTGCATTTCAGTCAGCAGTGATAAAAGGGTTAACATTTTTTACCTGAATCCCGTTTACAAATATGCAGTACACAGACATCCCTGACCAATTTGGAAAATAGGTCCAAAAGGCTTATCAGTAAACCTGGAGGTTTTGAGAGTGCTAAAAATGTGAGCCACCAAGAAGCAGACTTCATCAAAGGTTCTGTTGTTTGCTGTTGAGTTCTTGGAATGAATTACATTTTTCAAGTTCATGCAAAACCAGCAAACAACTGGCATCAATTCATAGACAGGTTTTACACCTTAACACAAAGTATCTTTCTATTGTATGCCCTCTTTTGATTGATTGTATAGGCTCAACATTTTTAAAAGTTAACGTAGAAATCTTTCACAGCTTTGCAGGATAAACACACAGATGCTCAAACGACTTTTTGATCATGGTATTGCCAACACCTTTGGTCATTCTAATGAGCATTTTTCTTAAGAATGCAAAATAAAACTCACAATCCAAAAGGTTTAAGGTATTTGATGTTTTAGGTTTATAACTTGTTACATAAAGATTTTGATATTATAGATTGTACTTCATAAAAGCTGTAAAAAGCCTAGAATTGTGTAGCTTTAGCTATGTTTGCAGCTTTTCTGGTTGTTATGTGATAAGAGAGTATGACTTTCAGTGCCTAGGCAGTGAAGCAGCAGGGTATGTTTTCTGCCATCAATAAGTTCTCCAAAGTTAGGAGTCATGAATAATTCTCAAAAGACTGCCTCTCTTTACTTTCTGGGACAGGAGAGTACCTTTTGAGTGCAAAAAAAAACGTGCTGGAGGCAGAACGTAGAATTGGGCCACCAAACAGTTAAAGGTGTATATTTTGCAGCTACTAAAGGTATACTGATACTGACCTTTAGATTACAATGGATGTTAGTGCTGAACCCTTGGTAGCAACCTATCCCATGAGCCACCATGCCCACTGAACCATCATAACTGTGCAAATTGTATTAGTGTTTTGAAAAATTAATACAAACAAAACTGCCTGCAGTTTAGATTAGTATGGCAACTTTAAATGGATGTATCCTACTAATAGGTGCTAAAAACAGTGAAGAGTCTAGACTTACAGGTAGTCCGTGATGAGTGTGCTTAATACACTAAGGCAGCAGACCAAGTATATGGTCCATAAAACATCCACCTCCTCTGTTATTTGTTGTTCCGTTACTTTAATACATTGCAAATATTCAGAGCATATCAGGTCTCCTTCCAAATAATATAGCTCATCATGTGTATGTGTTGCTTGAACTGTGAACATTTCTCGAAGTTGTCTTGAACCCTTTTGGAATCATGTTCCAGTTGCTCCAATAATATGTATTCTTTTCTTCAACTATCATCTTTTGATTTTCTTTCACTTCAGAAATGCTTCCATCAGGGCTACAGCAATAATCTCATTTGGTGTCTTTTTCAGTATATTGTAGCTTCACAATATTCTTGCCTTGCTACTTTGGTGATTCACACTTCTGCTGATTTTAAAGCTTGAGCTGGTGCATACCTCTGCTGATGTAACTATGTATACATTTTCATTATTTCTTACTGAAAAGAAAGCATTCTTTTCAAACCTGTTTATGTTGTTAGAAGTACTTGATGTATTTGTGTTTTCCATGGCTTTTCTTTTTCTTATGAAGTATTTGAGCTACAGTGGTTTCCCATCACTTTCCTTACCAGCTGTACAAAGCCATTATTTGATGTATCCTGCACTTGCGACTGCTTGCAGCATTCCATTAACTTTGATATCTTTACTGCCTGAATGCTAATAATACCCATAATCTAAAATTCTCCACAAATTAACAGTGTCTCGTCCTCTAGGTCATGAAGGCCAGGTCAAAGGATGATCAGAATTAATCTGCTGTTCATCCTTTCTTCCTTTCTTCCTTCCTTCATTTTCAAATCACATTTCTTCTAATGCAGTCATATGGGAACCTGACAGCCAATCCCAGTAGCACTGGGGACAAGGCAAGAACCAGCACAAAATGAGATGCCAGTCACAGTCATGTACAGCCACAGTCACTCATCTCAGGCTAATTAAGAGTTGGGAATTAACCCTAATAAGTTCCACTGTTCTCTGATTTACCAAATGTATGAATGTTAGTTTGTTAGTGATTTTAAATTGGGCTTGCATCAGAAAGTGTGGGTGAATGAGCAAATGAGTGTGCCGTGCTGTGATGATTCTGTCAAGGTAGGGTTCACCTTGTCACAATCCCTAATTGGATTAAGTTTCAGTATGCAGTATTCTATTTCATTTTCCATGTACTCAGATATTAGAACATTTTTGATTAGAGCAGGTCCAACAAGTACACCAATCCCATTCACCTAATTAATTCTAAATAACATTTATTTGAGTTTTGAGGGTTTCTGCTACCCCTTGACACACTTCTTACTAAAATATCCAATGTGTCTATAGTTTGTTATGTGAAGGAAAAGTTTATAATGTTTGTGCAAAACCTACTTTCAATAAGTCTGAAAATGTGTCCTTTAATAACTTTTAATCACGTCATCTATTAATCTCCATGTAGTTACACTGAAAAGGTTCAGCTCCTTCATTCTTTCTTTGGAGGCAGAGGAAAACTTGGGAGGGAGGACACCCTGGGCCTGAATCATAGTTTGGCCCCTTCATTTTGCTTGACTTCTCATTGCATCCATAATGGCTAACATGGTAGAACAACCTACTACTAAACTAGGATTTAATAGGTTATGCTGAAAGAGTTTCTGTACATGTCTGTTGGGTTCACTCATAACTCACAGGTCAATTATAAATGAACTGAAATTCTATATAGAATCCTCTGTATATGATATATCTGTTTTGCATCCTTGAAATCAGCGAACTGCAGCTTTGAAAGCTGGCCAGTGCTGTTGTTCTACCACATTCGGAAGTGGCATCAGAGTTTGCTGTTTATACAAAATCATCACCTCCATATAATTCACTGTCACTAGTACTAGAATCTTATAATGCTGTCACTGCTGCTTGCGGAAGAACTATCATAACTATAAGGAAAAACACATTACTTCTTTTCTGTATGCACTTTCCATTCCAACAGCCCATATATAGCTGTTTTGCTTAATAACAAAGGAAATGTTTTTTCATAATCTTGGTTAATTTTGGTTCCTCATAGAATTCTAACATATTTGGTTCCTCACAGAATTCTAGCATATTAGTGAAACATTATCTGTTGTATCTAAACCCTTAGTTACGGCTCATTAATACTGTACATTTGTTCTTAATAAATGATGCTTGATGTTTCCTTAATAACTGTTTCTATTATTTTACCTGTGATGCATGGTAAACGTACTAGCTGATAGTTACTTGGATGAGTTTGATCACTCTGTAATACAATGGGATAATATTTGGTGGTTTCCAGGCTTTATAAAATTATCCTCTGTGCAGTGATTTTTGATAGTGTCACACACGTGCACATAGGGGGCAGCTAAAGGGCTTGAGTAAGGGCAATTCCGAGTCAGACCAGGAAGTGGAAGAGTGCACTGATTCTTTTTCTCCTTGGCCTGCAGACCATCCATGGGAGATTCCACCTGGCCCTGCTGATGTCACTTCCGGGTCCAAGCCTATGGAGGAAGACCTTGTCGGCTCCGGCTCCTTTGATGTCACGTCACAGGGGCTGAAGACCCTTATGAGCCTGACCCCTCTGACTTCACTTCCTGTCTTCCTCTTTAAAAGCCTGAAGTAATCTGATGGCACATCTTAGGGATCCTTAAATAATACAGTTGCAATAGCTATTTTTTTATCAATGTTTTGATTAGGTAGATCATCTGGGTGTTGTAGTAAGGAATTTACATTAGTAGATAACTAATGTAATGCTCTGGGTAAATGTAAGGTTATAATCAATGTCACACACGTGCGCATGGGAAGCAGCTAAAGGGCTTGAGTGAAGGCAGTTCGGAGGCATGCCGGGGTGTGGCAGAGTGCACTGACTCTTTTTCTCCCTTGCCTGTAGACCATTCCCGGGGGATTTCACCTGGCTCTCCTGACATCACTTCCGGGACTGAGCCAATGGAAGTCGGCCACACCAGCTCCAGTCTCTCTGATGTCACGTCCGGCTATGAACCAATGGTGGAAGACCACGGGCCGGATCCATATGACCTCACTTCCTGTCTTCCCCTTTAAAACCTGACCCTTTTCCTTTGTTTCCTCAGTCTTGTTTTGGACTCAGTTGAATGCACTTCAGTGCTGATTATTTGTTAAAACGACTTTTGCAGCCAGGATACCACATTATACGGGTGGCTGCCCCAAACCTTTATCTGTCCATGTCTCGTTCTTGTGACATCAAGTATAACACCTTGAAGATCTTCCAGATATTGTCATTTCGCCCAAGATGATAGACAGGTCAAAGTACAGTGAATGCTTGGTTGGACTGTAGATAAGGCTGAGCTGGACGAGCATTTAATCATCCAAAATAAGGTATCCATCCATGGTGGAGAGCTTGCCGTATATTTTATACCAAGGAAATTGTGTTCATGCATATCTATCTAAGGAATAAAAGCAGAAGTCATTTGTTAAAAATTGTAAGGTCAGAATAAACATTGAAGTGCAAGGATTTTCCCAAATCAATATTATTTATTTAATTATGTGTTTTTCAGAGTTTCTTTTACATATTGTTTACCTCTCTCCTCTTTTAAACAAAGTCCAGACAAGTTCTGCTGTGGCACTCACACTTAAATTAGATAATGTCAGCAACACTTATACAATACAATACAATACAGTTTATTTTTGTATAGCCTAAAATCACACAGGAAGTGCCGCAATGGGCTTTAACAGGCCCTGCCTCTTGACAGCCCCCCAGCCTTGACTCTCTGAGAAGACAAGGAAAAACTCCCAAAAAAACCTTGTAGGGAAAAAATGGAAGAAACCTCGGGAAAGGCAGTTCAAAGAGAGACCCCTTTCCAGGTAGGTTGGGCGTGCAGTGGGTGTCAAAAGAAGGGGTTCAATACAAGTATACAGAACAGAACAAATCCTTAATACAGCATAATAATAAAAATTTTAGAAGTACAGAGAAGAATTTAACAGAAGATGATATCACATAATAAGATTTGGATATTTTTAGAGTCCTGGAGACCTCATCCGTCAAGCTGCCTTCCCCATTTGGCCATTCCACGGCTAAAACAGTGCTGGGCCAGCCAATCCGATGAAAGGACCCTATTACCTCTTATGGCTGTGATAAACATTGAAGCACTTTCTAAAAAGGAATTGTAATGAGAATATGACAGGAATATATAGGTTTGTAGTTATGAAGCTCAGCATGTTCAAGAGAAGGCTTGTAAAGCCAAAGAGTGAAATACCTGCTTGATGACAGATTGGTACAGACGTGTACACAGAGAAAGGGATTGATGGGAGGTCATTTGAGAGAAGAGAGGAGGAGGTGAGATTGTGTGCTGATGGTGCTTCAGAGAATAAAGTGAAGAAGGACCATCTATAGAGGATCAGGGCTAACACAGCAGAGGATGCCATCTCTCTTTCAGGTGCAGGCTTCTATTCCAGCTGATTATGAATTTTGACTATTGCCTTCCGGGGGAAGGTTGTGAATCTTCTGCACAGAGAGCTAACGGAGTAGGGATTGGTAGTAAAATTGGATAAGTAAAATAATGAAGAGAATAGTTTATGTGTTAGCATATTTGGTTTTCCAATTGCAGCACAGGCAGATCAAGTGACTTAGTCAGGGTCACACAGTGTCAGCAGCAGGATTTGAACCCACAACCTCAGGGTTTGAAGTCCAGTATCGATACAGTATGCATGCCAAGCTACAGTACATTAAAAATTGAAGAAGGATGAAAAGATGTTAGTGATCCAATTATCTCCTCTTCCAGTGCCCAGTCTGACTCAGTTGTGGTATCAGTATTGATGGGCTCATTAAACCTGACTTTATGTACTGTTTCAAATTTCCTGAAGCAGATTTTTCTGCCTAATTGGACTAGTTTGTAGACTCACTGTTGCTCACAATCAGACACTCACTGTATAATTAAGTATTTAAACATGTTCACACTGAAATGTGAGATTGCTGCACCAAACGGTAATATATTAGTCATTGAGGAGACATAGCTATTCACATATCGGCATCAAAAAAGAGAGGTCAGTAGACTGTTAAATAATTTTCAGTCCCACAGTAAGCTGCTTAACCTTTTCGGTTATAAGCACAGTGAACAAGTTTGGCAGTGTACATGAGTGTGCCCTAAGATGGAATGGTGCCACATTTGGGGTCAGGGGCTTATGTTCAATGTTGCTAGATAGACTCTATCCCTATAACCTATAAGTAAGTTTGATAAGTAATAGACAGTTTTATAAGCTTTGGAAGATGCCAGTTAAAGATTGTATATTAATTTTTAAAGGACATTAATATTAGAAAGTAATTTGATATGTGCATAATATTCCAGTATGTAATATTGGAAAGTAATATGATATACTCATAAATAAATTGGAAAAGTAGCTATTTTGAGAATTTTTACTGCAGTCACATTATTCATTCTTTCATTTGTGTTGCCTGTTTCCTGGAGTTTCATTATATTCATCTTCTTAATTCTGTAAGCTGTGGAAGTAGCTTTTAAAGTTTTGAAAATGCAATTAAAGAACATAAACCAATGACATATTTAAAAAAATTCTATTTTTCACTTGTTACTTGCAAATGAGAGATTTAAAACTCTCCCAAACATTTTAAATCCTTTGACACAATTAAAGTGTTACTTATTTAACGCATAGAGGTGACAATTACAGTCTAAACTTGTCATTTTAGTGGGGGAGTAGCTATTAAATGGAACAGGTGGTGCTTTGAATTGTAGCTCAAAGGGAAGTGTGAGTGTGACAATACACAACATAAGAGTAAGGCGCCAATGCAGGAAAAAAAAAAAAAACAGGAGGGTTGTGTAAATTGCAGTTAAAAGCTTACCTAAAGACGTGCTTTGAGACAGATCTACCTTCATTACATTTATGTTCCCTCCATAGATATCTTCCATCATAGCAAGGTAATAACTTATAGTGTAAAATTAATTAATTTGGACCCTTTCTTCAAATGAGCTGCTATTTTCAATCTCATCCAGCCTTTGGTTCAGTATTTTTCCGCAGAAGGTCATTTTGTCATAAATAATGAAAATTCTCATCAGTAATGCATTTATTTACCTGTTAATGTGGAAAACATATTACAGTCCAGCAGAGTGTGTCGCCTGATTTCATTAAAAAAGAAGACCTACTGTGGATACAAAAAGTCTATACAGCCTCCTTTATATTTCAGCTTCTGTTATTGTGAAAGCTGAAATCAACAGAAAACTTTCATCACCTTTAATAACATATTGTAATCAATAATAACTAAATGAAAAAACAAACAGTTATTTTTATGGAAAAATAATCAAAAATAAAAGCAGCCCCAGAGCAGTATTTCTCAGCAGTGTAAACATGAACTTATTT
>JANRMT010062792.1:66663416-66664456 GCA_026402145.1 Polypterus bichir lapradei
GCCATAGCATCTCAATTTGATTCAGGTCAGGACTTTGACTAGGCCACTCCAAAGTCTTCATTTTGTTTTTCTTCAGCCATTCAGAGGTGGATTTGCTGGTGTGTTTTGGGTCATTGTCCTGTTGCAGCACCCAAGATCGCTTCAGCTTGAGTTGACGAACAGATGGCCGGACATTCTCCTTCAGGATTTTTTGGTAGACAGTAGAATTCATGGTTCCATCTATCACAGCAAGCCTTCCAGGTCCTGAAGCAGCAAAACAACCCCAGACCATCACACTACCACCACCATATTTTACTGTTGGTATGATGTTCTTTTTCTGAAATGCTGTGTTCCTTTTACGCCAGATGTAACGGGACATTTGCCTTCCAAAAAGTTCAACTTTTGTCTCATCAATTCACAAGGTATTTTCCCAAAAGTCTTGGCAATCATTGAGATGTTTCTTAGCAAAATTGAGACGAGCCCTAATGTTCTTTTTGCTTAACAGTGGTTTGCGTCTTGGAAATCTGCCATGCAGGCCGTTTTTGCCCAGTCTCTTTCTTATGGTGGAGTCGTGAACACTGACCTTAATTGAGGCAAGTGAGGCCTGCAGTTCTTTAGACGTTGTTCTGGGGTCTTTTGTGACCTCTCGGATGAGTCGTCTCTGCGCTCTTGGGGTAATTTTGGTCGGCCGGCCACTCCTGGGAAGGTTCACCACTGTTCCATGTTTTTGCCATTTGTGGATAATGGCTCTCACTGTGGTTCGCTGGAGTCCCAAAGCTTTAGAAATGGCTTTATAACCTTTACCAGACTGATAGATCTCAATTACTTCTGTTCTCATTTGTTCATGAATTTCTTTGGATCTTGGCATGATGTCTAGCTTTTGAGGTGCTTTTGGTCTACTTCTCTGTGTCAGGCAGCTCCTATTTAAGTGATTTCTTGATTGAAACAGGTGTGGCAGTAATCAGGCCTGGGGGTGGCTACAGAAATTGAACTCAGGTGTGATACACCACAGTTAGGTTATTTTTTAACAAGGGGGCAATTACTTTTTCACACAGGGCCAT
>JANRMT010062792.1:66679408-66700645 GCA_026402145.1 Polypterus bichir lapradei
TATCTATCTATCTATCTATCTATCTATCTATCTATCTATCTATCTATCTATCTATCTATCTATCTATCTATCTATCTATCTACTAGGAGTGGTCACAATATCCTGGGCAGGATGGCATGCTGGTAAATCCAAACCTTGAATCTTCCTGGTAGGTTTGATTTGTCCACCTTTGTGAGTCAGCCATCAAGCCTTTGATGGTTTTCTTAAAGAAAGTAGAGTCCTTAAGGCTGCAGTCAAAAGTGGTCATAAAGACTTTCCAAGACTCTTTGCTGCCTGTTCTGTAATAGATCAAATAGAGGCAAGAAATATTGAAAGGGGACTTTGTCCACTTCTCAACTCTTCTTTGGCACCAAGGTCTTGGATTTACTAGGTGTGAAACTCATCCTTGCCTAAGAGGTGAGCTTCTATAAATTGGAGGCTCCATCTGGCCCCAGTCACTGATGTTGTCGTGGTTGTGAGATTGTCCATGAAGGCTCAGACTGGGGGTTATTTTATTTTTTTCTCCAGCCGTATAGAGTTTTTTTTTGTTTTTTCTGTCCTCCCTGGCCATCGGACCTTACTCCTTTTCTATTTTAACTAATTTTGTCTTATTTTAATTTCTTATTTTGTCTTTTATTTTTCTTCATTATGTAAAGCACTTTGAGCTACTTTTTTGTATGAAAATGTGCTATATAAATAAATGTTGTTGCTGTTGTTGTGGTTGTTGTTGTTATCACACCTTGTTTTTGGGACTTCTACACTCCACTTCTGATGTGATGATCATGTTCATGGCAAGGGAAAAAGGGTAACTCAGATGGTATAGCCTATTATAATGACCTTTACAAAACTGTACTTGCTTGACACCATGGACCCAGAAGTGAGTCTTATTCTGAAATTGTTGTTATAATCCAGGATAAGGACTATGATCATGCTAAGAACGTGGTTTCTGTACAGATCAGTCTCAACAAGGCTGTGTGGCATAGACCTGTAAGCGTTGCTAAGATGAAATCACAGAACAAAAAACTTTCCTTTTCCCTCATGGGATTCTTAAATTAGCATCACATGATATCATAAAGAGAAAACCAAGACAAAGGAAAGCATGCTGTACTAGTTGGCTTCCAAGAGCCTATTCACCAAAGATGGAAGGACCCCCAGAGTCTTATAAAACCCAAATGGGAAAAGCTGATAGGGCCAAAGTCCAAGGAAGATGCATAAAACTGTTTTCTTCTTTTGTAAACACTGAGCAAGAAGCCTATACATATGTATTGATTAAATCAGTAGTATTTGATGAACAGGAATCTTCAAGATTTTCAGTAACTTCATCTTCCAGTGGCTTTAGGTGAGCTTCGAAATGGAAGGTGTTCATCTGGATTTGTCACTAGCATAAATGAGACACAACAACAACATTTATTTATGTAGCACATTTTTATACAACAATGTAGCTCAAAGTGCTTTACAAGGTGACAAAAGAAAGTTACAAGAAGAAAAAACAATTAAGATTAGGCAAAATATATTAAAGGATATATAACAACAAAACAAGGTAAGGTCAGACGGACATGAGCTAGACTAGGACAATAGCACCTTTTGACTTGTACATCTATTTCTTCTTCCTATTTTTGCTTCAGGGATACACTAAAGGCTTCTCTTAACTGTTACCTCAAGTTAATGTGGACAGTGCGAGAGATTAGGTTTCCAAGACCTTTGGTAGCCATGATACCTTGTAGTAAGAACTTTAATTTATTTAATTTTTTTGGTACCAAAAATAACTCTGGCATCTTTTGAAAGAATTCCTGAAAGACAACTTACCCTTTCAGTGTCCTCACCTTGACATTTCTCAATGAATTAACAGGATAATTTAGTGGCCTTTTTCCCTGTTTGACTTTAAAGGGGGTTGTGCCATTGTGCTAGCAGTTTTAAGGATTAGTAACAAAAGAGCTGAGATATGTGGATGATTGTTCCATAATTGCCTAGTAAAGGCTCGTTGCTCAGTGCAGCTTCAATGTACTCTTTTACAATGGAATGCATTTTTTAAAACTGAAAGGTAAGCAGTAAAGACAATTATATTAGTTTGCAACAGTCAATTGTTCTTCTCATACCTCTTAAATTAGGGCCAACCTTGCTTCAGGCTATCTCTGATATGGTGGAAATAAGACAACAAATAATGTGGGGCACAACCCAAAACCTGCTGTCATAGTAGCATAGGCATTTACAGCACATTGCAGGATTCCTCCCAAATATCTGGCATATTCTGCTATCACAGAATATAAAGTATTTGTGATAGTTTTAGTTATCCCTATGATAATGATGGTAATTCAGTTGAACAGAATGTCTACCATGTTTAGAGATACTAATGGCACCTTTGCATTGGACGAATTTGCTGTTCAGTACAAAAACCACAGAATTCCTTGACTTTGCCTGGTATTCTTTTTGCTTGCTTTTGCCCATGCCAAGATAGGCTGCACATGTTCTAGTTGTAAAAAAATCCTTTCATAGATCAAACAGCTTTCTGCATCTTCTCCTTAAAGATTACATACAAGTAACTCTTTAACCTGAAACAAGTATATGTAGGGGTCCTTGCCAAAACCCTGAAACCCTTAGCCGCTGTTTTCTGTGCATATTTTAATGTGTCATGCCCTACCCCATTGAAATACAGCATCTGTGCAATGTAAAGCAAGTGGCCTACATTCTGAACATTTTGCCCTTTACTTTGTGTGGTTGTTTAGGCTGTTTAATTGAGCTATAATATTAGATTAGATTAACTTTATTAATCTCAAGGGGAAATTCACATGCATAACAACAACAACAACAACAACATTTATTTATATAGCACATATTCATACAAACAGTAGCTCAAAGTGCTTTACATAATAAAGAATAGAAAAATAAACACAATATGAAAACAAAATAAATCAGCATTAATTAACATCGAATAAGAGTAAGGTCCAATGGCCAGGGGGGACAGAAAAAACAAAATAAAAACTCCACACGGCTGGAGAAAAAAAAATAAAATCTGTAGGGATTCCAGACCATGAGACCGCCCAGTCCCCACTGGGCATTCTACCTAACATAAATGAAACAGTCCTCTTTGGATTTAGGGTTCTCACGGAAAGGCTTGATGATGATGGTCACGTAGAATTCTGCCTTTTAGTCCATCCATCATTGTTGGAGCATCATGAAGCTTTGAGTAGGTGGAGGTGGCGCAGGCCACCACCACAAAGAAACCGGAAAAAGAAACAGAGAAGAGAGTAGGGGTCAGTACGGGTTGTAGAGCTACCCTGAATAGTTATTATGAGGAAATTGAACATATAGAGTATCAGGATTAAGTTAAATTAAGTTAAAGTGAAGTTATAGAAAGGCCATGTTAAAGTAATGTGTTTTCAGCAGTGTTTTAAAGTGCTCCACCGTATCAGCCTGACGAATTCCTATTGGCAGGCTATTCCAGATTTTAGGTGCATAGCAGCAGAAGGCCGCCTCACCACTTCTTTTAAGTTTTGTTCTTGGAATTCTAAGGAGACACTCATTTGAGGATCTGAGGTTACGATTTGGAATATAAGGTGTCAGACATTCCAATATATAAGAAGGGGCGAGATTATTTAAGGCTTTATAAACCATAAGCAGAATTTTAAAGTCAATCCTGAATGACACAGGTAACCAGTGTAGTGACATCAGAACTGGAGAAATGTGTTCGGATTTTCTTTTCCTAGTTAGGATTCTAGCAGCTGCATTCTGCACTAGTTGCAAACGATTTATGTCTTTCTTGGGTAGTCCTGAGAGGAGTGCGTTACAGTAATCTAGTCGACTGAAAACAAACGCGTGAACTAATTTCTCAGCATCTTTCAGTGATATAAGAGGTCTAACTTTACTTATGTTTCTTAAGTGAAAAAATGCTGTCCTAGTGATCTGATTAATATGCGATTTAAAATTCAGATTACAGTCAACAATTACCCCTAAGCTTTTTACCTCCGTCTTGACTTTTAATCCTAATGTATCCAGTTTATTTCTAATAGCCTCATTGTATCCATTATTGCCAATCACTAAGATTTCAGTTTTCTCTTTATTTAACTTGAGAAAGTTACTATTCATCCATTCTGAGATACAAGTCAGACATTGTGTTAGTGAGTCAATAGAATCGGGGTCATCAGGTGCTACTGATAAATACAGCTGTGTGTCATCAGCATAGCTGTGGTAGCTCACGTTGTGCCCTGAGATAATCTGACCTAACGGAAGCATGTAGATTGAGAATAACAGCGGACCCAGGATAGAGCCTTGTGGAACACCAAATCGGATATCATGTGTCTTTGAGTTGTAATTACCACAACTAACAAAAAATTTTCTCCCTGTCAGGTAGGATTCAAACCAATTTAAGACACTGCCAGAGAGGCCCACCCATTGACTAAGGCGATTTCTAAGAATATTATGATCAATAGTGTCAAATGCAGCACTCAGATCTAAGAGGATGAGAACCGATATATGGCCTCTGTCTGCATTCACCCGCAAGTCATTTACTACTTTAACGAGTGCAGTTTCTGTGCTGTGATTTATTCTAAAACCCGACTGAAATTTATCAAGAATAGCATGTTTATTTAGGTGGTCATTTAACTGCATAATGACTGCTTTCTCCAGAACTTTGCTTAAGAAAGGCAGGTTAGAGATGGGTCTAAAATTTTCAAATTCATAAAACAGCAGAAACATAAAAAACAAGAATACAGACTCATAGGACAATCAATCAGTCAATCAATAATTGTGTTTTATGCAGATATTTCAAAATGAACCTAGAAAGTGCTTCAGGTGGAAGCATTGAATTGCCTGGGGAGAAAAGACCCCCAAAGGCGCTTCTTTGCACACCATGGTGGAACAAGCCTCTGGCTAAAAGAACTCCAAGACAGGAAGGAGGTGGAGAGGATTTTTCATGATGAAATCCAGTTTTGCCACCATCCTGTTTTCCACATGTCTGTCCATGCACCCATTTTTATTTATCGCATTATTTAATATTGATTGCATTAACAGAAAATAAATGCAAGTTAGAACTGCAATGACTATGTGATTGTAAGCTTCTGAGGATCGTCCAGAAAAGACTTTGTTGCTGTCCTTTTAGGTTTGGTCACTATTTTGATGTTTCTGTTCAAGATAAACGTTTGCCCTGTAAAATGTCTTGACAAAATGAAGATATGGGAAATGCCTTTTTATTATTACTGTTTGTTTTTTTTTGGCACCTTCATGCAAGTCAGCTTAAATAAACATACAGTGCATTTGTTTACAAAAATACTTTTGCAATTGAATGACAATTGTTAAGGATCACAAGTGAGTCAAGTTGGAGACATAAAATAAATCAAGAGTATTATTCATTATTTCTATTGAATTTTATGCAAGGTCACCATATTTCCCGAGCCAATAAAGAGGACATAAAAATAAAAGGAGGACTGTGAGTAAACACCTTGTATCTTTTCTCTATATTAGAGTGAGGATGTTGAGGGTGGTGCCCCCTCTTGGACTTTCCTTCCTCTTATGTGTGTTTTCTCCTTCTCTGCATACACTGAAAAAAAATGTGAATGATTCACACTTAATATTTTCAATCTGAACCAATATAATTCTTTTTACCTTATTGATCCCACAATTTTTAAGTTGAGGCAAATCATTTAGAGTTATTGGGTGCAATTCACTTGTTTTTTTACTGAAATAAATCTATTTTTTAAGTTCTTCTTTTTTGGCAGTTGGAAAGCCATCAAACTGGAAAGTTCGACTGAAAGAATATACAAACGGCCCCCAAACACAGCACATGAACAACCTAAAATATTAAATTAAAATTGAATAGGATTTTTACGTTTATTCCCTCCACCATAACTTAATTTGGTACAAAGAAATTTTTTTACTTTGATTGAGATCTGAAACCAAATATTTCAAGCTGCAACACTAAATGACTAATCTTAAGTTGCTTGAAAGAGAAAATTTACATTGAATGAACAACATCAATGTAATACTTTTTTCAGTGTAAGAGTGTTTGTAATTAATTCCATAATGTCCGCACCTTTCCAGAAACCAGTCATCTATGGCTTTGCTGTTCCATGTTCATCTTATATTTGTTAAAAATTACACAGTAGCGAAAACTAAAAAAAGGACAGGAATTTTAAAAAAGAAACCCTGGTTAGAACAATGGACCACAGTGTGAAAAATCTGGACAAACTGTAAGATTTGTAAAATCTGCTTGAATGCTCAGATAGGTGTTTAAATAAAAAGATATTTCTGGGGAAACCCAAACGTATGGTAATCCTAATTTTAAGGACTGCACAACAGTAAGACATATTATACAACACTATATCACACTCAAAGAAGAACATATGGTGAGAAAAAACAGAAAGAAAGACTGAGGTGGACAACATTAATTAATGGACAAATTCTGAAGAAAGTTCAGACTGCTCCTTGGAAATCTATTTGTATTTCTTTTCTAAATATATCTAAAATATGACATTCTTTTATTATAATATTATATTAGACAGGTATAGATTTCAGCTGTATTAGGTGTTTATCACTTATTCATTTAGTAATTGTGTCCTATCAGGTACTACCTCAAATAATACTGCAATTGGATCTGATATTTGAATAAGGACTGAGCAGGGGACATTTCCTAAACAACATCTCTCATTAGTAGGGTCCTGACCCAGGTACATTTTACTTAAAGTATGTTAGGAAATACTGTAGGTGTACAATGTATAATTTTGAGTTAGATGGTGTCGGGTTTCACTCATGTTGATTTATATGCCTTATCTGAAAGTCTCATTGAAGGATCTAATTCCAGATGTGGTCTGCTATCTGGTAGTGCACTCTTAAAGGCACTGATTAGTGATGAGTAAACGCTACTGAATTCGCTTCGCCTTGAGTTCGGCAAAATGAAAGAAATGTTCATCAAAGTGAAAAGCAATTTGGGAAGGAGTAACTAAACTAGTTTTGAGTGGACTAAAATCGTGTAAAGGTCTTTTAAGTATCCCTGATGGCTAGGCAAATGTAATCTGAGCTGTGGGTAGCAGTGCTACTCACTGCACCACCATGCATGCCAAAGATAAAATTAATAGAATTAAATATCCATCCATCCATCCATTATCCAACCCGCTGAATCTGAACACAGGGTCACGAGGGTCTTCTGGAGCCAAACCCAGCCAACACAGGGCACAAGGCAGGAACTAATCCCGGGCAGGGTGCCAACCCACCACAGTAGAATTAAATATCACAACAGTAAATTTTCTTGCAAACTATGGCACTACGGCTTGCCCCCGCTCTGATTCGATAGCAGGTACTCACCATTCTCAAACTACAGTTGTTTTCCCTGATGCTTTTGCTGGTTTACTGTCGCTGCTACAGAAACAAGCACAACAATAAAACATATGGATTCTTCACTTCTTTCTGTTCTATTAAAGAGGAAGGCTTGTGTATTACACACAAGTCACATACATGTCCACACTAAAAGACATTATCTTTGAGACATGATTACAGTGATCCCTCGCTATATCGCGCTTCGACTTTCGCGGCTTCACTCTATCGCGGATTTTAAATGTAAGCATATCTAAATATATATCATGGATTTTTCCCTGGTTCGCGGATTTCTGCGGACAATGGGTCTTTTAATTTATGGTACATGCTTCCTCAGTTTGTTTGCCCAGTTGATTTCATACAAGGGACGCTATTGGCGGATGGCTTAGAAGCTACCCAATCAGAGCATGTATTACATATTAACTAAAACTCCTCAATGATATAAGATATGCTTCCCGCGCGGTGCTTGATTGTTTGCTTTTCTCTCTCTCTCTGACATTCTCTGCACCTGACAGAGAGGGTGTGAGCAGAGGGGCTGTTTGCACAGAGGCTGTTTGCTTAGAAGATATGGAAGCTCTAAAAAATGCCGGTTTATCGCGGTGCTTCGGCATACTTAAAAGCACAAAAGCACGTATTGATTTTTGATTGTTTGCTTTTCTGTCGTGCGCCCTCTCTCTCTGACAATCTCTGCTCCTGACGGCGCTCCTTTGAAGAGAAGATATGTTTGCATTCTTTTAATTGTGAGAAAGAACTGTCATCTCTGTCTTGTCATGGAGCACAGTTTAAACTTTTGACTAAAGGGTGTTATTTCATGTTTAGAGGGCTCAAATAATGTTAACAGTGTGGGAGAGTTTATAAGGGCTTAAAATATATAAAAATAACCATACAAACATATGGTTTCTACTTCTCGGATTTTCATCTATCGCGGGGGGTTCTGGAACGCAACCCCCGCGATCGAGGAGGGATTACTGTATACCAAAAAATTACCAGTTTGCTGCTGCATGCGAATTTTGTGTTTAAACATATTCACTAGTTTTCTGCTAATTTTTAGCACAACTGCTAGGATCAGCGTTATGTATTTGAGGGTTGTCCATTCCAACATCGGCTTCTACAGCTCTGCGATGTCACACTGGTCTTGCATCATGGGGTGCCGGGAAAAAAATATCTTAGGTATGGCAGATTTTTAGGAAAATATTTAGCAACCAAGGTCACTGTCAAGCACAACATATTTGCTGCAAAAAATGCTTCAGGAAATATTGCAGCTGAAAACCACTACAAGTTGTTTTTTTTCTGATGCTTTTCACAATCTCATAATGCATACAGTTTGTAAGTAAGGACTGGCCTTGGATCAGTAAGCTGGTGCAGGAAATGTGGTGAGATAGAAACTTAAAGGCAGGAGACAAGATCAGATGTCTGGCCATGAGAGCTGCGTTATTATCTCCTCAGCTATGTAACGTTTACTGCTGTAAATTTCCGTTGGCATAGAGGTAATAAATCACTTCAAAGGCTGAACTGAGAAACATCTTTAATCCCTTTTGCTGTGGTCTATAAACAGAGTAAATACACACGCTAAGTCACTGTGTTACAAACAAGCATAAGATGCAAACAACTCACCACATCACAATGTTTAGGGAACACATTGAACCTCTTTAAATCATATTATTTAAATAAACTTACTTTTCTGTGGTGACACACAGCATTGATAGTACAGATGATATCAGATAAATCAAAACAGTCCCGCAACATGCAATAATTAAAAATAGGAAACGGAAAGGACAGAAAACGTGAACTGTAACCTGGAAGTGAGTGAAGAAAATATGAAGTCATTCCAATGCTCTGCCATTAGAGGTCACCATTTACAGAGCAAAGTGTAAGTGTGCAGTGTGTATATTTGCAGTCCAGAAATGTAACTGGAAGTTAGGCAGTCCAATGCCTTTTTCTGTTTCAGATATCTGAAGATTTTTTTTCCATGCTGTCTTTGGTTGTCATATTAATTAATTTAAAATTGCTTTCAGTTTTTTAAAGAAAATAACTTAATATTGAAAAATATATACTGTATTGAAATGCATTAGAACAGATAAAGACATTTCACAAGGATATTCATTTAACAATGTGTTTTTGTGTGTGTATTTTCAGTATGCAAACTCTCTGCCAAATGTTTTATGGATTCCCAATTTGGGGGATGACAATAACCTTGATCATTCCAAAATTTACTCAATGCCCCCAACCCAGGGAACATTGGGTAGCTCATCTTGTGCTTGTTCAGTGTACAGATCTACACAGTATTACCTGCCTCCACAAAATTTTATGCAGATTCCCCTTTTGTACTGGGGAAGAAGGTAGGCTATGTTTGGTTTCAAAATGTAGTCATTCCCCCTATCCCAGGCAGCACTGGTTTATGCTCCCACCCTGGACATCACCAGGTACCCCTACTATAAAGGATAAGTACATTATCAGTTGATAAGGTCTCATGTAATACTTTTCATTAGTTTACGATTTTTTTTTAACAAGACCAACAGGCTTATTCCAATTAAATAATTATTTGCTGTTGGTTACTTTCACCTGAAAAAAACCTTTAGCACTATTTTTCTTGCATTCAGAATGGTCCTTGTCAATGTAGGTAGATGGTGTCAAAACACAAAGGGAGAGCAGAAAACAATTTGGGGAACTGCCCCATATATTGTAACACACAATCCAGAAATAAATGGCTCCAGAGGACTCTCTGGTTCCGCGTTCAAAAATGAAAACAGCTAGGGAGGGAAGATGCTCGGTTCTTATAGAGGCAGAGGAGGAAGAGGTGGGTTCAAAATCAAAGAGCAGGAAGTGAGGTAGATAGGAGATGTGGCTAGAAAAGTCGTACAGGAACTGGAGGAATTTTTTAGGCTGGTTTCTCCTCGGGTGATCTGTGGAAGCGGGAGAAGAAAGGGTAGTGCACTTCGTCAAATCCTGTTCTTGTATCCTACCCTTCGTTAAGCCCTTAGCCTGCCTCCCAAGCACATGTGTGTGACAATGGCTAGTGGTTCAATTGAGAGGCCAGATAAAATTTGTGACAAAGGACAACCCTGTCTGGGCCCATGATTTAAAATGACATATTCCAAATATATATATTATTTATACAAAGTGAAACTTCTAGTTTGAGATGTAATAGTTTACGCCATGCACATATTATGGGTCTAAACCCTAATTTATATAAGGTGGGGAATAAATAACAATATTGAACTCTAGCAAAGCTTTTTTCTGCATCCTAAGACAGCAGGACCTTAATGAGCTCTCCTACTGGTGAGGTCAATATTACAATAAATATATGTCAGAAATCTCTAAGAATATTCACTGCCTTTAACAAATTGACTTTTAGTTTGTAAAATAATAAAAGTGTTCTATTTTATGGAGATTGTGACAGGCAAAATATTGAAAGTGGTACTAGAAGAGAGACAAGATAAAATAGTGGTGATTTATGCAAGTGGAATCTGTTACCAAGAGTAAAAATAAAAAGGCTACTAAACCAAATATGCTAAGCCAGGAATCAAATACTTGGAAAAAGACATACAAATTTCTAAACATAAAGTTGAATCACGCACTAGCTAACACTGCAAGATATTTATTGATGCAAATTATTTTTAAATGTGTGAAGATTACATAATTTCACAAAACTAATCAAAGAAATATTTAAAGAAGAAAAAAATGAAAGAAAAAATCAAATTGGCCTGGAAACTTTTTAAAAATGTTTCATATCAAGAAAAAGGAGGCATTTGCTCTACTCTGTAAGAACACTGGCAAGAATCTTAACATTGTTGTTCAATGATGAAACTGGAGTGTAATAAGAGTGATGTAAAATTTTCCTAGTTTTCTTGATAAAAATAAATATATTGTGTCCAAAGTTAATATACCTAATTTAACCCAATTTCTTAAAACAATTCTGCTGGGCAGCCATCTGGGCCTTTTACATTCCCTACATTCATGATTTCAGAGAGAATTAGGTTTGTCTAAATTAGGTTTGTCTAGCTCAGCGGTCACCAACTGTCAGACTCTGGTTCAAATCCGGACTGCTAGAGGCTTCCATATGGGCCGTGAACCCATTTGACATAATGAACAAAAATCTCTAATCATTATTATTATTATTATTATTATTATTTTGTTATGAAAGTAACTGCTTAAAAGGCACTAAAAGGCTAACTCAGTAGAGTCCTCTGGGTCCTATAGGACTACACGTTTATTCATACGCTATGCTCAGGTAGAGATGCGAGAAGACTGACTCACAGGCATATGTAATTTTAAATGAATGGAAAAACATGGCATTACCAAAAATTAGAAAAGCTGACAGTGAAAACAGAGTCTTCCAAAATGACTGGACAGAAAAATATGCATTTATTCTTCCTGCAACGAGCTCAATGAGGCCAGTGTTCCTTAGTTGCTTGGAATCTGTTATGGTTGACAAAAGTCCAAAATATTAAAAGCAGTTACTAAACTAGATACAGATGCTTCCACGAAACTTACCCACTGCAATCCAAGGTAAGGACATGAAAAATTAACTGAAAATTAAATGAGCTCAAAGCCAAATACAAGCAATCTATACGGGTTCTCTCTTATTCCCTCAGTGAGCATACATATGTTTGCTGAGAATACAGAGGATTTTAGGAAGACATAAAAAGCCATTTACAGATGGGGAAATAGTAAAGGAGTGCATGGATGCTGTGTTCTGAAACACTTCTAGAAGGGAAAGAAAGACATGAACTAAGAGAAAAAATTAAAGAAATCCTCCTTTCAGCCACAATAACCACCAGAAGAGCCACAACAACCACAGGGACCTGAGCCTTGAAGTGAGGTCTGGATTGAGAGCCCTGCTGGATGCCATGGAATAGCAGGGACCCGGACCTGTTGGAATTGAATGACTTTGTCTATCAGATGATTGTCTACTCTGTTTCAAGGCCTCGCAGCAGAGGTAATCAGAGGAAACGTCATTGACAAAGGGTTGCATCAGGGACTGAATTATTTATTGTTTTAACCTCCATTTATGCACCATTTTTTAAGGATTATTTATTTATAATGGGTCACGCACTGAACTGTTTAATTCAGATACTTTGTTTTGCTTGTTTTAAATAAAAGCACTGTCATTTTTTCACCTAGCCCTTGCTGCTGCATGTGTGACCTGCACCGTGACAGAGCAGTGTGGAGTCTGTGAACTCGTCACCTTCTGGCTACAGACTATACCTGAGACAGTTTTCCCTGGACTTACCAAAGTAGCAGTACTCACCTTGACAATGTTTGGCTACACATACAACTGTGTATAAGCATTCTCAGTAGAGAATTAAATGCTGTTGAAGAATGAGCAATGAACATTTATATGTCTGTTTGAGAATGGCACTGATCCCATTCATCCCAAGGTTCAAAATGTTAGCAGGAAAGGCTAAAGCCAATTTCTCCCACTGAATTAGTGAAGTATAGACAATACAAGTGAATGTGATTTGTGGTTTCTTTTTTAAGCTAAGAACTTTGTGTTTAAGTCATTGTTAAGCTCAGTTCAGCCTAAAATAACACTTTAGTTTTCTTTTGAGGGTGTTATATCATTATGGACTGAAGTGAATGTTGTGATTTGTGAGTCCCTGTCTTGCACCCGAAAAAAACGAGGCTGAGACTCAGTACTTTAGCAAAACCAACTTTATTTAGCTTGAAATAGGAACAGCACTGTTATTTATTGTAGCAGGATCTACTACTCTCCTATACACAGACACAGCAATCACAGGTTATGGCCAAGTAATATTGTTAAGGTTCCTTGCATCACCCATCGATGGCAAGCGCTTACAGTGCGACTGGGATCAACTCGGATCTGCTTTAGCTGTGAGCTGCAGCAGCTTTGGGAGCCTGTGGTTGCCCCAGCAACTGATAAACTGTCTTGCACAGACGCAGTGATTGCACTTCGGGATGCTCTTCGGCATGTAGTCCTATTGGGAGAATCCCAAAAGAGTTTAGAAACAATGTGTTTACAGTGTACATTTAGAGATGAAGGCTTCATTGCACTTTGTTTTTCATTCATCAAATGTTTGTCCAACATAGGCATGGTATTTTTGCCTGTTTGAGTTAATGAGTGATTTTGTATTCTACTAAAGCAACCTGGAGGGCAAAGAAGACATTGTTCAAAAATGTTTTCTAAAGGATTAGTTGTGTCATGCCGAAAACATTTTACTGCAAAAATGATAACATTTTATACTTTGTTCAATAAAAATGTTAACTAAACGGATGTCTTTAGAACCGTATTGGCAGCTATCTAATTGTTTGGACCTCAGCAGGAGAGGAGGGTTGACTTTCTGGGCCTTGTCATTTTAGTTGAATACTCTTCATCTAGCGTAGTTCAATGTGGTGGTTCGATGCCCAAGTACAAACTTGTTTTTAACTTTGTCCACTTCTTTTTTTGACAGTCTCAGTCTGACATTACTGCTGACATGATTTTATAACACATTTCAATATTTTGCTCATTTGTTTTTCACCGTTTATGTGGGTGATATCATCTAATGTCGCTAGTTTAGTATTTGGGTGCCAAGACACCACGTACTTGCTAGTAGGCGTGTCCTATGTGTAGATCTTGGCCTGGAGGCATACCCAGATTATCGATCTGTCTTTCACAGGCTAAGGGATGACAGATATGGAGGCAATGGTAACCTGAGGGCCTTAAAGTTCACCCTACAGTTCCAAATATCTGGTCCTAGCAGTTGATGCTGAGGTTTTAACAGATTGGGTTACTTATTGCACGCCATTGTCTCACAGACCTATACTTAACATCCCTAACCTTGCCTAACCCTTTAATTAAACCTCTAAGTTGACATTCACCTACCTGAACTTCTGAGATAAGAAAATGTAAGAAACTAAACCAAATTAATATTAAGAGTTTAACTTATTTATTGAGCTGCAGAAGTAAATATATAAAAGATGAAATCGTAAATATAAATAAAAATAAAAATAACATTCTTACAATAATTTGGCAACAATGACACAGATTCAGACCTTCCTCTCTATCTTCAACATCCTCTGTCCTCTATCTTTCAGATCTTTAATATCACAAATCCATCCATTATCCAACCTGCTACTGTATATCCTAACTACAGGGTCTGTAGGAAACTGAGAAAGACAGTCAGTGCACTCCGCCGCCCCAGGTCAGATGTTTTATTACGCTTACTCAGACCCTTTAGCTGCCTCCTACTCGCACGTGTGTGACACTACTTACATACATTTTCAGCTTCATGTTTTAATATTATCTGAAAAGCATCATTTGGATTAAATAATTTATTAACTATTCCAAAAAATAGTAATAAAAAGTTCCCTAAACAAGTCTTGAGGGAAACAAAAATAGAAAAACACTAAAAAACTACTTATTCCAGAGTTTCAAATATTTACGCATGTCATGACAAAAAAATACTTTAATTCAATAACTCAGATCTTGACAGGAAAAGTGAAAAAAACTACTTTTAGTTCAAAAGTTCAGATCTTGATAAGAAAAATGATTTAAACTGATTTGTATCCTTGTATTCATTTTATTGCTTATTTTTCTTAATTTTGAAGGTCATACTTCTTGATTAGTGAATTTACATAACAGCGCTGATTAATGCTTACATATCATACTCTGATTGGTTAAAAGACATGAGGTGCTTTAGCATAGAGCACAACCAGCCTAAAAAAAAGTCTTTCTCTATTACATCCTTGTTCTTCAATATGCCTTAAGTTAGATATTATCCTTGAAATCTCTTTGTATGTGATAATTGTCCAGTTTTATTGTTTACAGAATATCTGCTGATCTCTTAATCACGCATTTAGTGCATTATATCAACCTGCTCTTGGTACATTCTTGTCTTTGTTGTTCACTTGACCTTTGTCTGGTTTTCTGATATGTCTGAACAGGTTTCTGACATTTATTAACCCTTTATGCTATTTCTTTAAGTTGCGTGCTATATTTTAACGTGGAAAGCATATCAAAACACTTTATCCTAAGTGACTACGTGACCCCTTCTACAAACCACACCAAAACTTGCATACTATGTTTTTTTTCCTACAATATCAGACACCATTAAGCATATGGTACTGGTGTGTCAAGGGGTGCACTGGTGTCACACAGCGCAACCTCCTAGACTACTACTCCAGCAATTTTGCAAGTTATTGTGGTACCAAAACCACAAAATGGAATCACATCACACCAAAACAATGGTGGCAGGGCAAAATAAAAACATAAAATTAAAAAAAAAATCAACAAAAGTTCAGAAACTTGAGAACTGCCAAATGAAACATATAAGGAGAATGTCTAATGCTTCACACTTCCAACAATACTAAATATGCCCATAGAAAAAATGTATTCTAAGCAGAAAAAAAATAAGGCAAATTCATAACACAAAAGATGTTTAATTTTTCTTTGGGAGAGACTCCAAAAAACAGGTTGTTATGATGAGCAGCACACAAAAGCAATGAAAGGGTGTGAGGCCACCAAAAGACCTACTGAATCAGACTAGAGGTGTCCACTATCCTGATTAAAATAGGCCTCACGCCAGGCAGCCTGACTCCAGATATTACTGGCAGGTTTTGGCCTATCCAGGGGAAAAATTGAGAAAAGGTTTTTAAAGTTTAGTATACTTTGAATTTCCCAAAATATATCAAAATGCCTCTGAGATGAAATGAAAACCATAAATCCTTTAGCTTGAGAAACCAGTTCACAAATTATCTTTATTAAAAAAGTATGATTTATTTGAAATCAATCAGAAAATATGAAAAGAAGGTAAAGGACAGAAAAAGGCAAACTACAACAAACACATCCTTATTTAAAATCCAATATTCATGAACTGAAGACAGAGACAAAAATTTTAAATCCAGAAAAATACAATACTCATGAAATAATGTACATCTCAAAAAATAACCACAATTAGCCACAATTAACCACAAAAGGATCAACTCCTTAGCCTCACAATAAATAAGCTGAGGGTGGTCCTTGACTTGTGATGTTACGGTGGACCAGCCCACTTTGGATTCCACCCACAAAACACAAAGCTTCAAGAGAACAAGTATTACATAGATAGTAAATGATAAGACCTTTATTGTCATTGCAAGTACATAGTGATATTGTTGTTCCACCACTGAGGTGTTGAAAAAATAAATACAGTAAATAAATAAGAGAAGCAGAAGATAAATAAAAAGCACAAATAATTAAATACTGTAAATATAGTAAATAAGAGATAAAAGGAAAAGTAACGTACAGTACAATCACACATAAAACAGTAGTTGGGTACAATACACATTGCAGGGCTGGTAGGATCAGGTTAATGGGAGTTCTGTGATCTTAGGGCTTAGGGAGAAGAAGCTGTTGCTGAAGCGGAAGGAGCAAGTGGTGAGGTTCTGGTAGCACTTACCAGAAAGCAGAAGTGAAAATAGGCAATGAGCTGTACGGCTGTCATCAGAGATGTTGGATTTAATTCACCTCAGACATCTGGTTAAGCAGATGGTATGAAGCTGAGAAAAATAAGAGCCAATGATTTTAGAAGCTGTAGGACAGTCCTTTGGAGGAATCTGCATTCTTGACAAGTCAGGTTACCAAACTACACCATGATGTATCCGGTCAGGATGCTTTCAACAGTGCAGCAATACAAGTTTACTAGTGTTTTGGTTCTCAATGCAAAGCTCTTTAGCTTCCTCAGCAAAAAGCAACCGTTGTTTAGCCTTTTTGAGTATGCAAGTGGTGTTTACTGATTACGAAAGGCTGTTGGTGATCTGGACATCCAGGAATCTGAAGTCACTGACTGTGTGGACAGGGGAGCCATTGATTTGGAATTGAGAATGACTGCCTTTATTTTTTCTGAGGTAGAATAATGGTTTAAAAACACAGAAAAGGAAAGTAAACATAAGCCAAGGGGCCCACCCTGACTGAAACATGACATGTTTCCTTGTTGCATCACCATCTTATTATACCTGTGCAATGTGGATATCACTGGCCTGAACAACACTGGCCATGCAAATCAAGCACATTATACAGCTCCCACACTAAAAACAAACACCATGATAATAACATAGTGATGTCACCGTCACAGTGATAAAATATATTGCATAAACAATCCCGAAATCCACAGAAAGTGTAAAAAAGAGAAAACAGATAACAAAAATTCTGACTACTGCACTGTGTTGAAAATGATGAAGGATACAACATCCCAGATGGTAATTACTGCATCAGATCTATTGTATTTCAGGCAGGGTTCCTCATATCCTTGTTTTATATATTTTTGTTCCCTTTTGGTGCATTGGTTTTGTGCTCTATGGAGCTTGATTTTGTTTTAGTGATTTTTTGTTAAAAATAAACATTTTATTTTATAAAGATTCTTCAAGGCCTTTTTTCTGACTGTTAACTTTCAGCATCTGTGCCAGTTAGAGTTTTCGTTCTCCTTATGGCCATTTGATCAAATTATATCTTTTGAAATAAGACATCATTTTTTGCAATAGTACCTTTTTTGACTTTTATTCTTTCTTTTGTAATGCATTTAATCATTTGAAAGCTCTTCGTGTGACACTTCTGTGTGAAAATGTACTATGTAATTTAATTTATTTTTATGCTTTCGATTTTTTATTTTTGACTACACGCTTGTCTAGTCCCAATAATCTGATTGCTGATTTTTTTTCTATTGATACCTGCTCAGTCCTAATTGTCCTTCCTGGTATTCATTTTTGATACTCAGCTTCACAAGCTTTGATAAATATTTTATTAAATGATCCAACAGTCCTAAGAGTTGTATCACAAGACAAGGAAATTACCAAGAAAGTTACAGAACAGCAAAACTGTATTGTAAACTATTATATTTTGTTGCATGCAGATAATACAGTGTATCGTTTTATTTTTGCAGTTGCAGCAATTGTGTCAGTTCTGGTATTTAAACAGGCTGTTATATTTGGTATAGATATTTAATTTGTTACTTGGATATGGACAGGATCCCTGGAATCCCTGACAAACAAAATTACTGAGATGCCTTTACTCAGGAGTAATTAATGCTGTTAATCTTTTTATAATCTCTTTCATACTCTGATTTGTAGTTTTGGTACACACTCTTTATCTGATCTGGTTTTCCAGTACTCATTTTGGTCTATGTTCTTTTGTTCTACCATCTCACCCTTTTCCATAAGAAGTCCCCAGCTTTTCACAAATGTTTTAGTAGTGCTACAACAAGGGTGATCACCTTTGTAGGTTTCTTCTCCATAATACTCTTATACCAGTGTGCTAGGTAAGCCAATGTTGAATATTTGTCATTGTACCTAGGGAAGACCAAGGAGCTGGAATGAACAAATCCAAAGCCACCACCTATACCATCCAATTGAGAACATCGTTCAAACCATTGTGCATCATATCTCATATCTTAAATATATGATGCGCTCTCGACCCACTGGAGACAATAGTGCTGAAGAGAATGACGACAAAACTGAGTGCCATTATGAACAATGCTCTCTGACACCACAACACTGAGGACTTTCAGCCAATGAATTATTCAGGAGAAGTATCAGGAAATGCTACTGGGAGCTCCTTTATACCAACAGCAATATGTCTGCCTAATGCCTCAAGGTGACTGCTCTTTTTATCTTTGGCCAAGTCAGAAGTTTTCATACATAATAACATAATAATATTTATGTATGTATGTATTTATTTATCTCTTGAGCTTGTGTAAAAAGTCAAACTTAGGACAAATAAAGTTCTGTCTAACCTAATCTCCTTTGTGTAAAGTAGATAGGAAGGTACTGTTGATGTTATCCTGATCCCACTCAGCACATCTCCCTTCAGGGTTTTGTAATTAGTGGCCATTTTCTCATTGTGATTGAGGTTGACGTGTAGGGTCTTGCTGGTAAGAAAGGGAGGCAGGATTTCGTCACAGTTATGTTCAAGCAAGTTTCATTTTTACTATAGGTTGAATACAGCAGGAACAGGCTTCATTGTCACCCTGTTGAGTTAAATTCAGCTGGAGACAGGTGGCAGGAGTATGACACATTCATGCTCAGCTTCCTTAAATTCAGCAGTTTCACCAATTGCTGTCCAGTGTTGGCCAATCTGGACCTGAACAAAAGACTCATTCGATTTGTTTTGTTAATACAGTGGATGTCATATCATTACGTTTAGAAAAAGCATATATGCTCATGAGTCAAGCTTCTGTGAAGTTGAGTCACATCAGCTTTTACAACATGTGCCTTCCTAATTTTGTTATGTCTGTCATTGTAAAGCACTAATCATATCTAACTTTTCTAGTGTTTCATTTCCTGGCTTGTGAGTAAGTGAGCAAGGCAGAAAACATGTCATTTCTAGGTTTCTCTTCTCTCCTTGTAGCTGGGGTTTTCCAGTCACTGTTTGGAGAATTAAAATCTCACATGATCAGCACATCTCATTTCCTGCATATAAAGTATTTTCCCTTAACAAAGTGCTACGTTGAGATATTGTAAGTTGTGCCTTTACCAGATTCTAAGCACTGATGTTCTGAATGTTTTTCTTAACTCAGATTTATTTTAGACAATGAACTGACTGAAAATCACTTTCAGGTTCAATATAGATACTGATGTAATTTACACGTACAACATGGTTTCGTTTTAGCAAAACAGCTTGAATTTCTGGTAGAGCAGTGACTTTTAGTTTCATTTGAATCATTGAATTTATTGAAATATTAGTAAAATGACAGACTTATTTCTCCAGTAAGATGTATCCTTACACACTTAGAGGTGACTTCACTAGGCAGACCTGCTTCTTAGCACAACAGCCTGCTGCTCCATATACTTAATATAATGTATATTATAACACTTAGCTGTCATTAGACCAACAATGTTTAAACATCAGATGTGTGAGTTAAATACATTTTGCATGGTATGATGGTTGGCGTCAGTTGTGATTGTCCCAGCATCCTGAGATTTTCATGCACTACAGTCCTTTTAGTTTACAGAGAATGATGTGATTAATAAAACATCCAGTGAGTTCAGTTCTGTGGACAAAAGCACCATGTTAATGTGAAAGGTCAGAGATGAAAGTCCAGACTCATTTAAGACAACAAAAACACTAGAAATACTATAATAATGGCGTGCAGAAGGACATCTCTGAACGCCTGATGTGTCTGATGTTTAACTGAATGCAATACCATAGCAAAAGACACACTTTAGGCCTCTTAATATTAATTGAACGTCATTTGGAAGTGTCAGTGTACCTAAGCACTGTTGCTGACATTTATAGCCATATTCAATCCACATATAAAGGTGTGTTTATTAAAATCCATTTCATGAAGAATATGTCCAATATACTTTACCAGTCCAGGAGAGGGTAATTCACCAAAATATCTCAGAGTTATTCACAAAAACAACATACTGTATTTTGCTAGCAGAACATTAACTGAGCTCACCCTATTATTAAGAACTACAAGGAGAATTTAGCTCCCAACCTCCTCTGAATGGGCATGAAAAGTATTGTGTCTTCTCAATGTCTATCACTGCTCTTGGTAACCCAAAAAAGCACAGGAAAGCTGTAGGTTATTATCTGTTTTCTTTTTACAATGGCCTGCACTTACATTTTTCTTTTACTGCTATTGTACATTTGTTAATATATTGTTCCTACGTGTCATCCAGGCATGTAAAAATAATAATATTAGCATGCACAAAATGTACTGCAGAGTCACCAAAAGCCTTTTAAAGCCTTGACAGGAGTGAAGGAGAAGGGGTGTTCTTGAATGGTCCCCAAACCCAGAACAATATCAAGGCGTGTCCAATGTACAAAGAAAAGTTTGTTAATTAACAAAATAACATTGAAGATGGGATGCACATATGGGTAAACTCAAAATGGAACACAAAACAGAAGTAAAACAATAACCTGCAGCCTTTCTGGGCTTACTGGGATGGGTCTTTTCTCATGTCTGATGGTTAAGGAGACTTGTACACCTAGATAGATAGATAGATAGATAGATAGATAGATAGATAGATAGATAG
>JANRMT010062792.1:66700655-66718319 GCA_026402145.1 Polypterus bichir lapradei
TAGATAGATAGATAGATAGATAGATAGATAGATAGATAGATAGATAGATAGATAGACAGACACCTGCTCACTTATGTAGAAATACTCCCTTCCCTCTCACATGCCCTTCTTCAAGTTGACCTCCTGCCTTGACTCACCTTCTGGGCCATGACTTGAAACAATTTTTAAGTACCACCCAAGAATTACTTTGGGTTAAATTTTCAAACTAGAAATGTCCTTGGCAACTCTCAGTGTTCTTCTCCAAGAGCTCTTTCTACCCATCCCACGTGTTCTTGTAGCCCTAAGCCCCAGCTCGTCTTTTGTCCACCATAAGGTAAACAATGTGACCAAACAAAAAGGACAGAGAGTAAAACCATGTTGCCACATACTGAAATGGGGGATTTCTATAACCGTACCCAATTTCTGCCATTGAAATTTTCTTGCCTCTGAGCTCCTTGAGTAACTAGTTCCAGGTTGATTTTCCTCAATAAAGAACCTAGATCTCACAGATGTTAGTCTTTTTCCTGTCCTGATATGATGATAAGCCTCGTTAATGCCAGAGCCCACATTCCCCTGTATTCTTATTGTAATTCTAGGTCTGTCTGGCCACGCCTTACATAACCATTATTGTTAACCTAAAAAAAGAAACTGAAGATATTGGGTCTACATGAAGCTCAAACGGCCTTGCTTCACTGCTCTGACTTTGCACAGTCAGTGTGAATACCTGGCCACATTAATTAACTCCTAACTGTCAAAGGTGCTGAATATTGCAAGAAAACAGTAACTAGAAACAAAATGAACAAGACAACAGAAGGCAAAAACAATGTAGAAAAGTACAATCAAAAATGACAAAAAATAGGTAATAAGTACCAAAGATTGTCTGTTGATTTTAAAATAATCAGAAGAGCCAATTAGAGCCACCCTATTCACTTAGATTGTCCACAGTATCAGTGAATCAAGATTTGAAGGTCCCTAAAATCCTATTCTCCATCACAATACCTGGTCATTTATTACATATGTTGATGATTCTTTTCAAGAATTAAAATATTCTGTTATTTGTGTAAAATCTACTCGTAACAAGTTTCCAAATGTGTCCCTGTATTCTGGTTGCAGAATTTATTATAAAGTTACAGATGGGATGGATGCATTATACTAATTCCTTTTCATAATTTTAAATTCCCCTCATAGCTCTGACCGGTCAGTCTTGGAATCAACTTAGTTGCTCTTCTTTTACTTTCTCTAGCTTTGCTACAGTATGTCCTGTTTGTAATATGGAGACCAAATCATAGTGCTTCAGGTAAGGCCTCACTAGTATGTTAAATAACTTAATCACATCCTCCCTTCAATTGCACTCCACACATTGTGATATATAACCCAACATCCTATTAGCCTTCTTCTCAGCAGCCCTAACACTGATCTCTGAGGGACACTACTTTTAGTATCACAGTAATTCTGAAAATATTCCTCTCACCATTACCATTTGCTTCCTGTGTTTGAGTTAATTCTGTACACACCTGCAGACCATGTCCTGAATTCTCACTTCTTTTAGTCTGATCACTAACCATTCATGTGGTACCTTATCAAAAGTCAAAATAATATTATATGCATCTCTCTTATTGTATTTTTTTGTTGCCTCATCATAGAATACCAGCATATTAGTGAAACACAAATCCTCGTCTGAACCCATATTGACTGTTTGCTAATACACCTCTTCTAAACATGCACTGCTCAATCTTTTCCTTAACAATTGCTTTTATTATTTTACCTGTGATGCATGTTAATCTTAAAGGCCTATAGTTACGTTCAGCCCAATCACCCTTTTCATAATCTGTAGGAATTTCTGCAGTCTGCAGAATATTTAGAAAAATATATGCCTACAGTTTATATATGTACTCAGTAACTTCTTTAAACACTTGAGGATAGATGTTACTGGTTTCTGTTGACTTGTTAGTTTTCAATCTACGTATTCTAAGAAGTGCTTCTTCTTCTAATATTTCCAAATCACTAAGTACCTCCATATGAGTCCATGTTACTTTTGGGAGATTGTTGACTTCTTTATACAAATAAACCTCAATAAAGTGTTGAGTTCAAAGCTGTTTCACTGCCTAAATTCTGACTGACCATTAATCCACTTCCTCCTTGGCTGTTCTTTTACTGCTAAACTATTGAAAGAATCTTTTTGGTTCACCATTTGACTTTTTTGCAAAATTTCTCTCCAACTGTCTTTTGCCTTCCAAATATCCTTTTAACTGTTGCATTTATGCTATCATATGCCATTGTCTTTTATGTGCTCTACCGCTGTTTTTTCCTTTATAACTTCCTTCTCAGCCCCTTACTTATTCACTTTGATTTCTAATGGCGATAACACTTTACTTTAGGTACTGCAAAAATGCATCCATTACTCATTTACTCTGTGACAGGCACTTGGCTTCCTTACCCAGCCAGAACGCCCCTGCACCCTATATTCAGGGGGAGCAGCCATGGACACTGCAATACCTCCCCCTGGACGCTAGATGGCCGCCTCCCTGGGGTGGACCAGTGCCTCGCCTTCCCGCAGGGCATCCTGGGAGTTGGAGTTGGGTGCAGCCCTGTTGGGTCCCGCAGGCACCGCCAGAGGTTGCTGTGTTTGGGACTCCTGAGCCCTTATGGGCAACTAATTCATCACACCCAGAAGTGCAGCCAGAAATCAGGGATCAAACACCTGGAGCACTTCCGAGTGAACAATAAATGGAGCCAGCGACCACCACTCAGTGGCCAGAGTCGGGTGGGAGGAGAACAAAGCTTGGTGAGGAGTGGTGGACAAGGAAGAAGAGATTGTGTTGTCTATACTAAGTGCTTGTGGGATTGTGTTGTGGCTGGGGGGTTCACGGGGAAGACGTGCCCTCCAGTTGAAGAAAAATAAAAGTTTATTTATTTTACAAGTGCTTCCCGTGTCCAATCAGTGTCGGGTCAGGCGCTATATAGTGTCAATCTTACAACTCTTATGTAATAACATATTAACAAAGGCTTCTTTTGGTGTTAATAACAATTATGTACATCAGTAAAATGGTTATTCATCTGTGCAATGTGGCCTACTAAAATATTTTTACTTTCAAATGGTCAGAGGTGGCTTACTTAAGACATATTACTCTTGATATTACATGCTTTAATAAAAGACCTGTGAATCCTTAGTATTCATAAGTAATTTTACCAGTATATAAAATGCCTCTCTCCACAGAAAAGAAGAACCTATTTACTGATGCGTTATGAGCATAATGAAGACCAAAATAAGCCTTTGCTTATTTTGCTTATTTATTGTTACATAACAGTAAATGAGTAATAGATGTAATTTTGCTGTACCTAAACGAAAGTGCTACTCTTATGGCTTTAAAATTCTGCAGTAAACTTGTCTGACTGTACATCATACATAAAACATTTTTAAACCTGCCTAGTGTCATTTTGCACCCTAGGCCAAGCATATTAGTGCATTAACCGACTGTTTGGTAGCTAACCCATGTGTCTGGGTCCCACCCCCCTTATGATCTGTGCCCTAGATGAATGCCTACTTCACTTTAATGGTGGCACCAGCCCTGAACCTGCCCCACATTTCCTCAGCTGCCTCATACTGTGGTAGAAACTAAATTGGAAATATATTAATAAAGATATATTGTTCTCAACTATGACCTCTTTGAGTCAGGAACCAGGTAGGAGAAAACTTGTTCAATGTATCCTTTATTACTTTTCAGCAAATACTGAAGAAAGAGCACCCTGTACATCAGTCTACTAAGGGACAGTGCCCTGGGCAGAGGTTGGCAGCAAGTAGTCAAAGAATAAGAGTATAGTTCTATATTTATATACAGTTAAATTTACATAGCAGTGTTGAATTAATCCTGACATTTACTCTGATTGGTTAAAAGAGATGAGATGTTCTGGGCAGAGAGCAGAACTAGCTTAAATACCCCCAAATACAAGTCTTGTGTTACTAAACTCCTGTTCATCTCATATCTCTCAGGTTCTGGCATCACCCTTGAAATTTCTGTGTATGTGGCAACTGTCCAGTCTTTGCTGGGTGTAGGACATCTGCTGATTTATTAATTCTACTAGAACAACCATCAACCTGTTCACTTGACCTTTATCTGGTTTCCTGATATGCTTGAACTGGTTTTTGACATTTATTTATTTTCTACTACTATTAAGATAGATGCTAAATTTTAATATGGAAAGCATACCAAAAATTTTGTGCTCCATAAGTCTCATTTTTCTTCCACAATACTTATAGCCTTATCTCAAGGTATCTTACTTAAAGATGGCTTTGCTGCATCTGCTCAAAGTTTGTCCTAATACAATTAAATTTAATGTTTTTTTTAGAATACACACTCTGCCAAAACACTATGATAAGTATTATATTATGGTCACTAGGTCATAATGGTTTAGTCACCTTCAGCATTAAAGAATACTAAATCTAGACAGCCACCATCTCCATGTTGGTGTTTTACCATTCTGTGTTCAAAGACAGTCAGTGATTAGGTCTAAAAACTCCTGCTCTTGCACTTCACTGTTTGCAAGGTTAGCCCAGTTAGTATCTGGGTAGTTAATGCCCCCCGTGACTATAACATCTCCCTGTAAACTTGCCTTTTTAAAATTATTAAAAAGATGTACATTTAAACTATTGTCTGCATTAGGAGGTCTAACACACTTCTTATTTAAGACTTTGATCACTAATGTTGTCTAGTTAAATCCTAACATCACCGCCATCTAATTGAAGAAGATTTGAATTTAACTTGTTTTACATAAATGGTGATCCCCATTTTTGGTGATCTTATGATCTTAATTGTGTCCCAAGCCCTCTTTTATAGGAAAAAAATGGATGTCATGCCATCACAAACCAATATGTTTGCCCCTGCCTGATTATGTGACTCAGCCCGTGTCATGACTGTCTGCATTGTCCCATATTAATACTGACAGAAACTGATTAAATTGAGTGTCAGAGATTTTAAGGGACATTACAAAAGCATAGTGAAGCTAAGGCCAAAACAGAGTAAGACAATAAAATGCTCATCATGGCAAGGAGATTATAGTACATTCAAAAGCAAAAATAAACCTGAAGTCAAAAGCAGATTTTTCTTAACAAGAACAGTCAGCGGCCATTTAGTGCACACAACCATCCATTACATCATTACCACCATAATTTCATAGATAACAAAGCGAGTGCATTATGTGCCTAGCAACCTTTTAGCATCATAGCAATTAAAAGTTCTAAAATAACAGCAACCATGAAGAATGGTCACACAAAATAATGGCATTCATAAAGCTATAAATGCAGAAAATGACAATGAAATTACATCACTGAAATAACTATATTAGTAATAAATGCATGATAAAACAAAATCAATCTCTATAGCATATATCTTGGATACTATGAACAAAGGAAAATCATCAACCAATCTAGAAAATACATGAGAAACCATGAAACATTTAGATTCAAGTCAGGTTGGGGAGCATGCACTGGTACAGTGTGTTGCTGCACCCACTACATGGCGAAACAACTTGGGATCCCGGTTGGCAACCCCCCAGGCAGACACGCGGTCCAGTCCTACCCTCCGGAAATTACCCTCCATCTACCGCAGCCAGGTGTTACGTGGGCAACCCATTGGCCCGGTCCAGCCACTTGGGTCCCCAACAATGAGGATCTTATGAGCCGGATCACCCTTGGCCACCACATGGCCGTAGTGCCATAACTGACGCTTCCTCACAATGCAGGTAATGTGCATCATTCGGAACTCCATGAGCAACCGCTCATTCGACACAAAGTCAAACTAACGGTACCCAAGGATTTTCTGGAGAGACACAATATCAAAGGAGTTTAGCCTTCGTCTCAGGTCACTGGATAGCGTCCATGTCTCACAACCATATAGCAACACAGGAAGCACCAGGACTCTAAAGACTTGGACCTTCATCCTTTTGCATAGATATCGGGAGCGCCACACACCCCTTTCCAGCAACCTCATGACCCCCCATGTTCTCCCAATCCGTCTACTGACTTCATGGGAAGAGTCACCAGAGATATGAATGTCACTGCCAAGGTAAGTAAACCTCTCAACAAGGTCAGCACTCTCTCCACAAACAGACACACTGCTGATGGCTGTTCCCAAGAGGTCATTAAAGGCCTGGATCTTGGTTTTTATCCAGGACACTCGCAAGCCCAGACACTCAGACTCCTCACTCAGTCTGTCGAGCGCCCCGATCAGAGCCTCCATTGACTCCGCGAAGATCATAGCATCGTCAGCAAAGTCAAGATCCATGATTCTTTCTTCACCAACAGATGCCCCACAGCCACTGGACCCCACGACCTTGCCCAACACCCAGTCCATACAAGCATTGGTTAAAGTAGGAGCAAGAACACACCCCTGACGAACCCCACAATCAACTGGGAAAAATGCAGAGGTCCTGCCTCCACTCTGCACAGCACTCATAGTACCAGTGTACAGGCCAGCCATGATATCAAGCAACCTCAAGGGGATCCCGCGAACCCTCAGAATGTCCCACAGGGCAGCTCGATCAACTGAGTCGAACACTTTGTGAAAATCAACAAATGCTGTAAAGAAACTCTGCCGATATTCACGTTTACACTCTATGAGAACCCTCAGTGCCAGGATGCGGTCGATGGTAGAATTCTTAGGTGTAAAACCAGACTGTTCTGGTCGCTGGTAGGTGAGCAAGTGATCACGGATCATATTGAGGACGACCCTAGCAAGGACATTACCCCGCACCAAGAGCAGTGTTATCCCCCTGTAGTTGCTGCAATCCAGGCGATCACCCTTCCCTTTCCAGATAGGGACAACAAGTCCTGTTTTCCAGTTAGTTGGGATTATGCCAGTCTCCCAAATGGAAGCAAAGATTGCTTGCAATGCCAGGAGGACAGCCTTACCACCAGCCTGGAGAAGTTCACCCCGGATACCACAGATCCCTGCAGCCTTTCCTCCCCTCAGCTGGTTCACCACCTGTGCAATCTCAGTGAGATTGGGTGGTTCACAGCTAATTGGAGGATCAGCCTCAAGAACTGTGGACCCAGAGATATCCAACGTCCTAGCCTGAGGATCAGCTTTGAACAACTGCTCAAAGTAGCCAGCCCAGCGGTTCACAACTACAGTGTCATCCGTAAGGACCGTTCCATCAGCTGCCCTGACTGCGACTCTTTGAGAAACAGATTCAGATGTGCGTAATGCTTTGATTCCTCTGTAAGCAGGACGTGGGTCGCTAGACCACAGATGGTGTGTCACTTGCTCACAGATTCCTCTAACAAACGCCTCTTCATCTGCCCTCAGAGTCCTCGCAGCCGTCCTTCTCAGTTCCCGGTACAGACCAGAGTTGCCACTGAGCCGTCCGCTGCGACTCCTCTCGATGATATCCAGGGTGCCCTGCGAGATGAAACACCTCCTTCTGGGAACACCGGTAACACCAACACAACCCTCAGCAACCACATTAGGATCGGCAGTCATACCCAAATCTGAAAGTTCCTCACACAAACTGCTTGCAAACTCATTAGAAACAGCCTGGTCTTGGAGTCTGGCCAAGTCCAGGCTCATTTTCCTAGTAGGTGGTAACCTACTGGACCTAAGCTGAATCCTAAGAGTAGCAACAACAAGTCTGTGGTCAGAATTCACAAACTGGGCACTTCTGTAGACCCTGCAGTTTTACAAGAGCCTCCAGTGTCTGTCCACAAGGATGTGATCGATCTCCTTCACCGCACCACCAGTATTGGAGTACCAAGTCCAACAATGCGGTTCAGGGCGCTGGAACCAGGATCCAGCGATTCGCAGCCCCCGACCTTTTGCAAAGTCAAGGAACATGGAGCCACTTTCACCACAGTCACCAGACCCATGGGGACCGAGACAATCCTCATAGCCAGCCCTGTCAGTGCCAGTGGCTGCATTGAAGTCGCCCATGACCAGAGGAGTGTTTATTCACAGCTTCGCTCGGTGGTTGATGGGTGCCCACGAGATGACATTTAGATTAGATTAAATAAACTTTATTAATCCTGTTGGGAAATTCAAATGCATACAGCAACACAAACATAAAAAACAAGGATAAAGACAATCAATCAGTCAATCAATCAATCAATCAATAAACATATAAATAAAGAATACCTCAGGTGGAAGGATTGAATTGCCTCATATCAAAGGGCATAAAAGACCCCCAGAGGTGCTTCTTAGCACACCATGGTGGAATGAGTCTGTGGGAAAAATTGTTCCAGACAGTGCCTCCTGGAGGAGAAGGAGGAGATTTTTCATGATGGCATCCAATTTTGCTGCCATCATGTTTTCCACAACAGCTTCCAGTGTGTCCAGTGTTCACCCTGTGATGAAGCAGGCTCTCCTGCTAAGTTTGTATAGACATTGTGCTTCTTTTATGCTCAGGTTTCTTCCCCAGGAGGCTGCAGCATAGAACACCACACTGGCTACTATGAACTGGTAGAACATTTCTAGCAGCTTGCTGCACACATCAAAAGACTTGTGTCTTCTCTGGAAGTAGTCTGCTCTGGTGCTTCTTGTGCAGTGACATTGTGTCATCAGACCAGTCCAGTTTATTGTTTAGTGGACCCCCAGATACTTGTAACTCTGAATCACTTCCACGTCCATCCCCTGAATGGTGACTGGTCTCAGCGGCTCCTTGGCACATCAGAAGTGTAAGGGTCTGCTGGAGCCTCCAGAGAGAATTCCATCTCAGGATAATGGATCTATGAGGCAAAAGCATTAACTATTTTGCAAAGGTGTTTTCACCATTTAAAACAGATCTTGAAATATCATCGAAAACCTATACAGTTATCATTGCAATTCTCCATTAAAATTGCCCAGACCATGGAACATCTGTTACAGAGTTGTAGTTACATACCCTGAGGTTTTTATTACTGAAAGTACAGATACAATGTAACTATGTAAGTACACTTGTTTTTGGATCAGTGATAAATTGCTACATTGTAATTATATAAACTGTGGAATAACAATGACAACTGAGTAATTAACTATAACGTTACTTTGTATTACACAGTAAGTACGGAGTAATAATTCGTAGTTACACTGTACTTATACAGGTAATTACATAGTAGTTACAGTGTAATTATGGACACTTAATGGCTTTCATTGTTAGAAGAAATGGAACCATGGAAATCTAACTAGTATGGTATCCTTTTGGAAATGGACTTCTTGCAGTCAGCTGCATCCCAATAATGTGCACATATCCTATGAATTTCCTTTGCAGTATATTTAAGACTATTGACAGTGTATTTAACTCTTGTAAGGTTTGTAATGATCGATGCCCAATTAATATTAATGATTTTTTTTTAATATCATTGTAATTGACATGTAGGATATTTTTCCCTCTGTTTTTCTGTCCTGTTGGTGTATTGATGTTAAATACTTCTAGCTCTGTATGAAATGTCCAGTTAGGCTCTGCCGAATGCCGATTGGCTATTGCACACTTATACTTAGTGATGAAGTACTTTGAGAAGAATATTTAAAAACCCTATCTTAAAAGTATATCCACAGTTATTTAAAATGGATTTGTTTGCTTAGGACTTTAGTTGGTGTTGGGAAAGACAAGAATATTTTTAATATCAAATTTACCCCACAAAACCCTTAGGCCACTTTATACATCAGCAGCAACACATGTTTTATATCAGTGTATAATTTTTTTATCTTTTATTGAATTTATTAAAAGCATATAACATTCCATACAATCAAGTCAAACTTAACAAAACTAAATTCAGTTCAATCCCCACCCATGAGAATGACAGGAAGGCCAACAGCCAGAGTAAAACTATTGAGAGTAGTAAAGAGAGAAAGGAGTCTTTTCCCCTAATATAAGTGCTTATTTTAAAATGTTATTGATTAGATCCTGCTTGGTTTTAAAAAACTTTTGAGCAGATCCTCTAAGTGAGAATTTGATTTTTTTCCAGTTTTAAATAGTATATAACATCAGTTACCCACTGACTTAAAAGGGGAGAATTATGATTCTTCCAGTTGAGCAAGATAAGTCTACGTGCTAATAGTGAAGTAAAGGCAATTACAGTTTGTTTTTCCTTCTCCACTTTAAACCCATCTGGAAGGACAACAAACACAGGTATTAGTGGATTAGGAGGGATTGTGACACCAAGGCTGTCTGATAGGTATTTAAAGATTTTGGTCCAGAATGATGTTAATTTGGTACACACCCAAAACATGTGGCCCATTGAGGCTGGAGCTCGATTGCAATGTTCCCAGGTTGGATCTTGCCCTGGAAACATTTTGGACAATTTTAAGTGAGATAGCTGTGCTCAATAAAAAAAATGTAAGTTGAATAATTGAATGCTTTGTGCATATGGAGCTCAAGTGAATTCTGTGCATGGCTGACTTCCACTCCTTTTCTGAAATGTTGAGTAAAAGATGCTTTTCCCACTGTACTCTGGGATCTTTAAAGTCTTTTAATTTGGACATAGTGGAAAAATTGTGTTGATGAGAGACTAAATTTGGAGTGTAATTGTTCATAGGATGCAAAAACATTATATTTATACAAATCTCTAAATAATTTAATCCCATTCGATTTCCAAACATTAAAAACTGTGTAAATTCGAGAGGATGGAAAAAGGTGGTTATCATGTAGAAGTGCCATTGATAAAATATTCTCTAACTTGAAGTGCTTCCTACATTGGTTCCATATTCTGAGTGAATGAAGGACAATTGGGTTATTAGTACAGTATATTGACGATAACTTGTATTTACTGGTGTACAAAGCAAGGAATATAAAGAGGTACAGCAGGATTTCATTTCTATTGCAGACAAATCTAGTGTGTGTTCATCTATTTGTGTCAGTGTCCAGGTTTTTATAGTTTGTATGTTTGCCGGCCAGTAATAAAATTGAAAATTAGGTAGAACCATGCTGCCTTCTGATTTAGGTCATTGTAGGGTTGCCTTTTGAATGCGTTGGTTTTTTGAATTCCAAATAAAGAGGTTATGATTGAATCTAACTTCTTAAAAAAAGATTCGGTAATGTATATGGGAATGTTTTGAAATAGAAACAGAAGCTTAGGGAGAATATTCATCTTCATAGCGTTAATTCTCCCTGTTACAGTAAGATGGAGAGTAGACCATCTATGCACATCTTGTTTAATTTATTAGGATATATTTAAATTAGATGGCATATACACCTAGATTTCAAATACACAGGATGAGATGTTTAACATCCATAGTGCCTGGGGACTATGCAAGGCAGGGGCATCCTCTTCCCTGAGCCAAGCTTACACCTGACAGCATACCTAAAAGAAGGAATCGCACTATGTTTCTAGGAGGCTGGACAGCCACATCACTGGGGTTGTCAAGTGGGCTCCTACTTTCATCAACGTTTCGCTGACTAGGCCCACGACGTCTCCAGTAGCCTCAGCAGTGGTATCTGGTGTTCCAGAACCACCCCCTCTGCATTTGTCCAGCCTTCTTATTTGGGAGACCAGATAGGGTCTTTTCTTTTATTCCATAGCCACTGGCTGCTCCATTCTGTTACCCTAGATATTTCCTTAATGGCATAGCGTAGGGCATGCCCACTAATGCCAAAGTCCCTCATCAGCCTTACAGTGGATGTTGCAACAAAGCCCCTGCAGCTAACCTGCACTGGGTAGATTTTTACATTCAATCCTTGCTGTCCTGCCTCCGCTGCAAGCTCAGAATATCTTAGTTTTTTTCTTTCAAAAGCTTCCTGCACTGCATCTTCCCAGGGAACAGTGAGCTTGACAAAGTATACCTTGCGCTGTGTGCCTGACCACAAGACCAGGTCAGGCCTCAGGTTGGTGACTGCTATTTCTGGTGGGACTGTGAGTCGTTGGCCCATGTCCACCAGCATTTGCCAGTCCCGCACTGTTTCCATCTTACCCAATCTGGTCTTCAGGAAAAACTTGTGTTGCCTTTGGTCCCAGTCCCGAACAAACAACAAAGGCACATTTAAGTTGGTCTCTCTGGGTGGCAGGCCATTGATGGCAGTTCTCTTGCTTTCCAGAGTAGCTGCAAGACATTTAAGCACTTGGTCGTGTCTCCAGGTATATCGTCCTAGAGAGGCTTACTTTGCATTCTGTGAGGATGTGCCGCAGTGTACCTGGTGTTGAGCAGAGGGGGCAATGTGGATCTTCGCCTAGCCATTGGTTGAGGTTTTGAGGAGTAGGGAGGACATCATAGGTAGCTCGAATAAGGAAACTTATCCTACCTGCTTCCATCATCCACATGTCCTTGCAGCTGATCTTTTGCTTTTCCAAATTCTCCCAACTTGTCCATTGGCCCTGTTTAGCCTGTGCCACAGCCTTGGCCCACATTCTCTCCTTTTCATGCCAACGGACTTCAGCCATGACCATTTTGCTCCGGTCTGCTGGGGTTGCCTTACTCCAGTAGTGCCGCCCTTTGCCAAACCCCAACCCACTTCTTCCATGTTGGACTTGGCCGACAATGTCGCTGTGGTAGAGTGCAGATTTCGCCTGCTGGACTACATTCTTAGCTTTCCATTTCTGTCCAGTTTCCAGAGTTAGTGCGGCAGCTCTAATCACTGTATCTTTTGACTCTGAAAGCATCATCTCAAGTCTGACTTTAGCGCATTTAAATTCTTCAGTGAGGCTGGAAAGGAGCAACTGAAGTAGCCCCTGACCATACAGGGCTACATTGCTCAGGCATCGTGGGAGGCCTAACCACTTCCTCACATAAGAGCTTACCATCCTTTCCATCTTCTCAACTCTTGTGAGGGTGATGTCATACATGGTTAATGGCTACAGCAGGCGAGTTAGTAACCCAAACTGTAAGCACCAAATTTGTTGCTTACCAGGCAGCACTGAATCATCGATGCTCTTCAGGCCTTTATTAAGTTCCTCCCGAAGCTCATAAGCATGATCAGTATCCTTAAGCGTTGAGTTATACCACCTCCCCAAACTTTTGATTGTTTTTTCTAGCACTGTTGGAATAGGCTCTTGATTAATGAAGAACCTTTGCCCCACTAACTTGTCTTTAATTATAGAGATGCTCCTTGATTTAGATGGCTTAAATTTCATTCTCGCCCCAGTGATGTTCTGTTGAAGCTTTGCCAATAGGCGTCTGGTGCATGGTACTGATGTAATTGTTGTCATGGAATCCATATAGGCCCTGATGGGTGGCAGATGTACTCCAGAAGTTAATCTCTTCCCGCGTACCACCCACTTGGATGCCCGTATGATGACTTCTATTGCCATGGTGAATACCAATGGAAGGATGGTACATCCTGCCATTATGCCAATCTCCATGCAGTGTAAAGTCTGGCAAGGTAAAACACAGCTGCAAGTCATGGAAGTACGCCTTAATCAGGTTTGAGATAATGTCAGGAATCCTAAAGAAATTAAGAGATGCCCATAGAAAATAATGTGGAACAAATCCAAAAGCATTGGCAAGGTCCAGGAATACCACATGAAATTAAAATTAGCATTAAAATATATCTCCAGTGTTCACATAATATCCATACAGAGATCTCATGCCTCCTTCCATGTACAAAACTTAAATCAGCTTCCACTTACATAGTTGTCGTGGGTTTACATTCACACTCATGTTAAGTGTGGTTGTAATCCATTTCTAACCACCTCTGCTTTTTAATGTGGTCACGCTTTACCTGATTGTGATACTGTGATCACTTACAATTCAAGTTAAAGCTGCTTTAGAGGTTTCTCGTGCTATGTTTGTGGTTTCACCAGTTATCAAAAGAATTCAGTGAAATATTTCAGTTCAGAGATTGACATGATGTTTTTCAGTGCTTGGAGACCTGAGTGTATAAGTTACACTTTGATGAACACATTTCTTCCTATCTAATGAGGCCTGATATATGCACTACTCACTTTGTTTCTCTGTTAAAGATGACTGCCACTCCCCCACCCTGTTCACCAAAGCAGGACTTGCTCAGGAAGTGGTAGCTAATTAAGAAGGTAGGGTGAAGAGAGTGTGGTGATTCTGCTCAAAGTGCGAGATTTCTGTGAGACAAAGGAAATTACAGTTAGAAGTGACTAGGCCTTATAAGAATAATATATTTACAGAGGAGAGAGTAACAGTTATGAAAAGAGGATTGTGTTAGTAACAAGCTTTAGAAGAGAAATCTTTACAGGACACTTAATTAGGTCTAAGCTAAATCTTAAGCAGTTTCTTTTTGTTTTTTAACATAATCCAATATTTCCAAAAGCACACTGCCATGTTAAATAGCTGCTGCACTGTGACCTAATAGGTCACACGCCAATCCCATTCAATCAGCAAAAAGAATCATTGCTATCAACAACGCAGTGCCACCCATCAGAAAAGGATTAAAAATGAATTCACCTGCAAGAAAAAAAAACACAATATGGCACTGTGACGAATTCACAAATATAAAGACAAAAAAGGGTTACAATGAGGAAAAATATGTCAATAATGAATGAATAAGTAAAAATACAATCCAAAAGAGCTCAAACAAATCATGATAAGTGCATACCTTTGATAACAGAGGCCATAATTATACATTGTTTGAGAAGACCTAAAAATGAGCTGTGAATCCAGACAGGCTCCGGTTCTTACTCTCTTGAACAAAGATTTGACCAGTCTAACCTCACTTCTTACCAATATGGAAGCTGTTCTAAACCTATTATTTTAATACTAGCTGCGTAAACCCATGCTGTCAAAAGCCCAGGGTCCTAGAAACTATTGAAATCGTCAGAAAAAAAATTGAAATGTAGAGATGTCATGTAATTCAAAGGAACTACTCTGGGCATCTCTCTCCTAGGAGGATTCGTTTTACTGATGTGCTTGCATCGCTTGTGTATTAGTGTTGGGAGGAAAAGTAAAAGGGATACCGTTTTGCCGATGTTAGCGGCTAAGCGACTTTGTCTTTCTTCTGAGGTTTCATTTTGCTGACATGCTCAACTCACTTGTATTATTAGCGGCTAAGCGAGTTTTCCACCTCTCACTTCCGGGCTGGACAGACACACACACTTCCACACGTAGACATTTATATACAGTATAAGATAATGACATGTGCTGGTACTAGATCCTGTTTTTGGCATTTTTCAAGATTATTATTTAAATAGTTCACCTGTAAAGTAATCAGTTATCAGTTTTCCATTTAATGGCTGATGCTGCTTGCCAAGCATATAGAAAGTGGGCACTCAGACATTCACACGTTTCCTGCTCTAACTTCCATCATGATCGAATTAATGTAGCCAAATGGGAGGATCTAGTGTTAGTTTTGCTTCTAATTTCATATACTGGAAGTAACATCTTCCATTTTCTTTTTAGTATAATATTGTTAATTAATTGTTAAAGTTAATGATTTTGTATGGCACACTTTGAATTCAAATCTAAAACAATGTACACATTTAAAAATAAATGATATGTAAAAAAAACAAACAAATGCAATATTTTTATAAAAATATATTTAAAAATCATTTGTTTAAACATCCTTCAATATTCACTCAACAGACAAAGTGATGGACATGAAACTCTGTGCAAATTAAATTGTCAAGCCAACACAAAGAGGGTGTGATTTTGAAAATTTACCGCTGTACAAGAAAGCATTCTACCTGTATATTTTTAATTACAGACTAAAACCCACTTGGGGGAATAACTATACAAATGATCATTTGTGTTTTCTACAAAGGCTGGCCTTTCCTGTTTTTCCTGTTTTTTGTTTGGCTTCGGCTTACTGTCCTCTTTGTGTTTGGCGTTACACGGTAATGAGTAGTTGTAGGACATTGTTATAAACATGCATGTTATACGAATTTACATATAGTAATTAACAAGAGAGTTTGTGTATTAAGGACAGCATTGTGGTCTAGTGGTTAGTGCTGCCTCACAGCTCCAGATTTCATGGTTTGGGTCCTGGCTTGAACACGATCAGTATGGCGTCTGCAGATTCACTCTTGGAATGGCACCCCAGCTAGTGATGGGTCCTGTCTTGTGTCCAGTGGAGTCTAGATGGACTAGAGTTCAGGATTCCATTTACCTTATCCTTTGAAAAACCTTCATGAAACACCTCATGTGAAGATGATCACCAAATTGTTCAAGCCAGGCAGGGGTTAAAGATGCAAAATTGGTTTAAACACAGTAAATAACATGTTATGATAAAAGAGCGTTTTTTTAAAAGCAGTCATGTGTGGAGAAATAATTACAACATAAATGTGACTAACAAAATGGTAAATCTACAGATGACATTACAGATGCTCTAGATTCAGTAAATGTAATAAATAAAATGGACAAAGCATATGGACTGCTGTATGGCAAGTTATGTTTAATGTATAAATGTTCTTACATGTAGAAAGTAAAACATTTCAATTTAATTCACACTTGTGAAACTTAATCTGGAATAGTGTATGCCATTTCAGTCCCCCTTATTACAGTAAAAAAAAAATATTGTCAGAACAAAAACAGAACAAGGTGAGTTGTCCTGTTGACCTTCAGGGTCACCCTGTTTAATAACAAAAAATGAATGTAGAAACAAATGAATCAAAAAGAAACAAGTTTTTGGGCATCTTATGTCCAGGCTTTAAGTTTCGTTTTTTGGGAGGTGCTTCTGAGCATGGATTCCATCTCTTCCAGATGCAGGTTCAATAATGAATCCCCACCTCTGGTCTAGTGAATCCTTATATAGTCGGTGGGAAGTGGAGTTTCTGGGAGAGAACCAGATGTCAGTATTCATCCCAGGCATCTACTACTGATATGATAATGGAATAAGAGGAGTCAACCACTGAGCCATCCTCTGCTCTGATATCAGGGTTCTTAACTTTCCAGAGACTTGAAGACACTCCCTAAGCATGTGTGTCTGACACCATATATACAGTGGGTACGGAAAGTATTCAGACCCCCTTCAATTTTTCACTCTTTGTTATATTGCAGCCATTTGCTAAAATCATTTAAATTATTTTTTTTTCCTCATTAATGTACACACAGCACCCCATATTGACAGACAAAAAAAAGAATTTTTGAAATTGTTGCAGATTTATTAAAAAAGAAAAACTGAAATATCACATGGTCCGAAGTATTCAGACCCTTTGCTGTGACACTCATATATTTATATTTGTGTGGAGTTTACATGTTCATCCTTGAGATCACCTTCATTTGAGTCCAGCTGTGTTTGATTATACTGATTGGACTTGATTAGGAAAGCCACACACCTGTCTATATAAGACCTTACAGCTCACAATGCATGTCAGAGCAAATGAGAATCATGAGGTCAAAGGAACTGCCTGAAGAGCTCAGAGACAGAATTGTGGCAAGGCACAGATCTGACCTCGGTTACAAAAAATTTCTGTTGCACTTAAGGTTCCCAAGAGCACAGTGGCCTCCATAATCTTTAAATGGAAGACATTTGGGATGACCAGAACCCTTCCTAGAGCTGGCCGTCTGGCCAAGCTGAGCTACCGAGGGAGAAGGGCCTTGGTGAGAGAGGTAAAGAAGAACCAAAAGATCACTTTGGCTGAGCTCCAGGTATGCAGTCAGGAGATGGGAGAAAGTTGTAGAAAGTAAACCATCACTGCAGCCCTCCACCAGTCAGGGCTTTATGGCAGAGTGGCCTGTCGGAAGCCTCTCCTCAGTGCAAGACACATGAGAGCCCGCATGGAGTTTGCTAAAAGACACCTGAAGATTCTCTGGTCTGATGAGACCAAGATAGAACTTTTTGGCCTTATTTCTAAGCGGTATGTGTGGAGACAACCAGGCA
>JANRMT010062792.1:66718719-66732105 GCA_026402145.1 Polypterus bichir lapradei
CAGGTGTTTTCAATCAATGGGATGACAATCAGGTGTGAGTGGGCACCTTGTGTTATTTAAAGAACAGGGATCTATCAAAGTCTGCTTTTCACAACACTTTTGTGGAAGTGTATCATGGCACAAACAAAGGAGATTTCTGAGGACCTCAGAAAAAGAGTTGTTGATGCTCATCTGGCAGGAAAAGGATACAAAACCATCTCTAAAGAGTCTGGACTCCACCAATCCACAGTCAGACAGATTGTGTACAAATGGAGGAAATTCAAGACCATTGTTACCCTCCCCAGGAGTGGTCAACCAACAAAGATCACTCCAAGAGCAAGGCGTGTAATAGTCGGCGAGGTCACAAAGGACCCCAGGGTAACTTCTAAGCAACTGAAGGCCTCTCTTACATTGGCTAATGTTCATGTTCATGAGTCCACCATCAGGAGAACACTGAACAACAATGGTGTGCATGGCATGGTTGCAAGGAGAAAGCCACTGCTCTCCAAAAAAACATTGCTGCTTGTCTGCAGTTTGCTAAAGATCACGTGGACAAACCAGAAGGCTATTGGAAGAATGTTTTGTGGACGGATGAGACCAAAATAGAACTTTTTGGTTTAAATGAAAAGCGTTATGTTTGGAGAAAGGAAAACACTGCATTCCAGCATAAGAACCTTATCCCACCTGTGAAACATGGTGGTGGTAGTATCATGGTTTGGGCCTGTTTTGCTGCATCTGGGCCAGGACAGCTTGCCTTCATTGATGGAACAATGAATTCTGAATTATATCAAAGAATTGTAAAGGAAAATGTCAGAACATCTGTCTATGAACTGAATCTCAAGAGAAGGTGGGTCATGCAGCAAGACAAAGACCCTAAGCACACAAGTCGTTCTACCAAAGAATGGTTAAAGAAGAATAAACTTAATGTTTTGGAATGGCCAAGTCAAAGTCCTGACCTTAATCCAATCGAAATGTTCTGGAAGGACCTGAAGTGAGCAGATAATGTGAGGAAGCCCACCAACATCCCAGAGTTGAAGCTGTTCTGTACGGAGGAATGGGCTAAAATTCCTCCAAGCCGGTGTGCAGGAATGATCAAAAGTTACCGGAAATGTTTAGTTGCATTTATTGCTGCAAAGGGGGGTCACACCAGATACTGAAAGCAAAAGTTCACATACTTTTGCCACTCACAAATATGTAATATTCGATCATTTTCCTCAATAAATAGATGACCAAGTATAATATTTTTGTCTCATTTGTTTAACTGGTTTCTCTTTATCTACTTTTAGGACTTGAGTGAATATCTGATGATGTTTGAGGTCATATTTATGCAGAAATATAGAAAATTCTAAAGGGTTCACAAACTTTCAAGCACAACTGTTGCTGAAAGCAGAAATTTGAACATTTTCAGGGGATGAGCTGCATTGTGATGATTAGCTTGCTCTCATCAAATCACTACTTATTTTGTATGCCAGTGGTTCTCAACCTGTGGGGCGGGCCCCAATAGGGGGGCATGAAGTAACAAAAAGGGGGGCGCGAAGATGTGAAAAAAGAAAACAAGAATCAAAAATATGAAAAAAAACATCTGTTGAAACCAAAACAAATTAACTTAAACTACATTCTGATACTAGAACTAAATTTAGAGGTAGATAAATGTCGATAAAAGTTAAGTAGGTATAATAAAATATGCATCTACATTTCAAAAAAATGTTAGGGGGGGCGCGATTAAAACTGTTATGAAAACTTGGGTCGCAAATACTTAAAGGTTGAGAAACACTGTTGTATGCTATAAGTACTGATGAAGAACCTATATTTTCAAAATAGAGCTGCTTGCATTACAGGACAAAAATCCAAAAATAGCCTTAGCAAACTCCTAACAAAAGAACATTGTTCATATAAAAGACTCTTTACAGCTAAACCATATGTGGTCCTTCAGCTCTAGAAGAGAAGGAACTATTTTTTTTCTTTAGTATTTTGGTACACTGTATTAATTGCCGAGGGGAAACTGTCTTTTCGTGTGACCTTTGGGGGTGCAGAGTCAGCCATTGTACAGCACCCCTATAGCAAATGTCAGGTTTATATGCTTAAATATCCAAAGTTTGAAAGTCCCATGAGGCTGAAATATGTGATCTTGCGTTGGAATGTATTTTTTTCTCATGTAATCACTCATCCATCTTTCTAAACCTGCTTCTTCAGCATTGTTGGTACCAAGGCTAATCACGGTAAAAGCAGCGGAATTGCAGGAACCCTCCACACATACTTCATCACAGGTGACATTCATGTATAATGATCCAATTTAAAGATGGGTGTCAGTTGAGCTTACATGCATACATGACTGGAAACTGACAGTCAAAATGGACTACCCTAAGAAAAACCTACACAAACACAGGAGATAGTGCCATCTCCACATACACAGTAGTGCTCTGTAATATACTGTAATCAGGGAGTATCTCCAGGTTACAGCTTCCTGGCAAGATAAAATTGACCTGATCTCGGTTGATCAGATAATAACTGATAATTCCTGTGGTGTAATGAATATGAAGTAATTAGGATTTATCCTCAACTGAATCACAGAAGAACATCACCTTCTCAGGTTGCTAATAGAAACTACAAAAGGTATTGTGCACACCATTCTTAAAACTTATGATAAAAATACTTCGGATAAAAATGAATGATAGAATATCTAGGAAAAAGGGCGGCACAGTGGCGCAGTGATAGCGCTGCTGCCTTACAGTTAGGGGACCTGGGTTCGCTTCTGGGTCCTCCCTGCATGGAGTTTGCATGTTCTCCCCGTGTCTGCGTGAGTTTCTTCCCACAGTCCAAAGACATGCAGGTTAGGTGCATTGGCGATCCTAAATTGTGCTTGGTGTGTGGGTGTGCCCTGCGGTGGGCTGGCACCCTGCCTGGGGTTTGTTTCCTGCCTTGCACCCTGTGCTGGCTGGGATTGGCTCCAGCAGACCCCCGTGACCCTGTAGTTAGGATATAGTGGGTTGGATAATGGATGGATATCTAGGAAAAAGGATAAGATATTTTAGATTTTTTAAGATGGGCCTGACTATAGAAAGAAAGAGGTTTATGGATGTATTCTGCTGACTTTGGGTGACTATTTGTGTGAGTTTATGTTTAGTGACAAATAAAAGTCAATTTGATTATAAGGTGCCATATTACATTATGTGTATTCATCCATCCATCCATCCATCCATTATCCAACCCGCTATTTCTGAAAAAAAGGAAAGTTACCTTATGTTCTACTGAAAATTACCTGTATATCTTAAACAATAAATGTCATTATTTTTTACAGCCAAGTTCTGTAAAATCAATATTTTTCTACCTTCAAAATATGCTAAATACCGTTTATTGATGCATTACAATTATATTGAAAAAAATCTGTTAATTTTACAGTGTAAAACTGTTAAATAACTAAGGTAAACAATCGTAAAATGTAAAACGGTAAATCACTGTTTCAGTAAAACCGGTTACGATATTTGCATAGGACACGCCCCTTTTTACAATATTGTTCCTGGTGAACCGCATACCTTTGAATAGTAGGGAAAAAAACTTAACCTAAGATAGCAGACTTATTTCTCCCCACGTGCTGAAAGTTTTTTGAGGTTATGGAAGCTGATTTATGGTGGGTTGTATTCGATAAGTAGGACACCATATACCACAAAAGAAAACTTTACTTCCCCACCAGACAACGTGCCATAACTTCCTTAAACACTGAATTGTTTTCAATGTGTATAATTAAATGGCACATGCTTGCTATTGGTTGTTGTTACTTTACTGATGCAAACTGTGTACTGGGGTTTGACCCTGACAATACAGTACATATTGTTTATTGATTGTCATATTTATTACACAACATGAATTTCTGGTTATGGTAAAACATTCCCTTCTGTTGGAGTTTGTTGCAAAGACCAAATAGTTTTTACTACAAAATTATACTGTAGGCCTAAAAATATTGTCACCTTATTTATTACAGTAAAATTTTGGCAACCCAGCTGCCAGTATTTTACCGTAAATTTAACATTATTTTTTAAAGTGTACCGTAGACCAAAAAATATTGTTACCTTCTTTTTTACGGTAAAATCCTGGCGACCCCAGCTGCCAGTTTTTTACCATAAATTTAACATTATTTTTTAAAGTGTACCGTAGACCAAAAAATATTGTTACCTTCTTTTTTATGGTAAAATCCTGGCGACCCCAGCTGCCAGTTTTTTACTGTAAATTTAACATTATTTTTTAAAGTGTACCATAGACCAAAAAATATTGTTACCTTCTTTTTTACGGTTAAATCCTGACGAACCCAGCTGCCAGTTTTTTACCGTAAATTTAACATTTTTTTTTTTACAGTGTGGTGATAGGACTGCTGTGCTGGGTGTCTGCAGAATAGACTGGTCCAAGCAGTGGAATATGGAGCCTCTGGGACATAGACTGTTCAGTCAGATTTCTGAAAATAATTGCGGCAGGAGAAGACTATCTGCTCAATGCAGTTCTATTACTGAGAGGTCTGAGGCAAGAGTGACATCTCTCCCAGAAAGTAGACCAGAATGAGATATGGCAGAAGCTGCTGTTGTGGTTACTGAGTCTAGAGCTAAAGGAGCATTTTTGAATGATTAAGAGGTATTTGAACGCCTGGCTGGTACCACCAAGTTAGCAGCCGCAACAACTGAGTGCTAGAGACACTGTTATAATGTTGAAGTTAACATAGTTCAGGGCCTTTAACACTAGAGTGGATTCAGATACTGGATTGCATTCTCATGGGCCACAACACTACAGCAAAAGTCAGACGGTGTCATCTGGGGCAGCACACCAGAGGTGCTGATAGAGTAATGTCATGCTGTGGGGCCACAACACCAGAGCTCAAAGCATTACATCTCTCCTCACCACAACAGTGGGAGAGAGCACATAGTAGTTTTATAAATAGACCAAGCTATAAATAAACAACATGACTGACCTTTAAACTTCCTAGAGTGTGTGTTCTTTTCTTCTATGTGACCAAGAGGTCACAAAAATATTATATTACCCAGTAACTCTGAAATGCATTAAGTTGGTTAGGGGTTATTAGGTCTTATTATATTCTAATGGCTATGGCATCAGACATTTATTATTGGTTCAGTTTCCACAGCTGTCTCACTCGATAAACCTGAGGAAGTCACTTAGCTTGTTTGTTTGTACTATGGGATGGTGTTCATTATAAAGACATATGCTATAAAATACAGGCGGTTTGTTTGTTTTATAAATGACACTTTTTCCTTTGTTAGGCCACTCCTTGTCTCTTCACCATATTGAACAGTCACTGAGAAGTATGCTGCCAGATAACAACTGTTGACCTACGACCAATGCTAGCAGCCAGAATGAGGCCGACAGCCTTGTTTGAGCTGTCACTTCATTAGAAGCAGGTACTATAAAGAAAGGTATTACACTGAACACTAGGACGGACATTTGGGTACTGTGGACTGTATGGGGCTTCATCCAAACAACAGAACACACAATTCTGAAGTTGATTTTCTGCCATAAAGAAGAACACTGTTACTAACCTTTAGTGTATTGAGGCCAGTGTTGGGGAATGTTACATTTAAAAGTAACTAAGTTACAGTACTCATTATTTACAAAAAATTAACTAAAGTTACTTATTATAAAATGTAATATGCTGCAAACTGTATTTTGTTTTGTTACTTTTTCATTTATTATTAAATCCAAAGCCCATTTAGGAATCTTCATGAAGCCGACCAGAAACACAGTCACATTTGATCATTTTCTTGTGTTTTATAAATCCTTATAGTTCTTCGTGTAGTGTGAAGTAAAACAACCATCCTCTTTTTCCTTCCCCCAACACGAGAACTCAAAGATTTGCGCTGTGAAAACTAGCTGCTGTGCCACCAGATCACATGGCTTTAAAATATCTATAGTAAAAAAGTGAAATAAAACTAAGATATTTTTATGGTCCTCCCAGCAATGTTACTTATTCTGTGTTATTATTGCTTAATCTTATTTGTATTTCTTTTCTTGTGCTTGTGTCATTGACGTCTTCTGAAGCACTTTGAGTTTCACTGTTTGTAGGAAAATGTGCTATATAAATAAATTGTGTTGTTGTAGCTGGATTGCATGTTTTTCTGCTTGGCTGTGTGAACAAGCTCTGCAAAGGACAGTCATATTGTCCAACACATTTGCTTCTTGCCTTACACTCAGTGCTTCTGCGAGGAATTCTAAAGTGGGTGGATTAAATGTACCACTTGGCACATTGAGGATTAAATGTACCCTTAAAGCTTGCATTCAGTCCTTTTCACTTGATTGGCTGTTATGCACATGCTTATCCTCTTCCTCAGTTGTCACCAGATGGTCAGAGTTAACGCATGTACATATTGTTAACCTGGTAGCACCTGGCAACGTCTTTACAAAAAAGGCAATACTTTGTCAAAATAATGCAGCAATTTTTTTTTGGAGTGTCAAGAATAAGCTTCCATAAAAATGCACTAACACATTTTTTTAATTAACACACATATTTTTACTTCACTAAAATTAATATTGTGTTAAATTACTTGTTAATTTAAAAAGTAATCTGATAACTGTCAAACACACAAGCTTGCTTCTGCTTCTTTTTTGCATGTCATACTACAGTACATGTCAATGTTAAGTATGTTGCCCTCTTTTGGATTTTAGTGAATAATAGTTGTTTTATACAAGAATCCAAAATATCTTCACTCAACTGCCACAATGGTTATTGTGAAAATCTGAGTTTTTTTGTGTAATCTCTCACTCTCTCTCTATATATATATACAATCCAACATCTGTCTCTCTGTCTGTCTGTCTTTCCGCTTTTCACGAGAGAACTACTTAACGGATTTAGATTGGGTTTTTTCTATGATTTGCTTGAACGTTCCAATTGATTTTGTGACTTCTCTCATTGCACTAAGAATCATAGTTCATAGGCGCTATCTGTCTATGTTTTATTGTGCTTACTTTTTTTTTTTTAGCTAATTATTTTATCTCTACCCTAAACAAGACTGTTCAACATCAAACCCTTGGTTTATGGTTATTGCTATTAGTGCATTAAGACTTATTATGCTTATTTTGGACAAATTTCTAACACTATCCCCCAGGTTTATGGTCTGGGTGTATTATCTTAATGCACTAAGATTGCTGAAGACTATATATATTTTAAATGCACTTTTTTTTTTTCTTTTAGACTATATTGGTAATAGATATCTCTATCTTTTAATCCTAAAACACCGCTGCGTGGGGGCTTGTTTTGCTTTGGATGTGCTCTGTCTCTGGGAATGTCAGAGGACTGGGACTGTGTGAAGTAGGAAATAGGAAATTAAGGCTGAAGCTGTCTCACTTCCAGTTAAGACTATAAAATGACATCAAAAACTCAGAGTCAATGTCTCCATGATGGGACAGTTAATTTCGTGAGCTGGAATGTTAAAGGCTTGAATCACGAATTAAAGAGAAAGAAAGTACTCTCTCACCTAACAGGTCTAAACGCTAAAATAGTATTTTTACAGGAGACCCACTTACTAGGCAAGGATCAGTTCCAGCTGCAAAAAGACTGGACTGGCCAAATGTTCCATTGTTCCATTCTAGTTTTACAAAGAAAACTAGAGGTGTGGGAATTCTCATACATAGAACAGTCCCATTTGTAGCATCAGATGTAGTATTGGATACTGAAGGGAGATATGTATTGGTCATGGGAGTGTTATCTAACTGTAAAATGATCTTGATTAATGTTTATGCACCTAATGTTGATGATAAGGAATTTATACAAAATTTATTTGCATCCATTCCCAATCTGAACACTCATAAAGTTATAATGGCTGGGACTTTAATTGTGTTCTAAATCCACTTTTAGATAGGACTTCTTCTACAGGGGGAACGGCATCTAACACCGCAAAGATAATTACAAAGTCTATAACTGACCACAACTTATCAGACCCCCTGGAGGTTTTTAAACCCAAACTCAAGAACATATTCTTTCTACTCACCAGTACATCATTGCTACTCAAGGATTGATTACTTCTTTATAGATAATAACTTCTTGCCTATGATTAAATCTTGCGAATACAATGCTATTGTTATTTCTGACCATGCACCTATGATCTTGGAGCTAAAATTACTAAGCCCCATACACTCACACCGCAGATGGCGTCTCAACCCGCTTCTATTAGCAGACGAGAATTGTACAGAATTTATATCCAAACAAATCCAATTCTTTCTAGAGATAAATACATCCTCCGAGATCTCTGCAGGAATACTCTGGGAAACTCTTAAGGCCTTCTTAAGAGGACAGATTATCTCATATCTTTCCCACAGAAATAAATTCGAAGCCAAGAAAGTAGCAGAGATAAAAAGCAAAATTACTAGAATAGATGAAGAACATGCCAGACTACCAAGCGAGACTCTACATAGGAAAAGGCAGGCTCTACATTCAGAACTAAACCTCTTGACAACTAAAGAAACTGAACAACTAATTTATAATTCCAGACACCATTACTATGAACATGGAGAGAAAGCTAATAAGCTTTTAGCTCAACAAATTCACAAGCAAGAAGTGCGCAACGTAAGCTCAGTAATTACCAATGCGAACGGAGTTAAAATCGTCGACCACAAAAATATAATGCACACTTTCAGAGACTACTATAAATCCTTATATACTACTGAGTTTAAAGAAGACAATACACAATCTAATGCATTTCTGGATATATTACAAATACCAAAAATAGACACTTTTAGTGCGGAGGAACTTGAGAAAACTCTGGCATTATCAGAATTACTAGCTGCTATAAAGTCACCCTAAGGCGGGAAAGGAGCAGGCTCTGATGGCTACCCTGCAGAATTTTACAAGATATTCTCCACTCAGCTAGCTCCTCCCCTATTAGCAACATTTACAGAAGCCAGAGATAACCAATCTCTTCCTCAGACCTTTCGCCAAGCACTAATCACCGTTTTTCCAAAACAAAATAAGGACTTATTACAATGTGCATCATACAGACCAATTTCACTTCTGAATAACGACGTTAAAATACTCTCTAAAATCATAGCTAGAAGGATAGAGAAAGTGCTCCCCTCGGTAATATCACAAGACCAAACTGGATTTATTAGGGGCCGACACTAATCTTCAAATCTTCGACGCCTGTTTAATTTAATATACTTACCAACTAAATCAAACACCCCAGAAATATTATTATTATTGGATGCAGAAAAAGCATTCAACATGATTGAATGGAAATACCTTTTTACTACACTGGAGAAGTTTGGGTTTGGCCCGAACATTTGTGCATGGATCAAATTACTGTATACTAACCCAGAAGCTTCAGTTTGCATCAACAACATTTGCTCAGACTACTTTAAACTAGAACGTGGTACTAGACAAGGATGCCCCTTGTCACCGCTGTTGTTTGCAATTGCCGTTGAACCACTGGCAATACATTGTCGAAATACTGATCTGATAAAGGGGATTAGCAGAGAAGGACTGGAACAGAAAATTTCATTATATGCAGATGATATGGTACTGTATATATTGGACCCAGAAAATTCTGTGCCTGCAGTCCTAACAGCACTCACAGAATTTCAAAAGATCTCTGGCCTCAGAATTAATCTGAATAAAAGTGTACTCTTTCCAGTGAATTCTCAAGCATGTAATATTAGATTAGATACCCTACCTTTTATCATTGCAGAACAGTTTAAATACCTAGGGGTAAACATTACAAGTAAACATAAAGCTCTATATCAACAAAATTTCGCCGTCTACATGGAAAAAATCAAGCAAGACTTGCACAGATGGTCAACCCTTCATCTCACACTAGCTGGAAGAATTAACACTGTTAAGATGAATATTCTTCCTAAGCTCCTTTTTTATTTCAAAACATTCCAATATACATTAATAAAACATTCTTTAAGCAATTAGATTCAGCAATAACCTAATTTATTTGGAATTCAAAACATCCACGCATCCAAAGAGCGACCCTACTAAGACAAAAGGCAGAAGGCTCTACCTAACTTCCAGTTTTTTTACTGGGCAACAAATATACAGGCGATAAGAACCTGGACACAAATAGAAGAACATACACAGGGTTGGTCCGCAATAGAACTAAAATCCTGCAGTACTTCTTTGTATTGCTTGCTCTGTGCTCCAATAAACACACGTTATCGGCAATACACTAATAACCCAATTGTGCTCCACTCACTTAGAATATGGAACCAATGTAGAAAGTATTTTAAGAAGGAGAAGCTTCTATCTGTGGCACCTCTGCAAGAGAACCACCTCTTTCAACCTTCACAAACATATGCAGTTTTTAATATCTGGAAAAAATTTGGAATTAACTTGCTTAGAGATCTTTATATAGACAACGTCTTTGCATCCTATGAACAATTACATTCCAAATTTAACATTCCAGCTACACATTTCTTTCACTATCTTCAAATCAGCAACTTTGTTAAACAGAACCTCCCAGATTTTCCTCATCTTGCACCCACATCCATGCTGGAAAAAATATTGCTCAATCTCAAGGACTTAGACTCCATCTCTACAATATATAAAATCATTTTACAATCCCTCCCTTTCAAAGATCCAAGAGGTCACTGGGGAAAAGATCTCTCAATTAATATATCAGAAAAGGAGTGGAAAGTAGCAATGCAGAGAATTCTCTCGAGCTCCATATGTGCAAAGCATACAATTATACAACTTAAACTTGTTTATCAAGCACATCTGTCTCGTCTAAAACTCTCCAAAATGTTTCCAGGGCAGGATCCAACCTGCGAATGCTGCAAACTAGTTCCAGCCTCACTGGGTCACATGTTCTGGGCCTGTACCAAATTAACATCATTCTGGACGAAAATTTTTAATTACCTTTCAGACAGCCTTGGACTCACAATCCCTCCTAGCCCATTAACAGCTGTGTTTGGGGTTCTTCCAGATGGGCTTAAAGTGGAGAAGGACAAACAAACTGTGATTGCATTCACTACACTTTTGGCACGCAGACTTATCCTGATAAACTGGAAGAACCCAAACTCTCCTCTTTTAAGTCAGTGGGAAACTGATATGTTATACTATTTGAAATTGGAAAAAATCAAATACTCAGTTAGAGGATCCGTACATACTTTTTTCAATACATGGCAGGATCTAATCAGTAATATTTTAAAATAATCTCATAAAGCATAGAGAATCTATTCATTTAGGTATGTTTACAGGTCTTAAATTTCATGCTCTTTGGCTTGCTCTCTCTCTTAGGGGTGGGGATCGATTTGTTCTTAACTCAAATTTTCTTTATGTAAAACTTGATTGATTTGTATGGAATGCAATAAAATTAATAAAAAAAAAAAAAAAAGAATCATAGTTCGCTTGCAGGAGTAGTGATATAATCGTGGTAATTCGAGACAGAGTCTACGGGCCAAGGGGAGGAGTAGGGAGCCGGGTAGGGCCCTCCTTACTGTCCTGTTTCACTACTACGTTGGCAGGGCTGCGGGGGACGGCTAGTACCACATAACTGTCAAACTCCATCACAGTTAATTTCCTACTAATAGTTCCAATGTACTGCATATATTTTTATGTATTGTGCAAAAGACAGGGGCGCAGCTGAGCCCTAAAAACCCACATACACCTCACTAAACAATCCCAGGTGCAAAGTAAACAGTTTTATTTTCACAAAATACCTCAAGCACAAGTTAATCCACAATCTACAATCCTCCCTTTCCTACTCCAGGTGAGCTTTGCCTTCTTTCTTCTGACTCTGACTCACCGGATGAGGCTGGATGGCTCTCTTTTATGTTACACCCGGGAGTACTTCCGGTACCGGGGCATAGCCCGACTGAAGCACTTCAGAATCAGATGGAAGTCTCCTGAAGCTGGGAGTCCTTCCCACTGCAGCGCACTCCGCTGACACCAATGAAACACAACAGGGTTGTCCCTCAGGACTATGACTCCCACAAATCCCCATGGGTGTCCTTACTGGGTCCACGCCAGTTGAGCACTGCCATCTATCATACTGGGGGACTAACTACTGCAGATGCACCAACTTCCCTTCCTTATCCATTAAGTTATCCTTTTGCAAGGGATGTTGCTTCAGTTCCACCCTGGCTGGGTTATGCCTCCTTCCATACTGACCTTCCATTATGGCCTCTTGGTCAGGAAAGTGTCCAGCACAGCACTCGCATTTGACTGTGTGGAAAAGTGGGTGATTTTGAGCCGACTCTGAACCCACAGTAGGACATAAAAAAAGACACAGCCTCAAGGCCTATCCATAGCTGTGTTATTATGAACTACTGTGTGGGCTGGCTGTCCACTTATTCACTGTGAAATAAAAACCTCCTGGTCGTTTTTCACCACTTTCTTTCTTATATACTGGCCTAAGTTCATCCAGTCAGTTGAGTTCTCATTCTATCACTAGCACTGAACTCCAAGTTTAACCTGAGAATGACTTTTAACACCAGGAAAAGGATTACTTTGAGATAACCTGTAGTAAGTATTTCTGAGTTACCCAGTGACTGTCCAAAGTAATGGGTGAGCTTCCTCCAGCAGTACCAGGTGCTCACTTATGTTGTCTGCAGCACACAGATGTACCAGGAAGAAACAGAGTAGGTGTCTTCTCTGCAAGAGAACCATATATTTCTCTTTAGTGGTTGGGGAACATCAACAGAAATAAAAACAAACTTTTAGGTATTGGCCCATTTCCAGTCCATTCCCATTTCCATTTTAGGTCTTAGGCCCATTTCCAGTCTGCTGCAGTTGCAGTTGTGATAGATGTTGAAACCCTTTTTTTTCATACTCCACCTTCGAGACTGTAAGCATATCACACTTAACCGCTGTAGTTGTTGGATCTCCTTACCTAGAGCATGTCGTGTAACATGACTAGGAACCAAAGGGGATGATCGATTACACAACTCTATCATGACATTTTAGCACAGTTTCAATTTTTCTGTTAATGTGTGAAAAGTAGCACAAGGTTGACACATTTTTGCAGTCAATCAATATGGACCATCATTTTCAAACAGACTTTTGTGCTATATCTAAAGTCCCATGAGCATCTCCTCTGTTTGCATAGTCCAGAACACCCATTTTCCTTAGTTTCTTGAGGCTGCAATTGTTCTTCTCTGTTTATTTTTTCCAGTAGATTTCACTGGGCTATGCATAAAACTTAGCATTCATAAGTTGTCAACTCACACACACGCACACACAGAGACAGAAGCCTGCCCTTAACTGTTTGAGTTTGTGATCGTGAGTCACAGAATGTTATGGCTGAGTCTCGGAGGACATCACACTACATGACAGGAGGTCATGAGCATGTACTGTGACTGGCCACGACTTACTAAGAATATTGAATTGAAGGCTATGACTGAAAACTATTGGAAACGTGTTGTGGGATAGTAATAATAATAATAATAATAATAATAATAATAATAATAATAATAATA
>JANRMT010062792.1:66732115-66746482 GCA_026402145.1 Polypterus bichir lapradei
TAATAATAATAATAATAATAATAATAATAATAATAATAATAATAATAATATATTTATATAGGGAGCTTAATAAAGCATTTTGGACAGCAGCCACATTGAATAGGATGAATCTGTTATTACAAACTCATTGAGTTCCTGTTTGAATTCAGAACAGTTTTAGTTTTGCCAGGAAAAAATCATTGCCAAATATTCACAAGAAGTAGAAGACTATGCCCAGAACCACAGATTTAGGTTTCAGGGAATTTGACATTGGTGGTAGTATTTAGTAAATTACACTTTTTGGCAAAGTTAAAGATGAATTTGTGCAGTAAGTAGTAACGTGGCCAATAGTTTGCAAGGCCTTATTATGGAAACGGCAGGAGTATAAACAAAAGCCTCATTTAGCTCCAAGTCTTCCAGTACTTAAAACTATGCCTATTTCTACTGACCATTCAGCCTTCAAAGTCTTAACCCAATTCCAGATCTTCTTGTGCTTGAGCGTCTTGAGAGCTCCAGTTGTGCGGCAAGAGACAGGCCTTGACAGAATGTCACTCCATCATGGTGCCCACTCATGTACAATTTAGAGTCACCAGCTGACTAACCCTTACATCTTTGGTGATGTAGTCTGTAAACCAGAGTACCCACAAAACAACTCATTCAAACACAAGTAAAATGTGCAAACGTCACACAGGCAAGAACTAAAAATGGATTTTGAACCTGGGACTCTGGATTCATAAAAACAAGAGTGTTAACCACAGTGATACCATGCTGTCACATGTTCTTTATTAATCATTGCATAGATTTTACCTTCTGTCCACAACACTGTCTAAAGCATTTCCCACACCGTTTATTCTCAATTTTAGGATCACTCGTTAGTGAAACAAGTTTAATGGTGCCTTTAAAATTGTATAATCCATGCAATACAATGCAATGTGTATGTAGTTCTTAACCTACAATTTCACCACTTCTTCAAGCAAAATTTCTTCAACTTGGCAACAAAAGTAATGACTCAGATTAAAATCATTTACACCCTCCAAATGGATAATGGTGCCAGGACCAGACAAACTTTGAGGTTTTGCTGGTCAGACTCAGAATGGCAAACTTTTCCATGTTAATGTCTTTTCCAGTCTTCTGTTTAAATCTCATTCTGCTCATGCCTAAATGCTTAATTTCAGGTCATCTAGGTAAAGAAAACATACAGAAGAGTTAATCAACCGATATTGTTTTTGGTCTACAATGTCAATCCAATATCCAGACTGAAAGGGTCCACTAATTATGATTTTTTAAAGTTCTGAATATAGCTGGCTTAAATTTTCTTATTTTTCAGCCAGTGCCTCTACCCTTGCTTGTATTTGTTTTTTGTTTTTTTTGTTTCTGTTACTTTGAATGATTATTTTTCTTATTGTTTTGTAATTTCTGTTGTTTATATGTGGTGTATTAATTGTATGCGGTAACATGTCCTAATGATCCTTGTGCTTTATGTGTGGTTCCCCAAGAGAACCTGGCTATTTATGTTACCAGGAAAGAGGCTACAGCAGCATTTTCATTCAAGTTGTTTGGAGTTGGAGTATTACGTTTAAACTTACTGGCTTTTGACATTTATTTCTGCTCAGGCTCAAGGTTATTGCACACTACTGACCATCCCAGTGCTTTCATCACAATTTCTGGGGATTTTAACTATGCTTAACTTTTCTCCCCTCTCACCAATTTTTACCAATTTGTGGACTGTACAACAAGGCAAAACAGGACCATGGACTTGTTATATGCCAGTGTTAAAGATGCATACAACTCTTTGCTTTGCCACATTTAAGAGTCACATCTGACCACAATTTGGTACAGATCATACCCACCTTTAAATCCATTGTACAGCGACTGCCAGTTATCAACAGGATCATGAAGGAATGAACAACAGATGTTGAAGAAGCTCTGGAGGATGACTTTGAGAATACTTACTGGAACATGCTTTTGTAAGTCACACGGCGAAGACGTTGAGGGTTTCGGCCACTGTATCACAGACCACATCAAGTTTTGTGTGAATAACACAGTTCCCAGAAAGACAGCTTGCTGTTTTCCCAACATCAAACCATGGCTCACAAAATAACTGAAATCTCCATTGAATAAAAAGAAGAGAGCCTCCAGGTCTATAGAGAGGATGAAACAAAGGGGGTGCAGTCAGAACTTAGGAAGCAGCTCAGCATGAGGAATGCCTATTACAGAGACAAACTTAAATACACGTTACAGCAGAACAATGTGAAACAATTGTGGAACAGAATGAGGACTATCACTGGCTACAAACAGGCTTTAAAACATGCAGTGGATGGGGAACAATAACATAGCTAATGAGATGAACCAGTTCTTCAACAAATTCTTGTCAGTGCAGACCTCCTCCAACACTGCTAGCTCCTGTGTGAAAGCTGGGTAGGTTCCAGAATCCCAATTGCCATCTGTACCCTGAATGACCTTTCCTACAATGACAACACTTCTGTGGTCTCCAACCCCCTTCCACTTTCTGGAATATCTGTCTCTGCTGATCAAAGGAGGAGAGAGCTGCAAGAACTCTGCATGAACAACATTGCAGGGTTGGATGAAATCAGTGACATGGTGCTGAAAACATGTACCAGCCAGCTCTGTGGGGTCCTTTAACACCTATTCTCTCTTTCCCTGAGTTTACAAAAGATTCTCTAGCTGTAGAAAACATCCTGTATTATCTCAGTACCAAAGAAAGGGCATTCCAGTGATCCCAAGGCCTTCATATCAGCTGCTCTTACTTCATAAAACACATGACATTTTCAAACCCACTTAATTAATTTTATGATTGTGGGGGCCAGAGCCTATCCTGCCAACACTGAGTACAAGGCAGGAACTGTCCCTTGGTGTTATGTCTTCCAAGGGAAAGGGAAGATTTTTAAGGTAACGGATGTGGCTGGGAGAACAGAAGTCAAAAAATACAAGCCAAAAGGTCCTAAACTGTAAACCATGGAGACCTTTGAGAGGCTGGTCCTGAATAAGCTCTGACCCCTGGTTTCAGAACATCTGGATCCTATGCAGTTTGCCTATCAGGCACATATAGGTGTGGAGGATGCTCTCATCTACAAGATCACAATGCTTACTTCCGCTTGGAGAAAGCCGGTACCACAGTCGGGATAATGTTCTTTGAAGTTTCCTGTGCCTTTAGCCTCATTCTGCTTCATTGACTGGGAGAAAATCTCAAGGCTTTACATTCTGATGTCCCCACAATCTCTTGGATCATGGACTACCTGACCAACAGACAGCAAGTTGTAAGGCTAAGGAACTGTGAATCAGAAATGGTGGTGTTTAATACTGTAGCACCTCAGGAAACTGTCCTGTCTCCCTTCCTGTTTACACTGTACACAATGGATTTTCAGTACAATACAAGCACTTGCCACCTACAGAAACTTTCAGATTACTGCCCATCATAGGCTGCATTAATAATGGAAATGAGTCAGAGTACATGAAAGTCATGGAGAACTTCAGCTTGTGATGCTGGGACAACAACCTGCAACTCAGCAAGACAAAAGAACTGCTGGTGGACTTCTGATGTGCCAAGAAGCCCCGGAGACCAGTCACCACTCAGTGGAGGATATGGAAGTGGTGCAGAGCTACAAGTACCTTGGGATTCACATGAACAACAATCTGGATTGGTCTGTACAGGAAGGGCCAGAACAGACTGTACTTTCTAAGGAGACTTGATTCATTTGATGTATGCAGCAAGTTTCTGGAAAAGTTCTATCAGTTAGTAGTAGCCAGTGTGTTGTTCTATGCTTTAGTCTTCTGGGGTAGCAACTTGAGCTCAAAACAAACTTATCAGAAAAGCCTGCCCCATCACAGGGCTAACACTGGACACACTGGAAGCTGTTGTGAAAAAGAAGATGGTGGAACCACTGGATGCCATAATGAAAAATTCCAACTGTCTTGAAGTGTGCAATTTCTGAACAATGCACATTATTTATTTATTGATTGATTGATTGTATTATTTGTTCTTTGAATCTATATTTTTGTTTTTTTATGTTTCTACTACTCTATGCATCAAAATTTCCCTTTAGGATTAGTAAAGTTTAGTTTATCTAATCTAATCTAATTTTAGTTTATGCTGTTATGTTTGTGGTGACTTGATTATACAAAATAGCCATTCACATACACTGAATGGCTTGTGTTTAAAAAACGTAACGGATTCAGAAATGTTGAAGTGTTATGCTAGTTTCCATTATTTTTTGTTCTTGATTTTATTTCCACAACTTCTTACACATTAATTAGCATGTGTGTCTCGCGCAGTCTTAATGGTTTCTTTTTGCTGCTGGGCGTAACATTTTTGTAGCTTGTTTTGGATCTGAAAATATGTGAAAGAAAATAAAGGCGATCAAGAGGTAATGTAGTTATTTAGGGTTAATATAGATATTTGGTATGCTTTCTATCTATACTAATACAGTAAACGGCAAAGCCCTCACTCACTCACTGACTCACTCACTGACTGACTGACTGACTGACTCATCACTAATTCTCCAACTTCCCGTGTAGGTAGAAGGCTGAAATTTGGCAGGCTTATTCCTTACAGCTTCCTTACAAAAGTTGGGCAGGTTTCATTTCGAAATTCTACGCGTAATGGTCATAACTGGAAGCTGTTTTTCTCCATTTACTGTAATGGAGATGAGCGTGAAACCCGTGGGGGTGGAGTTTCGTGTGACAACATCACACCTCCCACGTAATCACGCAGTAGGTAGAAAACCAGGAAGAGGCCCAAAAAGCGCTGAAGAAAACATGCATTATATAATTGAGAAGGCAGCGAAACAATAAGAAGCGAGCGAGTGACATATACAACCATATTCATGAGTTCTGCTACTTCGGAAACAAAGCACGATGTAAACCTAAACTTTAAATTAAGTTCATAGACAGGCTGCCGCTAGCGTTTGTAATTTAGTGCCTGCCCATATAAGGCCGTCCGTCAGCGGCAATCCAATAGAAACACTGCCACGGGTAAATATTCACGGGTGAAGGACTGTGCTTATGCAGAGGAAGATGAGATGGTCAGGGTGGTGTTTGGCACAAACTCAGCGAAACTGCGAGAGAAAGTTTTAAGTGCCGGGACTTAGGTAACACAGCACAGCTGGGAAACTTCGATGCATGTACACCGAGCGGCTCACGTGAACTGACGCAGTGCACAGACAAAAAGCAACAGTTCCAAAGAGCGCTGAACAAAAACCGAATTACACAATTGAAAAGGCAGCAAAAAAATATCAAGCGTCTGATACATACAAGCATATTATTCATAACTGCAGCTACTGCAGAAACAAAGCACACGGTGGAAAAAGTGAATGTCCCGCTAAAGGAAGACAGTGTTAAAAAAAAAACCCGTGCATGCAGTGTGTCAGGTCTCAGATAAAGAAGAAGACGAGCTGTTTATTGATGCAGTAAGAAACGAATCTTTTTCATAGCTTATTTAACACACTACGTCTCCGCTGCGATACGCGGGTATATATATATGTATATATATACCCCGATCTACATACTCGAATAATGAATACTTTATTCGCAATCAATGATTGTTTTGGTAAAGCCATACTCAGTGTATTCATTAGTTGAACGGTAAAAAAGTAAGAGCGAGGGGAGAGTGACTTATTGAGGCATACAGGCAAAACCACAATAGCACGCGGGCTCGATGTACGAAAAAATATATCTTTTCAAGTTCTATTTAGTCCATATGTGTCAAAGTCAAGGGCCACGAGCCACATCCGGCCCGGCGTGTAATTATATCCGGCCCGCGAGATCATTTTATATACTGTATTATTGTTATTAATGGCCCGGGTATATGAAGCGCTGGTAACACAATAAACTACAGATCCCATAATGCAGCGCTTCAGCTGCCTTGTCGAACACTTACCGCGTTAATCAAGTCTAGCTTGCAAGTTATTGCGAAGCTAGCCCACACGATGCTGAAGAGAAAAGTTGATTCTGAAAATAGAGCCTTTAACTCTTTGAGGGCTGAATATTTTCTCCACAAAACAGTTTCTGAAAAGCAATGGTTTCACATAGAAATCAACATAAAACATATGTTCCTGCATGCTGTGGCTGCCAGTTTGCCAAGAATGTGTGGCAGGCTTGCTGCCAGGCTGTCTTCATGTGGGTGGGGCAGCAGCAGCGGTCACAGTCGCAGTGCATTATAATCTGGATTCTACTTCTTATTGTTAAGTGGAAGTCCTCCCTGGCAAACATTGTCAATACCACGACTAGCTGGGGACCAATCAGCTGAAGCTTCGTTTTCGATCACTTGTATGAAAATCACAGTTCAGAGATAATAGGCAAAACGTCGTCCACTGAGTATTTTGCTTTACGCATCCGCTTTGGTCTCTCGCCAGATGTCGGTGCCATTTTTGACGTTGTTTGCGCCTTGCTACTCGCATGAGTGCAGCAAATCTCAGTCAAGCCAATAAAGCTATTCTATCTAGCTATGCTAACTTTCCTTCTCGCAACGAGAGTCCAACTAAAACATAACGGCTGGTTTTGTCACCGTTTACAGTTGATTACCATCGTCAGCTCCTCCTTTTGACAAAAGTCAACATCAGCCCTGAAAGAGTTAAAAACCGATGGGAGGCTGAGTATATGTTTAATGACATTGCCGTTAAACCCGTGTGTCTCATTTGTGGAGCTAATGTGGCTGTAATTACAGAATTTAATCTAAGACGGCACTATGAGACAAAACATCAGGATAACCTGAAAGACCTGAATGCAATGCAGAAGATACAGAAAGCAGAAGAGTTAAAGAAGAATCTGACACTTCAGCAGACGTTTTTACTCGTGCACAATCACAAAGTGATTTCAAGTGAAGCTGCTTTTATGGGAGACACAAATGCACCAGTGCAACTTGCCCCACTTTCCCTGTTGCCAAGTAATGTTGAACCAAGTCGGCACTACTGTGTTCCCAAATATGCACTTTGCTGATAAACTGAGCGCACTGAGTTTGCACGGCGCTTTGGTGACTTTGAAGAACAAAAAAAGTCCGTCTACATGCGGCTCGAACCTTGTGCATGTTTGGTAGCACATATCTGTGTGAGAAGCTCTTCTCAGTGATAAAGACTAACAAAACAGCACACAGGAGTCGCCTCACTGATGAGCACCTGCAGTCCATCCTGAGAATCTCCACAACACAGAACCTCACACCAAACATAAACGAACTTGTGGCCAAAAAAAGATGCCAGGCGTCCAGCTCTAAAATGACATATGAGCAAAGACAACTGAATGATTTGATTTGTTATTGCTGAAAGGAACACATTTTATTTATATTTCCAGGTTTTGTTATGCAGCATGTTCATATTTGAATTTGTATAATTTTGACAGGATATATTTTTATGGAGAGCAAAATCTTTTGGGATATTTAAAATCTAAGTTTATTTTTTATATAAAATTACATAAGAGTAAAGAAATTTGAATGTTTGTTCTTTTAACGTTTACTTTATTTCTAACTTGTATAATTTAGACAGGATATATTTTTATGGAGAGCAAAATATTATAAGTTGTTTAAGGTTTGAGTTGATTTATTCAAGAATAATATTCCTGTCTGTTTTTACCATTCCTACCAAAGATATTTCTGTCGACTAAATAAAAATTCCTTCTATTTAAAATTTAAATAGAACTTGAACAAATACGATAGTTCATAATATCCACGCAGACTTGCACGTAAGAGCGGGAGTTATCCGTTTTAACAAGCAGCGTCTTGCACTGATACGAAATAGCTGTGTGTGTATATATGTAGATATGTATGTATATGTATATATATGTTTATATATGTGTGTGTGTATGTGTATATATATATGTATTTGTGTATATATATGTGTGTGTATGTATGTATGTATGTGTGTATGTATATGTATGTGTATATATGTAGATATATATATATGTATGTATATATGTGTGTGTATATATATGTGTATATGTATAGATATGTATATATATATGTTTATGTGTGTGTGTGTAAATATATATATATATTTATATATATATATATATATATATGACAGCAACACTCATCACTCACAACAGTGACAAAACAATTACATTGACAATCATGTTACGTTATTTTCAAAATGTTTCCTTTTCTTTTTCATTGCTTCTTTAACACACTACTTCTCCGCTGCGAAGCGCGGGTATTTTGCTAGTGTTGAAATATAGCATTTATCTTAGAAGAAGCATGAAGAGACCCCTGCAACAATTGTCTGTTTAAGCAAGCATATTAGGAAACCAGATGAAAAATGTGCAAAAAACAAAGAGATAGAAATTTCTATGTGGTGATGAAAGTGGCAACTGTAAGACTCGACAGTTATCACGTACATAGAAATTCCATAAAAGGATAAGAGCTAAATTTATAAAAATCTTGAGAAAGACAAGAATGTTGCCGAATGAGACTTTTATTTAGGTATGTAAGCTAATGAACCAATCAGAGTAAATGTCAGATGTTGTGTGCGCATTAATTCAGCACTGTTATGTAAACTCAGTAATCTATAAATATGTGACTCTAGATTTGCTCTGGGTCTATTCCTTAACAGACTGCTGAAGAGAAATTAAATATGCATGAACAAGCTTTATCCTGCCTGGTTTCTGACTCAAAGGGTGTTTAGAGCAACAGTTTCCTCCACAGGGTCAATTAACAAATTTCTTTAGTAAGAAGAAAAACAAGAATTTTTACACAATGCAAGATAAAGTGAAAATAGTATATTATACAAAAAAAACAGGTACTCAAATGTTCATTTACTTAAACAATTTTTCATATTTATTAACACCGACCTTAAATTTAAAAACACATTTCCCTAATTAGGATATTCCTTGCAAGGTACTAGGATCAACACACAACTGAAAGTCTACATCACCGTTTATCTACCAAAGAGAATTAGAATGCAACCCAGAAGCATACCATCCAAAATCGTACCTGTAGAATACAACCATAAATCAAAATGGAAAAGCCAAAACTGGAATTAATTCTGAATCACCTTAAGATCAATATCACCCACAAATAAAAGTAACAAGATGACACTAGGAAAACAGCAAACCTGAGCAATGACGAATGTTCACTTAGGGACCTGACTCAAAATCTCTGTGAGTCTGTGTGTGTTAAAAAAAAAACAGAAATGTTGGTAGCTGTCATTTCTCTTAGTTTTTGTCTTATTTTATTTGTTATTTTAAAGGGGGCTGTCAGGCTGGTAACCTAACACTTGAACTATTGTCTGATACATTTGACAACACATTTGATAAAAATATACCTTTAAGTCTAAAAAGAATATACTAAAACATTATGCTGGTATCTATATCATTTCTAAGTATAATCTGACATAACTTTTTGGCCATACTGCCCACTCCTGCTTTCAAATGATGATATGTAAAGCTCAGTTGTTAAGTGCAATTATGTAATATCAACATAAGGAAAATTAGAAATGTTGAAAAGAATTGCACATAATGTGGCACAATGAGCTACACAGTACAGGTACCTTATTTACCTGATTTTCTGATACCTCTTCCTTTGTGTTACATGTATAGTGTTTCTTGTTGCATTATGTGTTATATTGCTACATTTAATTTATGCCTTTTAAAAAAGATATCTTACAAGAAAATAAAACTAACCCTAAGAGACAAATTTTACCAGTTTCATGTGTTTTTCCTTTGTACACCTTGTGCTTTTATCATGCCAGTCTCTTATATATTTTGCAAGCCTAACTAATAAGACAAATGCAATCTAATTAAAATATCCATGAATGGTAAAGATGCTAGGAATAAGACATACTAGAAAACAATAACCACATTAAACAGAAACAAGACAAATATGAAGGAAGTGAGCCTGGGCAGAGCACAGACCATATTCAAACAGTTTGGCTGGGGGTCATATTCTTTAAAAAATACATTTTCTAAAAGAGGCAGTGTGCACTGCAGTGAAAATCTCGATTTTATTCAACCCTAAATTCAACACCAGTCATGCTAATATGGGTGAATTATTGAACAAAACAAGTTAGGACACTTGCCCCAGCTCAGTTCACCTATCTCCATTTACAAAACTTCTAGAGGAAACCAAGGGTTCTCATTTATAAAATGTTGTGTGTGGCTTTAAGCGTGAGAATATGTGTACACCGAAAAAAACAGATTTCTAAAACCTGGAGTATGTTCATTTCTATGCAATTTACCTTCATACATCACAATCACATCGTAAATGTGGGTACACTGAATATGCCTCGATCCCTGCTAGGTTGTCACTGTGGAATAACCATACATTAACTATGCACATGAACCTCATACATATGCAATGACAGTACATCAGACCTTCATTTGCGGGTAGAGCAGGGTCCCATCTGATGCACCCATCCACCACCAATTGCATTTGAGGTGTCCTATGCCACACCTCTATGTTCTGGGAGTCTGAGAAAGGCATAAGGCTCGAATGTCTGACCTGGCACATGTCATGGTATACTTGTTGTTATAATGAATAGAATAGGACATATGATAAACTGCGGGTTCAGCCAGTTAGTTATCTTACCAACAAGCCAGCCTTCATTTTCAAGCCATCTGATCAATGCTACTTTGCCTCAAAATAAGGCCACCAAGCCACAACCTTTGTCAATCTCACCTTGGCATCACACATAACTTGTGCGTTAATGAAATGTCACTGCTTATGGTTGGTCACTTTCGCTAGGAGCCCTTATTGCAATATGAGTGCTGTCAATTGGCAAGATTAAGTTAGAGAACTGAACACTGCTACAAATTGTATTTCTTAACATTGTGATGTACACCCAAACTATGAGGTTGTCAGTTATTTATGTCTTCCAGCACAGCAGTCACAACAATGCTGAAGCGTGATATTCCTGACCTGTTGCCCATCCCCTTCTGTTAGATGTCTGCTGCCAGAAAGCCAACCATTGTTAAAACCTGCATGTGAACAAGGTGTAGCCCAATTTCAAGCAGTTTGTCTCTCTAATGCCGAGGCCAATTCACAAACACTGTAGTTTCAAGACAATGGCTCTTGTACTTGCAAATCGATCTGCTTTGTGCTAAACAATCACACAATAAATTCATCAGCTGAATTGTTTAGAAAATTGTTTATTTTACAGTTTTTCTCGATTGGTTTGGCTCATTTCCTGAAACCGAGATGACATTCTCAAAATAACATGGACAAATCTCCAAACCACCTTGCAATTGTTCACAACAGAATGTCATTTTTCATTGGTTTAATCAAATTGCAAATGCTTTAGTACATGTCTCAAGTGACTCTGTGCTTCTTTTCAAATGATTATGTACAAGTAGCTACAGTTAGCACAATGAGCCCACATTTAGCACATTTTCCAAATAAATAGATCTTGCCGATCTAAACTGATTAGTTGATTTTTCAGTGAAATGGTCACTCACTCCAAAACATATCAGCATGGTTTCATTGTGTAAGTCATCATATGCACAATTGTCTGTTCAACTGTCAAAATTAGTCAAAGATATAATACCATGAAAGAATATCTTGGAACATTTGATAAAGTTATGACAGTACTTGACAATCAATCAGGTGAAATTAGAACTAACGAAGGAGCAGTTTCCCACATCTCAGATGACCAATCAAACAGGTTGTTCAGATACCTGACAGGTGTTGTCTATGATTATGACTGCTGCCAAAAGTATATAGACAGAGCTTGGCGCGGGGCCAGTTTCATTTGCAGTGTGAACATGGAAGCACCTCGCCAAGTACAACAGCAACTTCCTGCTCGAGGAAGAGGAGGAAGAAGAAGAGGAAGAGGAGGAGTGAGAATGCGTGGAGGAATAGGGGGAAGAGGCCGAGGAGCACGGAGGCACCATGATGTCCCAGATGAAATCCGGGCCACCCTTATTGACCACGTCATAAACCATCGCCTCACAATGGCAGAGGCAGGTCGCCGAGTGCAGCCTAATGTGCCTCGGTCTACAGTCTCCTCCATCATCCAAACCTTTCGCAGGGAAAGCAGGTACAGAACTATGCTATTGAACTATTCAGTGTTGGTGTGTGTGTAGGCCTAGAGTACTGTAATATCGTCATGTGATGTTATATGATACTATAAAAATGACAAAGACAAAAAAAATGGAGAAAATACTGTGAATAGTATTCCAGTCACTGTGCAGTGCATCACACTTCTAGTACCATAAGACAGCAGTACAATTACATTGGTAACTCATTTTGTAACAAATTTACAGTGTTGACCTTTGACTTGTATGTCTAGGATTGGACGACAGCCTCAAGTGGGTGGCAGAAGAAAACTTCTAAATGAACAACAAGAACAAGAAATATGCAACATGGTCATTGCAAATAATGCCATCACACTGAGACAGATTCGTAATGCAATCCTGCTAGACAATGTAATGTTCCAAAATATAAACTCTATCAGCATCTCCACAATAGACCGGGTATTGAAGAAACATCAGATGACCATGAAACAGATTTACAGGGTACCATTTGAGAGAAACTCTGACAGAGTGAAAGGGCTGCGGTACCAGTATGTGCATGTAAGTCAACTACTGGTTGTCTATCATTGTAACACTATTACAGTAAGACATGGTTACCACTGTTTTTTTGTTTTGCGTTATCCTTTTCACCTTCAGAATCCAGCTTTGTGTGACTAGAGCATTTTTCCTAGAAAAAGTCTTCAGTTTCCCACTCCCTGTTTGTACAGTACTTTAGATCCTCCCTGCAGTATCTGTCTCTACTTGACTGATTAGATTTATTTCTATTCTATTGTAGAGAATTATGGCATTAGAAGGCAACGAAACCCCTCACATCCTAGTCTACGTTGATGAAGCTGGTTTCAACCTGGCCAAAGGTCGAAGGCGTGGCCGTAACATCATTGGCCACCGAGCCACTGTGGATGTCCCAGGCCAGCGAGGAGCAAATATAACAATGTGTGCCGCTATATCAGAAAGAGGTGTGGCCACACACATTCCCAGTTTAGGGCCCTACAATACACAAAAGCTCCTCAATTTTTTGGACCACCTTTATACTGATCTGATCCCAGAAAATGAGAGAGGTGTAGAAGGACCTCAGCTACCACATTATGTCATTGTGTGGGATAATGTGAACTTCCACCGCGGCCCACGCATCAGAACCTGGTTCACCACCCATCCCCGGATGCTAATGGAGTTTCTTCCACCTTACTCTCCTTTCCTGAATCCAATTGAGGAGTTTTTTCAGCTTGGAGGTGGAGGGTGTATGAGCATCAGGCTCAAGACCAGAGGGCCCTGCTGCATGCAATGGATGCTGCATGTGAGGACATCACAGGGGATCAATGTAGGGGATGGTTGAGACATTCACGCCGTTTCTTCCCTCGCTGCATCGCACGAGAAAATATCCGTTGCGATGTGGATGAGAATTTATGGCCTGACAGAGAGCAGCGCGTCGATGGCCAGGAGGATGAGGATGGTGGCCAGGAAGGAGAGGGTGACAATGGCGACCACTGAAAATATTACTGTACTATAGTTCTGAGACTTTATTTACAGTATGGTGGGCTAGAGTTTTTTTGGTTTTTTTTGTTTGTGTTTATAACTGTTCACATTTACAGAATCCTGTATATGTTTTCTTTTCACAGTATGTTCTCTAATGTTAACATTTCTTTGTACGAATAAAAATGTTTACAGTTTCCTTGAGTATGAGTGGTTTATTGGAGGCTGATTTTACTGTAAAATCTTTTGGTTTTATTCATAGTGGTATTCTGTTGCTAGACCTGTGCCTCAGTGACAAAACGTCTAAGCATTTTGACTTGCAGTGCTTAAACAATGCCAAAGGTATAATGCATTTTGGGGGCATTGACTATTTATATGGGAAGGATATTTAGTTTTGACACATGGATAAACTCTTTTGGGAGAGATATGAGCTTTTGCAGGGGATCCATGGTGTTGTGCTAAACCATCCGGGGTATTCTGACAAAAGCACTAAATGAATGCACATGTGCCAAGGCAATTGAGAAGGATCTGTGCTATTCTGACTGTACTGACCTTTTATATGGGAAAGGAATCTGCTTTTGAAGCATGGACGAAGAGTTTGGGGTAAGATATTTGTTTTGCTAGTGAGCTATAATGTTGGGCAGCACTGTAAGACTGTTTGGCCAAATGACCTTATGGTTTTGAGAATGTCATCTCGGTTTCAAGAAATGAGCCAAACCAATCGAGAAAAACTGTAAATGTTTAGAATCATTCACACCCGTTCATGTTTTGCACACGTTGTGCAACAAGGAAAAACAGTGACAGTACTCTGTTCCTCCTTGTGGCTTACCCACACTGACATGAGACTGGAAATGCAAATACTCAGATAAACATGCATACAGTATCTGTTCTTAGGGGTCACATAGATAGATAGATAGATAGATAGATAGATAGATAGATAGATAGATA
>JANRMT010062792.1:66746492-66764192 GCA_026402145.1 Polypterus bichir lapradei
GATGGATGGATGGATGGATGGATGGATGGATGGATGGATGGATGGATAGATAGATAACTTTATTCATCCCAAGGGGAAATTCACATTCTCCAGCAGCAGCATACTGATACAAAACCAATATTAAATTAAAGAGTAATAAAAATGCAGGTAAAAACATACAATAACTTTGTATAATGTTAACGTTTACCCCCCCGGATGGAATTGAAGAGTCGCATAGTGTGGGGGAGGAACGATCTGCTCAGTCTGTCAGTGGAGCAGGACAGTGACAGCAGTCTGTCGCTGAAGCTGCTCCTCTGCCTGGAGATGACACTGTTCAGTGGATGCAGTGGATTCTCCATGATTGACAGGAGCCTGCTCAGCGTCCGTTACTCCACCACAGATGTCAAACTGTCCAGCTTCATGCCTACAATAGAGCCTGCCTTCCTCACCAGTTTGTCCAGGCATGAGGCGTCCTTCTTCTTTATGCTGCCTCCCCAGCACACCACCGCGTAGAAGAGGACGCTCGCCACAACCGTCTGATAGAACATCTGCAGAATCTTATTGCAGATGTTGAAGGACACCAGTCTTCTAAGGAAGTATAGTCATTTAGGGTTATATTAATTATTGTGCATGAAATGTTTGGATATTCTGTCAACATTTAAATATAGCATCTATCTCAGAAGTAGCATAAAGGGTTAACAAGTATAGTCTGAGCATATCAGGAAACCAGATAAAGGTCAAGTGAACAACAAAAACAAGAAGGTTCTACTTAATTTGGCCAACTATCATGTACCTAGTAAGACTTGACAGGTCATGTACACAGGAACTCAATAAGTATTGGAAGTAAGGACCAAGAATATAGTAGAAATAAGACTTTTATTTTGAGGTATGAAAATTGGTTATAAAACACCTCATGTCTTTTGAACCAATCAGAGTAAATGTTAGATGAATATGTATGTAAATTCAGTTATCATAAATATAGCTGTTTGCTTGTATTCTGTGACCACTTGCTGCCAAATTCTGCCCAGGGCAGTATCCCTTAGTAGACTGTTGTACAGGGTGCTCCCTCTTCAGCATTTGTTCAATAGAAATAAAGGCTGCAATGAACAAGTTTCCTCCTGCCTGGTTTCTGTCTCAAAGAGGTTTTAGAGAAGACAAACTTTCTTTAATATATCTCCAAATTTAATTTCTACCACATAGGTGTAGGTGAATCCAGTATATGAACAATCGGTGGCCATCTTGTTTAGCTAATGAAAAAATAGACATGTTCTGGAATTGGCGGGACAATGATGGGCACTGCTGCCTTAGGGCGCTAAGAGCCTACAGTAGGTCATACCCCTGACTAAACTTAGTATGTGCGACATTTGCATCTTCTGCCCATGTCTCTGAGAGAGAATTTCTCTGCTCTGGAGAAGCCAGAATTGAGGTGTGAAAAATTATTTTGTTCTAAACACAAGCAGACACACAGTCCAGTCCCCCCCTCCAAAGAGACACAGTACAGAAGAATTCCAGTCTTTATCTCAGGTCACTGGATAGCGTCCATGTCTTGCAACCATATAGCAAAATAGGAAGCACCAGGACTTGGGCACCACACACCCCTTTCCAGCAACTTCATGACCCCCTCATGCTCTCCCAATCCGTCTACTGATTTCATAGGAAGAGTTACCAGAGATATGAATGTCGCTGCCAAGGAAAATAAACCTCTAGCCAAGGTCGAAACCCTCTCAGCAGACAGGCACATTGCTGATGGCTGTGCCCAAGAGGTCATTAAAGGCCTGGATCTTGGTTTTTATCCAGGACAATCGCAAGCCCAGACACTCAGACTCCTCGCTCAGTCTCTCAAGAGTCCCAATCAGAGCCTCCATTGACTCTGCAAACATCACAGCATCGTCAGCAAAGTCAAGACTGGTGAATCTTTCTTCACCAACAGATGCCCCACAGCTGCTAGACCTCATGACCTTGCCCAACACCCAGTCCATGCAAGCATTGAACAGAGTAGAAGCAAGAATACACCCCTAACAAACCCCAGAATCAACGTGGAAAAACAAAGAGGTTCTGTCTCCACTCTGCACAGCACTCATAGTACCAGTGTACAGGCCAGCCATTATATCCAGCAATTTTGAATGGATCCAGTGAAGTCTTAGGATGTCCCACAGGGCAGCTCGATCAACTATGTCAAATGCTTTATGAAAATTGACAAAGGCTGCAAAGAAACTCTGCTGATATTCACATTTGTGCTCCATGAGAGAGCCCTCAGTGAGAGTCAATGGTAGATTTATTTGGCATAAAACCAGACTGCTGTGGTCACTGGTAGGTGAGCAAGTGATCATGGATCCATTGAGGATGACCCTAGCAAGGACCTTACCTGGCACCGAGAGCAGTGTTATCCCCATGTAGTTGCTGCAATCCAGGTGATCACCCTTCCCTTTCCTGATAGGGACAACAAGTCCATTTTCCAGTCAGTTGGGATGATACCGGTCTCCCAAATGGAAGCAAAGATTACTTGCAATGCCAGGAGGACAGCCTTACCGCCAGCCTGGAGAAGTTCGCCTCAGATACCACAGATTCCTGCAGCCTTGCCTACCCTCTGCTGATTCACCACCCCTGCAATCTCAGTAAGTTTGGGTGGTTCACAGGTAATTGGAGGATCAGCCTCAAAAACCATGGACCCAGAAATATCCAACTTCCTAGCTGGAGGATCAGCTTTAAACAGCTGCTCAAAGTAACCACCCCAGTAGGTCACAACTGCAGTGTCATCTGTAAAGACCGTTTTGCCAGCCATCCTGACAGCAACTCTCCAAGGAACAAATTCGGATGTATGTAAAGCTTTGATTCCTCTGTAAGCAGGACGTGGGTCACTAGACCATAGATGGTGTGTCTCTTGCTCACAGATTCCTCTAACAAACGCCTCCTTATCTGTCCTCAGAGCCCTTGCAGTCATCCTTCTCAGTTTCCAGTACAGGCCGGAGTTGACATCAAGCCGTGCAATGCGACTCCTATCAATGATATCCAGAGTACACTGCCTCCTTCTGGGAACACTGGTAACTCCAACACAACCCTCAGCATCCTTCAGGGTCTTGTTACAGAAGATCTCCCACAGCGCATTAGGATCAGCAGTCACACCTAAGTCTATAAGTTCCTAAGGGACCAACACAATCCTCATAGCTAGCCCTGTCAGTGCCAGTTGCATTGAAGTTACCCATGACCAGAGGAGTGTCACCTCGGAGGAGTGGCACCCATCAAACACCGAGCAGAGCTGCAAATAAAATGTCTCCCTCTTTCTGTGACATCACTCACTGTAGTCAAAATGTATACTGAGACAACAGACAAGGCACCCGGAGAGTGCCTTAATCTGAGTCTCATAACACGCTCGTTGAAAAGAGTGACATCAGACACCATCAGAAGGAGCCAATCTGCCACAACAACAGCTACTCCCTGAGTATGAGAGTGCCACCACTTAAATGCAGAGTTTACGAAGCTCCTCCGATAGCAGAAGAAGATGATCATCATGCCAGAGAGACAAGATGTTCCATGCGCCTACCCGGATGGGCCGCCTCAGCACCACACCAGTTCCGATCCCCAACAGGCCTGACACCATTGGATCTCTGCTGATTTTGACTGTTCCGGGGATGGGGCTCCAGAGGGCTTTCCCCCATTCCCTTCATAATTCAAGAGATACCCCTTGGGGAGAGCAGACAGGAGTCCTGTTTGTTGTCTCAGAGCTGCATTAAGTTTTTTTTTTACAGTGGCTGAACTGACAATCCTGCCACCAACCCCAGTTACAAAAATGGCAGCATACACAGACTAGTGTCCATACTTTTGTCTGCTTAAATAAAGAATGATTTTGTTAGAGAGGTAAACAATTGGAGTTTAGAATTAGGGCTTTTGCATGTTATCTGAACTTCACATTTTGGCTTTTATTTGAATTTTTCCATTCACTTTACTTTGTTTATTTTGTGTTCTGACCCTGAAGTGACCAATGACAAATCATTTTGAATTTCCCTAAAGAAGACAACTGATAGAAATTAAATTTTCAAGACTTGCCATTTTTCCATCTTGGCCATAACACTAATAAAGAATAAAATTCAAGAACAACAAACCATTCCAGTAATTAGTGATGTTTTCAACTCTTAACATCACAGTACCTCCACGATAGCATATCTGTTTGTCATGATATTGAACTATTGCAATCCAGTGGTCATTATATAATACATTTTGTGGTATAGCAGGTCCACAGCTTAACAATCAGGAGCCCATTTTAATAAATAAATAATTAATTTGCTGGCTTGATCTCCGTTGGTGCACATGCTCACACAGCTGTAGGGGGCTGGTGGAGTAATTTGGGCGAGATGCACCTGCATGTAATGGAGTGGTCTCAATTGCTTCATTGGTTTTCTGTGGTGCGTGATTGAGATGCTGCACCCACAGAGAGCCGGCAAGGGGAGAAAGTGGATGAAAGGGAAAACAGACGAACATAGTCTGGTCAGTGAGTGAGTGTGAGGAGACAGAAAGGATGGACGTTAAAAGAAATGTAAAAGAAAAACGGGAAGAGAGACAAGAGAGAATGAGACAGAATGGAGACAGGTGCTCGAGAGCGGAGCCTAAGGGCGAGGACCCTGAGGCCGAAGAGAGGATGCTCCTACTGAGTGATTGCCAGGGAGTAGGAGTGGCCTGACATACAATGCCTCCCACAGACACAGAGGAACAGGTGGTGGGAGATGTATGCAGCTTGGCATGGCGCCGCACGGATGCTGAGGGCCTAGAAATGGGGATCCCAGCCTGGATAGAATGGTTGACTGCACCTGTAAGTTGGGTGTCTCCTTGGTTGCCTGATCTTGAATGGGATAAACTGAGGAGACATTGGCTTTTAGAAGGCAGCATCGGGACACATAAGTTTTAAGAAACAGTGAACAGTGTCTTGAATTTTAACCTCTGGTTTTAGGAAAATATTTATTGAACTACATTTAATCTCCACTTGAACAGGAATCATTTATTTATTGGATTGTTTAATTATTGAAGATTTGCTCTGTACTTTTGGACACTATTTGTTTTTTGATTGTTTTTAACAAAAGCACTTTTACACTTTTATGCACCCAGCCCTTGCTTTGTGTGAGTGTCCTCATCCACTGGCCGATCCCTTGGGTACATTATCAGTGGTAGCGGGTTCAAGAGGCTCCCCAGAAGGACATGGTAGCGTGGGGCCGACCCGCACTGTCACACATTTCACAGTACTTTTGTGGTACAGATTAAAACATGTATTCTGCAGTGTGTAGAATTGTCTTAAACAAAGCAAACCAAGAGACGCTTAAGTGGAAATTTTTCTCAATTACAGTAATAAGTGTGATAAATAGACTCTGGTAGAGTTTAATGTAGTGCATCTGCTTTGTAATATAAACAAATAGTACAAATTGAATTGTTATCAACTACGTTGGTTAAACTAGTAGATGACATGGTGTGGTGGATGTGAACACGATTCAGTTCTGGAATGATGTATGGCAAATTAAGTATATGTAAAGTAGACAACTTTAACCATAACAAATATAAATAATCTCATATTTTATTACAGTATTGACGATTGTGTCTGTTGGGTCTGCCGTGCTACACACCACTTGACTTGTTGCAATGTCTCCACATATATCCACCTTTATGTATTTTAAATCACTAAAACAAATACAGTCTTTGCAAATAGGTAAACACATTTCATTCTCTTTGTCTGTTATACATTAATAAAAATGTGCCGAGTCTGAAACCAGCTAATACTCACTTTTCTTATGTGTAGGTGAGTAGCTACACAACAAAGAAATTCCAGTTAGACGAGTTTAATGCTCAGCAACAGCTCACACATGAAATGCTCTACACTCATAACAAATATTTTCTATAGGAAGAATTTACCATACTTGGTTTGTATTCAGTTCATTTTGAGATAATCAGTTTGTGAATGCTATCTTTAGAAATTTCAGCTCTGAGGCACATCTCTGTGAAGCACATGAGACTGCTGAGTTTATAGTCCCTTTAGCTCCTTATCACCATTGAGAGCTCATTCATTTTAGGGTGGTACCATGGTAAAAGACCCCCATTTGGAAATAGCAGGACCCTGATATCTGTTGGATTAGGACATGTGGTGTCTGGGCATCTGTCTCTTTAACTCTGCCTAGAAGTGCAGAGATACTTGGGGCTTTCATAAGGAACTGTTATGAGACACTTCAGGATGTCCTGGGAATATTACTTAACTTGGATGTAGCTCTAAGATGGGGTGTAAAGCTTTCACAAGCTCATAACCCAGGGAGTGTGCAATGGGCCAAACACTCAACTGGTGTAGGAAGAACCGGTCCAGAGCTGAAAAACAGAAAAATCAAAGACAAAAAGGGAGAGCTTTTTGTGTTTATGTGGCCCTTCAGTGATGTAATGAACATCGTCTAATTATTTCCTGGATTAATTTTGATTATTCCTGTAAGATTTTATGTAATTTTTTATCTTTGCTGATAAATTTCACTGTGTCAATTTTGTTATGCGCTATTTAACTGGAGAAGGCATTTTAATGGTAAAGATGCCTGTAGCCAGTCACATTGCCATGACATCATGTGGGTGAGGATTATGACAGCATTACACTGCAATTATAAAAGATGGCTGTATGTAGCTCCCAGTATCCAAGTTTTTGCATAAAACAGTATATACAAAACAAACTACAAAAATTGTGAGGGGCAGATCCAGTTAGGTCTGGATCTTTGGTAATTCAATTTTGGTCTAGTATTTTGAACTTTTGGCAATTATCTTCTTATATAATACGCTACCGTGGCTGTTCATTTGTCTGTCCAGGATTTTAAACCACCTGTAGCTTGCAAACCGTTTCACCTATTTACTTGAAATTTGGTGCACATACACTATGTGACGTCTACTATCCGGGGTGATTATTTTTATTACTCTTTTTATTTTTATTTTATTTTATTGTAGAATCAACTCTCAGCAGCGCGCAGGGCCGTTCTCATTCCCTACAACCTTCACTAGTGAAAAACTAAAGGAAATGTACTAAGTAATTGCAACAGAAAAACTAACTTAATCATTTTTAACGCGAAAAGATGTTGATGAAAGAAGAGAATCAGCGGGCCGCTAGGGTGGAGAAAAAAAGAGTTGCCCAGGAAGCAGCAAGTGCATCAACCTCTGAGCAAACGAATGCTAAACAGAGACAAAGAAAGAGGAGGAAAACTAGGAATGCCCAAATCAAGTGTATTCACTGCACGTTATCATGCAGTACGCCGTTACTGGTTTCTTGGCTGATGCAGTGTTTCTGAGCACATTTTCATTTTCTGTGTTCACAGTAGAGTGGATGACTTGGTATATTAAGACTGAGCAAGAAGGCAGAGTTTGTTCCAGTTTGCAATTTTGTACTCTGTGTTTTTCCTTTTGTTTTTTCCTTATTTGTGTTTATTCAAACTGTAATAAGTGCCGTCTTTGTTTCACAGTTTTCTCTCTTTGGTCCAATTCTGGGTTTGTGGCTGACATGAGTGTGTCCTTTCCTTTGCACTTTCACAGAGTAATGATTCTTGATTTAACAGCATCATGAAACATGCTCAGATATCAGTGGGTTCCAAGCCAGTATTTATTTTTAAAGTCGTTCTTTAGCAACTAGAAAACATGTCTGCTAAAAAAAAATGTAGGACTTTGCAACACATTGTGAAAATAATCTATTGTGTGGTTCCAAAAGCATTGGCTATACTGAGCAATGTTTAAAACCTAAAACTACACAGTGAGTTTACTGACACTTAGACTAGCTGTTAGGCATATATATAATGCAGAGATTAAATATGTCACAATAGAAAGAATAAATATACATTTACATCAGAAGAAAGTCTGTACAACCGCCTCTTAATGGTATGATAATGGAGGAAATCCATTGTCATGAACCTACACATCAGTAACTTAGCTGAAAAATGCAAAGGAAGCTTTCAGTACTGTTCCAAACAATGATTTGCAGATATCTGTGCAGATCTGTGCAGATCTGTGCAGTTATCTGTGCATTGACAGATTGTACAGCAGATCTCCAGTTTTATATATTCTTTAATTGGCAAAAACACAGTGCACCATTTAGTCCTATCTAAAACCCTATTTTCACATTCAAAGGTGGAGTGAAACAAACTGGTAGAAAGAAGAGTACTGCATTGAGAGGGGCTTTGTCATTAGTAATACAATTGAGGGGAGGTCCTATTGAGTAGCAGCTGATCTGGCGAAACAAGTTCTTGTAGTCCTCTTCTTTATTCTTTCTCTCTTTTTCATGTGGGCCAGTCCTCTTAGCAACCTCTTGGGTTATTTATTAATAATAATAATGCATTTTATTTATAGGGCACTTTACATTAGCAGTACATCTCAAAGTGCTACATAAAATGTTTAAACAAAGGCAAGGCAAGATAAAAACAGAGATAAAACAACAATAATTATAGCATTCTTGTTAATAAGCTTTCCTAAATAGAAAAGTCTTTTTTAAAACAGCCCACAATCTGCTGTGTTCTTAGGCTCTCTGGTAGGGCATTTCAGAGCCGTGGAGCAGCAGCTGCAAAGGTTCGGTCACCCATTGTATGAAGTTTGGTCATCGGGGGGCGAAGGCGGTAGGTATTTGCAAAACGGAGGTTTCTTGCAGTGGATTGTAGTATAAGAAGTTCCTTCAGATATTGTGGAGCATTTCCATGAATACACTGGTGAGTAAACAAACAGAATTTGTATTTGATGCGGAGGTGAATAGGGAGCCAATAAAGTGACCGAAGGATTGGTGAAATGTGTTCATATTTCCGCACCTTCATCAGGATTCTTGCAGCACTATTTTGAATTTGTTGGAGCTTTTGAAGTCTCTTGCTGTGGATTCCGATGAGGAGTGCATTACAATAATCCAGCCTGGATGAAACAAAGGCATGAACCAGCTTTTCAGCATCACAGAGGGAGAGGTAGGGACGGAATTTGGCTATGTTTCGGAGATGAAGAAATACAATTTTACAAAGGTAATGGTCATGTGTATCAAATGACAGATGGGAGTCTAACTTGACACCCAGATTTGAGACAATGACAGAATGTTCAGAGATATATTTATTATGTTGAAGGCTGTTTTTGTCAAGTATGCTGAGGACGTAATTTATTTGAAGAGAAGAGACACAGCATTGAGACCGTCTTTAGGTAATCAAGGCCTTTTGGATGTGTCACTTAAAATCCTCCTCACAACAAACCTATGTTGAACATTCCTGTGATTTTACCAAAACCTAGAGTACCAGACTTAATGTAGGGTGCCTCCAAGTACTTTTAAATCTTTCACCACATTTTCTGGACTAAGCCCTGACCATTCTGGCCTTTTTAGGATTTTTTTAGGTCCCACACTAAATTAGAGAAAATAAAAAAATAATATGAGATCAGGCTATTGTTTAGGACTTGTGGATGCATTTAAATGAAGGATTCTGCAGAGCAGGGTTATCATATTTGAGGTGCACTCAGTAATTCACACCTTGCAATGTTTTTTGAGTACAAAGGGCATGGGTGACTACTAAATTAGGAGTGATGAAATGTATAGTGCAGTCGGATGAATCATCCTTCTAGGTTTGAAAACCTTATTCTAAACATAAGCAATCACCATCATCACATGCAGCATTCACATCTTGGGTGTTTTCAATACGACTGCATCTCCAATCACAAAGCACATTCATCTACTCAAAAGCTTGGTGAACATTAGACAGACATTATTCATTTATGTGTTTATGGCAGTTTCTCTAAAGATACTGTATATGACATACTGCCTTCAACCTCCATTAAGATGGCATGAGATGGTTGAATTTGTTGTGAAAGAACTGGCCATAACCATCCTATACTATTCCAGATTTTCATGCCATAGTGCAAAAAAGCATGTTCTAGGAGCTAGAGTTGTTCAGTGCACTCTTAAGTAAATTCATCTTGATGTTCAAATTTTTTAGTTACTTCCTCTTTATTTAAATTATATATTATAAAAGAGCAGAACATCAGAGAAAGTGGTGTGAACTCCTGCTTCCCCACTCCCAGGTGCCCGAGTTCAAATACTAGCCCATCTATACAGTTTCTACATTCTACTGTGTCCATGTGGTATTTTCTTCCAGCTATTTAATTTTCCTTCCAAGATGGTCATGTTAGGTTAACCTTATAGAGGTTTATTGGGTCAGTATTGTCTTGTCGCATATTAGTGTTACAATGCAAAGACCCTTATCAGAGTTGGCTGATGTTAAGAAAGGTGTCCCACAGGGATATATATATCATTTGGATAGAAATACCTGGCTAAGGTTGCAAATGATACCAAGATAGGTGGATTGGCAGATAATCTACAATCCATTGAATTATTACAGGGGGAGTTGGACAGCATACAGGTTTAAGCAAATTTGTAACACATGAAATTGAATGTAAGTAAATGTAAAATTTTACACATAGAAAGTAAAAAATATAAGGTTTGAATACAAAATGGGAGCTCTGAAAATGTAAGGAACACCTTATAAGAAGGATTTAAGAGTCATAGTGGATTTGACACTATTAGCTGTCAGTCAGTGTTCAGAGGTCATTAAGAAGGCTAACAGAATGTTTGGTTATATAGCACATCCAAGGAGATTATGCTTAAGATTTACAACCGTTGCATGGTTGCACTCTGGTCCCAATCTGGGTGGTTTGTTGTGTGGTGGGTGCGGCAACGGGTTGTATCGGTGCACACTCCTAAGCTCTCCTCACACTCCAACACACTTGTTAGATCTCTTCTGGAGTACTCTGTGCAGTGTTGGTCACCAGGCTGATAAAAGGAAATAGCAGCACTGGAAATAGGCCAGAGAAAAGCAACTATTCTGATTCCAGGACTACAGGGTATGAGTTATGAGGAAATATTAAAAGAATTCAGCCCATTCAGTTCAAGCAGGAGATTAAGAGGAGACATTATTGAAGCATTTGAAATTGTAAAGGGAATTGGAACAGTGGATCGAAACTGTTATTTTAAAATGAGTTCATCAAGAACATGGAGACACAGTTGGAAACTTGTTAAGGTTAAATTTCTCACAAACATTAGGAAGTTTTTCTTTACAAAGAGAACCACAGACACATGGAATAAGCTACCAAGCATTTGCTAGACTGTAGAACTTTAGTGATTTTGAAAACTCAACTTGATATTATTGTGTGTTTTTTAGTTTCAAGATTACAGATTTCAAGTCTGTTTTTTATTTTAATGCGTTTTGACAAAGTGTATTTTTAACATGTTTTCTTTATTGTTTTATGCAAGTTCCAAGTAATGTCACCAATGACCAATATGGTTAATGTTCTGACGTCACATGAAGGCAATGGTGGTGGTCACAACAACTACTATCCCTCAGTGGATACTTTGCAACTGCAAATCATAAAGTTAATAGATAAAGTTAGCTTCAGATTCAAGTAGGCTTTAACACTAGGGTTTTGGCTCCTTCTATTATTTATGACTTTCATTTTTGGGATTGTGGTTTTGGTTTTGTTAACATGATCCATCTCAGTAATGACCCCTTTGTGTGCCTGACTACAATTTTTGTCCTACATATTAATCTCTCGGTGCTGTGTTGCTCACAATAGTCTCAGTGGTGTTTGATGGATAAAAACAATAGTCATGTAGGGCATGCGCTGATATCTAGTCCGAATGTGCCGAAAAGGGATGTAAATGCTTCAAGACATTTCTGTGTTGAGAAAAATGGACTCCATGTACAATCACGAAATGAATTAACCTGTACCTGTCACAGATCAAGGAAGAGTGAATGCTAAGGTTATTTTCCATTCTTTATTCAAATTCTGATTGTGAGATCATGCTTCCAATGCTACCCAAAGTTATCTAAAATGTATTGCAGTGAAGAAAACAATTGTTTAGTTTTATATTTCTGTGATGGTCAAAACATGAATGGTAGGAAAACAAGTTGTGCAAGTCCTGGCAAAGTCTATGACTGCGCATAATGAAAAAAATGGTCTTTGTGAGAGATTAAAAAATGCAGATACATAACTAATATACAAATGTCCGATGGCCATGCATATATTGAACACTGAATACTTTATTAACTTGGTTTGTAATACTGTAGTACTAGGGTGTTGTACCGTGTTAGCCATTATGAATGTAGAGAAAAGCCAAGCAAAATGGCCTTGAAAGCTTGCATATTGTAATCTTTTTAGTTAGCCAATAAAAGGTGTCATTTTGCTTGGCTTTTCTCTATGTTTGTAATACTGAGATTGTTAGTTTCTAACTTAAGGTATTGTGTACACTCATACCACGTCTTGTATTCTGACCTACCACATTTTTGCTGAGTTTGTAATAATTTGTGAACATAGGCTCATAGAGTAAAACATATAAAGAAAACAAGATGGTAGATCTGCTTTATATGGCTTACATGCTGGTATAACTTTATTTCAGGGTTTCACAGTCTGAGCATTCATTGCTCAGTAATACAACTGAAAATCAGTAACAACAACAACAACAACAACATTTATTTATATAGCACATTTTCATACAAAAAAATGTAGCTAAAAGTGCTTTACATAATGAAGAATAGAAAAATAAGAGACACAGTAAGAAAATAAAATAAGTCAGCATTAATTAACATAGAATAAGTGTAAGGTCCAATGGCCAGGGGGGACAGAAAAAACAAAAAAAAACTCCAGACGGCCGGAGAAAAAAAATAAAATCTGCAGGGATTCCAGGCCATGAGACCGCCCAGTCCCCTCTGGGCAATCTAACTAACATAAATGAAACAGTCCTCTTTGTATTTATGGTTTTCACGGAAGGACTTGATGATGATCACGTGGACTTCTGGCTTTTAGTCCATCAATGCTGGGACATCATGGTGCTTTGAGTAAGTTGGTGGTGGCGCAGGCCGCCACCACAGAAAAACCGGAAAAAGAAACAGAAGAGAGAGTAGGGGTCAGTACGGATTTTAGTGCCACCATGAATAGTTATTATAATGAATTGAACATACAGAGTAAATAAAGACATAACAAGACCATCGTCTGCTTTAACTCCCTGAAGCAGAAAGTTTTTTAGTCTATTCTTTTCCACTTCAAATAAACGTAGTTATGGCTGTTTCCAGTTTCTTAAGCAAAGATTTATTCATACTGTATATATTGGAGGAGGTATAAGAATTTGGATGGCATATTCATTTTAATTATGTTGCAATACAACATTTTCTACATTTAAGTAAATTTAACTGAAATTGGCTTATATCCATGTGCATATTGTCCATTTATATTAATTGTGTAACAGGAGGAGACCCTTACAGAAGAACTCTGGATATAAACAAAAATAACCACAGGGAAGAGAGTATTTGTACATTTGTCTACCACAGTACCACACTTGGGAGAACACTTTCTCCAAACCCAGGCCTCTTTTTCTCCTACCAGTAGTGTGTTTGCGCCACCTTCCTACCGTCACTGCATCCACTATGTCCCTAGAAGTGAGAAGACATTAAATCAAATAGGGCCCACCTTTGCCCAAAGTCCAAATCACTTCTGGGGTCAGGGCAGATCTTTCCTTGCTCCAGGTACACCAGGTTAGACCTCCCTCTATTGTTCCTTGTTATCCATTCATTCATCAGCCGGGCCTTTAAAGCAGCTTCTAACCTGCATGCTCTAGGCCAGGGGTCCTCAATCACAGTCCTGGAGGGCCGCAGTGGCTGCAGGTTTTTGATCCAACCCAATTGTTTAATAAGAATCACTTATTGCTCAAGTAACACTTCTGCTTCACTTTAGTGGTCTCGCTCGTTAAGATTTTGAACCCTTATTGCTTACTTTAGTGTTAAACAGCTGTATTCTCGGTTTTTAATTGCTCCTAATTAGCAACAACATGCAAATGACAAAAGAGACCAGCAGTTCTCCATTCAGCTTGTTACCATGTACCCCCATGTGTATTCATCGTGCACTATTGGGTTTAATTAAATACTTGGAAGGAAAGTGAAGAGAAAAAAGTGAAGGACTGAGAATTACTCATCCATTTTAGCCTTCAGATCATTTGGATGATATCCTTAGAAAAGGGAAGAAAATCTTGGCTATGAGAATGACCTGACATGGCAGAGTGAGTTAAAGCACTAACAAGCAATGAAATTAAATTATTGGCAAGAATTGCTTTCTAATTAAGCAACTGGGTTAGAACAAAAACCTGCAGCCACTGCGGCCCTCCAGGACCCCTGCTCTAGGCAAAGCAGACAAGTAAAAAAAAAAAAAACAGTTTTCATTACTGAATCAATCTTATTGCCTTCAGACTTTCAGAAAAGTTAATTTAATTTTGTAAACATGTTAGAAAACTCATATGACATGAAAATAACATTTGGAAACTGCCATTTAAGTTATAATCTACAGGGGATGTTGAGTAGTGTGGAAGGTAATATGTCCAAACTGCAAGTCAGTGGCATCAAGGTATGAGTTCCACCTGTATCCCTTTTTTATCTTGATCTTTTTTTTTTGCATATAAAAATACAGTCATCCCACACTCTTTGCTAGCCAGGAAGCACTTCTTTACCCAAACTGTTGATGGAATATGGAACAAACTACCAAGATATGTAGTTGAAGCAGAAACCTTGATAACCTTTAAGATGAATCTGGATGAGATACTGGGACAGCTTAGCTATTAGGACTGAAATGGTCTCCTCTGAGCTGTCAAAGTTCTTATGTTATGTTCGCAGTTCCACTCATTTGCAGATTGCCCCAAAACAAACAATAACCTTCCTCGTTCCCATCTTTCTTTCTCAGCATCCTATTTATACTCTGCCTTGGTGCAATTTTTTTCATTTGGCAGTGTTGTGCTTTTTACTGCCTGTGATTCAGGGACCCACAAACTTACTGGACTATTAATGTGGCAGCATTACCCACTGTACCACTGAACAATTAATTATGTGAATTTTATTTTGTACCAATAATAAGGAATATACTAGAATGACAATACAGTAGAAAAATACTAGTGTTATTTACATTTGTGTAATTGTGGTGTGGTGTGCATAAGCTATACTATTTGTTTGTTCTAAAGAAAAATTTCCCAAAGAAAGATGGTGAACAAGGATTTCACACTGATGTTGTAACCATGCTCGGTCATAAGGTAACCTAGTGATAGTTAAAAAGAACAAAAGCCCACTATCAGTACAACAACAACCCAAGCCTTTCTGGTTGTTACAGCACAGGAAGAAGACCTGTTTATAACACACTGCTGATTCCTGATTTGTACATAATTCTGTCATAATAGGCCCCAGTTCTTTAATAAAAACACTATCTTTAGAAAATGGAGGGTGGAATGGAGAAAAAACAGTGTTGTTAATTATTGTTATTACTGTGGTTTTCACATGAGACCTGTTAATATAGGGCAGACTATTGAGATTAATGAGCACCTAGTTTATTAAATACTGTAGATGAGCCGGAAGAAGTGAAAAAAGTAAGCTTGTGGGAGGTGATGTTGAATATAGTAGTTAGGCTTTAAACAAAACATATTAGATGGTAGTGTTTATGTTTGATGAACTGGAATTGAATTACAATTACATTATTCACATTTTAGAGAGTACTTAAGAGGTTATTTCTGTTAGTATTGTGCTTTTGCATTTTTTTTTACTGTTTTAAACTTCCTGGTCTATAACGACACCTTCACTACTATAGTCAACATAAAATTTTTTTTAGTATCCTGTTAAAGGTCATTATTTTGTATTATATTGTTTATTGCTTAGAATGCCATTTGATGCAGAAATGATTTCATGGGTGATGTTTACAGCATATAACTTTTGTAGTTAAAGGCTGGAGTATTGTAAATGCTGTGAGCTTCCATTTGGGACGGCCACAATTGTAGCTTATTTAGAAAGGATTGTTGTTTTTTGATCATAACATTTATTAACAAAAAACAAATGAAATAATATCTATATTAAAAAAATATATATTTTTGGTATTCATTAAGCCCCTATATTAAAAATATTTCCAAAACAACACTGAAATCCAAGCTGGAAACTCACCTGTTTATGCAAAGATGTTTTCATTTTTACCTATTCATCCTCTTATTTTTACCTTACCCTCACCAAAACTCATGTTTCCAATTTTATGGTAATCTGCACATAGTTTTATTTTGCTCACAAAATGTATCCAGCCATCCAGTGTACAAGGCAGGATTCTACACATCATGGGACAGACTCATGTACATTTATACATCACAAGTTTTAAGTGAGCAACTTATCCTATACATGTTTGAGATGTACAAGGAAAACTGCAGTGCCAAGAGTAAGTAATATGCTACATGAAATGAAAATATATAAGATACAGAGATATAATTTTAATTTAACCAATATTCCACATTAGACTGCACATAAATGCACATGTTGTAACCAAGACTAACTCACATATTTTTTATTCCAGTTGTGGCTAACTGTTTTGCCCTTTTAGATAATTACCTGTTCCTACAGAAACAGACTACAGACTGCAGAGAGACAGCTTGAAAGGTTAACCAAAAAACAAAGGACTTAATCAGACTGAGCTGCAGAAAGCTAACCCAGGAAAAGCACAGCATTTAAAAGGCATAGTGCAAAATGCCAGAGAATCACAAAACAGCATCAGCATCATAATTAGGTAATTAAACAATATCTTTTTCTTTTTATAACTTATACATTGTAGTCAGATTTTTAACTGTGAGGCTTTCATTTAAAACCAGATTTAGTTTTACCAGTGTTTTGTAAAAACTGTGACATGCCACATACCAATAAACCATTTCACTTCAAGACATGATTATTACATAATTTGTAGGTTGGCTAATGCAGACATGGAAAGCTCTTGTCTAGTCATGTATTACTGTATTCCATTTCTCTAAAATATAATTAAAGATATTGTGGTGGACAGCACTGCTTGAAAGTGTAACATTCTGTAAAGTTCAAATGTTGTTAGTACATGAAAATTATGCTTGTAAGTTATTCATGTTGTGGGCCATTATTGCTCTGAACTGAAAACACTCATATGTATATTATTATTGAGGCATATTATGATTGAAACATGTATATCATGTTCAAGTAAAGGATGATTTACCATAACAAGCAAGTCCACATAATTGTAGACAGAGTCAAGTATCATCTTAAGGGTGCTAATTAAACAGTTAAGTCCAAGGTGTACATACATCAGCAATGACCTTGCTTCTGGAGGCACATAATAATAATCATAAACTATCCATCATTTCAGTGTTGACTTTAAACCATATAGCAACTTGCGTTCTCAACTGTCATTATCAAGTAAAATCAGGGTCTTAAAGTGTTTAGGTGTCAGACATATCTGAACCAACTCCAGGAATTTCTGTGCTCTTCAGACACTTGATGTGACATCAAGTGAAAGTTTTAGTTTGTCTTTATATCCATTTGAGGTAAGCTGGTATCTTGCCTACTGATGATGCCTGCCATAAGCCAAATACTGGCTTGACAGGTCATGTCTGCCTACAATTCTAAACTACAGAAAGGGCTAATAGGAAGTAAAAGGATGGATAAAATTTATCAAAGTTTTGATTTTTGCACTTATTTCTTAGATTACTGAACCTGACATCTGTATGTTGGTCAACTAACTTACTTAATATAGTTTAATTATACAAAGTTATTGTCTGTTTTACCTGCATTTTTATTACTCTTTAATGTTGTTTTTTATCAGTATGCTGCTGCTGGAGTATGTGAATTTCCCTTTGGGATTAATAAAGTATCTATCTATCTATCTATCTATCTATCTATCTATCTATCTATCTAT
>JANRMT010062792.1:66769891-66902576 GCA_026402145.1 Polypterus bichir lapradei
TGTATAGTTTTCAGTAAAGCTGTGCCTTTTAATTCTTTATTTATATATTTCTCTTTATTCTGCACAACTGGTTTCTCTTTTTGAATGATCATTTATATGGACCTCTACTTTTTGCAGCACAGTAACACATAGGGTTGGCACCCGTCCTTTAAAATACGGAATCGTCCCGTATTTGTGGTCTTGGCCCCCAAGGGATGTGGCCCCTGCTGCAGTATGCGTCCCTTATTTTTTTGCATTAAAAGTGGTAACCCACTAACACATCAAATGTGTGATCTCCTAAAAGTGACCTATTAGAAACAGGCTCTTTTCATGCCCCACCAATTTCGACCAATCACGATTTCTGCTTTTCTGTTAAAAACGTCTTATTTAGGTTTAATGGGAAATATTTATAATCATGAGGTCTGCAGTGATGCAGCAGTTTGCGTTGGATGGTAGATTGACGAGATTGCCTCTTGGATTTTATCTCGTTATTTGGCATATTCTTTCTTTTGTGTATCAGAAAGCCCCTTTGTGAGCATGGCACAGGGTGTACACCCAAGTGACCCTGATGGTAAATCCGGCCATAGCTATGATAATAATTTGTTTGCTTCCCCAAATGAAAAATATACAGTTGATAGAGTACCTTCTATAATGACCGTCATCCCAAACGAATGTTCATTAAACGGTTTTTGCACTTGCAATGTAATAGAACTTTTCAAGGCCATGGAATAAACGGGTGATAAAAATTTGAAAGGCCACATGTATTTGGTACATGGCCACAGCTACCCCCAAAGAATTTACAGCATCTTCCTCCTTTAATTTAATTTTGCGTTACTATCTATTGTTTTTATCACTGTCACAATCACTGGAGATGACTGAGTACACTTTTAACAATCCACTACCTCTAAACACTAGGGCCAACATTCTCAACTTTGGGAGAACAGGAAAATCTATACATAAAAGAACGTTGCAAATGATCTCTAGGAAAATTGCGGAAATACTTTGCCACAGCAACAAAAAAAACGTCACCTGGCTTTTTAAAATACACAAACACGTACTGTACGGCATATCTCTGCCGAAAGACTAACAAGAATACTCCAACGCTCTTGCGCTTAGTTAACTCGAGGCTGCACTTCTAACTAAAACCTTAATTTAGCTACTAAAGGCGAGACAAGACTTGAGAAATCGAACCCCAACTAAGGTTGCTTTTAAAAATACTAGAAAGACCGGCGGAACCGGACCGACAGTTACTCAGGTTATGCTGCGGTATGACGCACCTGCGCCTTGCCTCCTCCTAATTTGTCCCTCATAATGATTTCGCTCAAACCCTAGATGTTCTCAGCAACATTCATTCAGGACGCCAGGTTGCGACCTTCTCCAGTCAATCAGAATAAGGCACCGCCTTATTATTCCTCTCTCATTGCTCGTAGCGCTGACGGATTGGCTATCTCCCTCTGGGTGCCTTCCTTCCTTCACTAGCGTTAAAACAGGTTTGGTTGAGAGGTCCCGGTCCTGAGCGCACCGCAGCGCAGCACAAGCAAAAGCAGCGGCATAAGAGGCAGAGCCAGCAAGCAGTTCTTGGGAAGATGGAGCCTAGAGATACAGAGTTCAACATATTGCTCGCTACAGACTCCTATAAGGTGAGATGGGCAACCCCATTCGAATGGGCGTAAGCGATCGCCGCGGTGAGTTTTGCCGATTCTTTACGGACGGAGAGGACCGGTAAAGCCAAGGTGGGTTGCGCTATTTGCCAAGGCCACCATCAGCACTCACTCCCACTCCGCATCTCTCTTATTTTTGGTAGCCTCCGTAGGCCTAATGCTGTAAAGGTAGAAATCTTTTAAAATCAGTCTTATTCAGTACTTCTGCAGGTGGCTCTCCTTCTGCGCTAGCCGGCTTTTAGGGTTAAATGATCCGTGTGTTTTTGCTCACTGTAGTTTTTAGCTTCGTTTATGTTAAATGGTGGTGGGTCAGCTTGTACATGATAATTCCTGAAGACAGTGCTGTAATGGTCGGTGATTTTGTTGTCTTTAATATGTATTGTTATAGTCCGTTTGGAAGAAAGCCGAATAGTTAATGACCGACTAGTACGAGCGCCTCCACCCTAGGTGAGGAAACAAAACTGAAACTGGCGAAGCGAGGAATCGGCCATGGTGACCTGTGCTCTTTATGTTCCGTTAATTGCGCAAAGACAACGAAGCTGGTGTATCGATTTCTTCAATTTATGTTTCGGGCCCGAGACACATAAAAGCCTTCAACACCCCCTCTCCACGTGCCTCTTTTCGGGTGTGTGACATTTACAGAAGGCGAATGTTGGCAGCTGCCAGCTATGCCCTTGTGTAGGACCCGTTAGTGTAAAAATGGAAAGACAGTCATTCCGTTCTCTCTCTCCGATTGGTATAGACCTGCTTGTCGTACTCGTGTGCTGTGTTGGGTCGAATGCTTTTCTTGGCGAAAGTTGATTGCATAATTGAGAGTGTTTCATCATTTACGGTCAGCTACGCCGAAAAACCCGGTTTGGCAACAATTCATATATAGCAAGATCCCACTATTGAGTACTTTTCGTTTTGTAACATTACAGTATTAAGCTATTTTTGTGGGTTTTTTTTTTTTTTTTTTTTGAAAAAGGTAGTCCGAATACATTTCTTCGACAAATCATAGTGTACATTTGTAAGCCGAGCAATCAGTTATCATAATAGAATTTAAGGGATAATACCTAGTTCAGGTGCAGCATGGTGGCACAGTAGCTAGCACTATGGTCTCAATACCTGAGCGTGACTCCTGGTACATTTTAAGTTTGCGCATCCTCTGGTACCTGCAAGAGGTTTTTCTCTTAAGTACTCTTGATTGCAACCCAAAAACTATTGCTATGTATAGTTGATTTGTGGTTCTATTCTATATTAGCCTGGTGAGCATGGTGTGATTGTGATTTGTGAAAACTGCAGCTACATTCAGAAGTGTTACCTTTCAGTTGCTGATGGGATAGGCTGTGGTCCTCCAAAGATATTGAAATCGATTATGTATGTTAAAAGTACATAAACTGTTGGATAGCTGGTATAGTAAATGTATGTATGTATGTATGTGGATGTCTGGTTTTTGAGTGATGATTTATGGGATTGGTGAGTAATATGTGGCAGTTCACAATAAAAGCTTGGCTGCTATTTCAGTTGGTTAGAATGTTTTCATTTTTAGTCTTTCAACGATTTTTTTTTTTTATAGTTTTCTTCAAGCTAATTTAGTTTATATCTATATTTGATTAGTTGACTTAATTAGAAAAGTAGTATAACTGCCATCCATTCATAACATCAGAATAAACAATAGTGCTTTCATTTCACAGAGCCATGCTAATCATACAATGCGTCAATCACTCAGCATTCACTTTTCTTTTGACATAAATGTTTACATGTCTATTGGCAGTCCTGCTGTACTGCAATGTAACTGAAATATGAGAAGGTCAAAAGTAGCAGCTCCCCCCATGTTGACTTTTGTCCTGTTTTGTTTTCATTTTCCAGTTAAGATGATAAAGACTATTAATTTGTATGTCTTAATCAGAATGCAAGTCATTGAGCTTCTGCAAAAAATTCCATATATGATGTAATAATTTTCTTACACCCACATAATCCAGTAATATAATAAGACATGTTTCAAGGAATTGTGAAGCACTGCATATGATTTGCTAATGACTCGCATTGAAATTTGCACATATTTTATGTGTTTAGTTTATCAGTGAAATATTTCTTCACCTACAGATGCATGTAAATAATTTTTGCAACTTCATACCTTTTCTCAAAACTTCTTATCATCATCTGGATGATAAGCTTGTTACACACACAGTGTGAACAATATTTGCTTCATGTTCAATGTTCAAGCATTATGCAAGCTCTGTATATATATATATATATATATATATATATATATATAATGTTACAGCTGCAGTTTCATTTCAGTCTCTTATGTATTCCACATACAGTAGGTCAGGAAAAATATATGATGTGTTATGGTACCCTGTGAGATGGCCCACCAAATGATAATTTTGTTAACTTTTGATTAAGAAAGGGGTGATGCTTTCAGATAATGCGAATAGTTTTTTTTTTTTTTATATCTGTGCTGTATCATTTTGTCAGAATGTATTGTTACAAAGTATTGAGCTTCAGCAATATATGACAGGAGTTTTTTTTTTTTTTTGGACTTTGGAAAGAAACCAGTAAAAAGGTTGGTTATTAAATAACTAGCAGATGTGGATAAGATGACTGGTGAAGAAAACTACCACTTTGAAGAAGAAGGATTTAGAGTGGGGGAATAATGAGCCACATAGCTAGTTTTGCCATTCCCCACCAAAGTTAGTGCACCCTCCCAAACCCCTTCTAAGATACAGTTTCTGATGAGAGATACAATACCTATTAGTGGGCCAGGCCTAGTATATGTGGCAACTGTGTGACGTGCCAATTGAACTCCGTTCATAACCATCTTGGGGAGAATATTGCAGGGAGTGAATCCCATACTGGTTGCTCTTTCCCTACTTGGCTTATTCTTTTTCTTACTGTACAAAAACTACTAATCAGAGGTAATGGTGGAGACAAAGTTTGACTGTTAAATGGATATTTGTGCATGAGTACTTGGCTCCTACTTTATCAACTCTGTCAATGACTGCTGCACTAATCAGTTCTAGCCTTACTGATGAGCTATACATAGAGGTACATTCATTTCTCCACTTTGCCTCTCACCAGCAGAAGACATGCCTCTTTGTCTGGGAGTGGAACATGACCAGAGATTTGAATCCGTTTAGCTCAGCTGTGACAAGGTGTAGTGCCTTAATTACAGAAATTAGTTATATGAAGACAACATGATCTAGAACTAACAAATATGCAACTCTTATATCCCCAACCTAAAGACTGTTAAAGGCTGAGTTGTGTTTTATTGATGTTTTCCATCTAAAAAGCTCAATGTACCCTTTGTAGAGACTGCTGTCCATAATAAATTAGTCTTTTACCAAATATACAATACACAATCCCAGTCCCAGTCTTGCACCTTGCAAAAAAAGAACTGTGTTGCCTTTATGACTTGTCAGTTGAGCAACCAAACAAAAAGCGTCTCCATGTTGTGAATAGTAAGGTATAGCAAGTGAGCTATCTCAGATCACAGTTCATTTGCTTGGAGTGTTTGTCTTTAAAAGTATTTCTCCTCCAAAAATCATAGCGAGGTAATAGCACCCTTTAATAGATCCATGTTTTAATTTTTAATTACAGCCAAGACTTGCACACTTAGTATTCTGTGAGTTCAGAATGGGTTATAAATGATATCCAAAAATTCATTGCATATCTTGGGAGTGTTGATTTTTGCATACTGATTTTCTTATTTACAAAGTACAAAGAATATTAACTGGACCATCATGAATTTTTCTGACTTCTTTGTTTTTTTTCTCATAACCATACATGGGCTTTCAGTACCAACAGTTCTGGGGTGGAAAAATCCATTTAATTTGTATAATGTTTTAGTGCTGGGCAGTATACCGGTTCATACTGAAAACCGTTTTTTATTTTTGTTATGATATGGATTTTTCTTATACCGATTTAAATAGCCTAAACAACGTTAGGAACGTGGTGCAGTGGGAAACTGTTTAAAGGGGGACCTTTTTCACTGCTGCACCGCTAAACACACTTGCAATGGAGTACATGCGTTAGTGGAGGAACTGAGCGGTGAAAATGGACAGAGAACATTCCGAAACTGACACTGTAGCAGATGATAAAGTTGAACATGATGACACAGAAGAACTTTTGCTGAAAAAAGGAGCCACGTCTGTTGTCTGGAGATACTTTGGTTTTAAAAGTTCGGATGTGGACCATTATTACGTTCAAATGTGTGAATACTGTTTCTATACTACTGGATAATACTGCAAGCCAAGTTGTTCTTGTTTTATTTTTTTTCCAATACTGTGTAATGTACCTGGGTACTGTGTAATAGTGTGACGACATGTTGACTTTATTCTCAACATTTTCACCTTATTCTCAACGCTTATTTATAAGTTTATTATAATGGGTGAAATCATCCAGTGCTTTAATGGTGAAATGATACATCAAAGCATATTGTGCAACTACATGTCTAAAGAGTCTCTCTCTCTCTCTCTGTGTCGAGTATTTACACAATACTTGTAAAAATAAAATAATATATAAAAAAAAAAAAAAAAAAGATTAACCATCACAAATGTTCTCACAGTTGTTACCAAGTGGACCACTAAACACACTGCTCAATCAGTTTATAGTGTCAGTTGGACAGGATTAGGCCATATTGCACTGTCTGCATTACTTGTTAGGTAATGCAGAAGTGCTTCTTTCTGACATGAAAATCCACGGACAGTATGGCATTGTATTCAACTGTCCTTCATAAGATACTGGTTTCCACCATTACATTTTTATTAGCTAAACCTGTATTATTGGTTTGGCAAACTTCCAAGGTGAAGTTGCATTCGTCTCCAATCTTAAATTATATGGTAGATGTGCAAATAGTGAAACATTGCAAATACATTACAAAGCCTACCACATAGGTTAACGTTTACTGAATTTCAGACTTTGATGGAGATTTCTTTTCTGTGGTAATCATGCTTTTCTTCTTAATAATAATGGATATTTTTAGCAGTTGTATTAGGTGTGAGACTCTACATTGCCTTTGATGGATGACATGATTTTGGGTTAACTGTGGTCATCTGACATCCTGTAAAAGGGGTGCACAAGATTGACTTTAGACATGAGTCTACAGTAAAAATAATACAGAAATGTGTAAAGGTTAAGTATAATTAAACATTTAAAACAGTGTTTTAGAAGGTAGACTTTAACAGCAAGCTGCTAATCCTGTGACATTTTCAATAACTTTTTATTTTCTATTAGCCAACTTTGCAATAGAGACATAAAGCATTTTGCATTAATGATACTCAGGATGCCAAAATAGAGAGTGGTGTCTTTTTGGAGAATGGGATGAAAAATGACATTAGTATTCCACTTCTCTAGGTGGGGGTACTGTTAGAAGTGCTGTATAAATTGTAGTTTCAACTAAAACTTGGTACTTCCGTGTGTAAGAAAAGAGAGGAAAACAGTTTGTGAATGAAGAGAACAGTGTATTGATATTTGTTTGTTTGTTTTGGGCTAGACCTGACCCATGCATTTTTAAATTTTGAATTGCTCAATGTAGGATGCTACTGCATTGCCAAGAAGCCATATATTGTTCTGTTCACAAAATGATGGTATCATTAATTAAATAATTTGTGACTAAGACAGTGTCACTTGGTTGCATTTGCTCATTGTTCCATTTATTTGAATTCTCATCTTTGGTTTATTTGAAAATCTGTAAAAAGAAGGCAACTTAGTTTGGAATCTGGCAGAGAGAGCTTCTTGGATTTGTCTCAGATGTTTGATTATTCAGCTTGGGCTTGTATTAAGAAAATTCAGCTGAAGAAAATTTAAAGCTTTAAATATTAAAAAGATGTGTTCAAGTAATAGTTGATTTTGTGTGTGCGTGTGTTTTTAAATATTATTTTTATTTATTTGATAACACTTGTTGATGTCCATGGTTAAAACGTGCAATTGTAATTGAAAAGTGTGTTTTAAAACTTGGTTCTTTATGTTCTGACATTGCACTAGCTATCTAATGACAGTTTTGTTTTTATCCTTTTCTTTACCTAAAAAATTAGATTTTTATAAAATAAAGTGTGGTGAACAGTGGAATGTATTACACTAAACCAAATAACCAATTCATTTATATACCTTTAACACATCCATATATTTTGTATCGTTATTTCCTATTTAACTGATGTGATGCCTTTATCCAAACAGATTTGAAAATTTGAGATACAATTCTTTACATTTATTTTTCTTTTTCCATTTGGAACATAGGTGAAGTGACTTGCTCATGGTCACACAATGTCAATAGCAGCCTTTGAACCCACAACCTCAGTGTTTGAAGTCTAAAGACCAACGCCTTAACCACTATGCTACAATGCCCATTTTGATTATTTTTATTGTAATATATTGTGCCATCTGTTGGTAATGTTGGGTATTTGGAGAATTGCCTAAACAGCAGTAAACCATTACTGTTCCTATAGCACTAACAGAAATTGTGGTTAATTTTACCTTAGTTTCTTCTTTCTTCTACACTAACCCTCTGAGATGCATCCTGATTAGTACTGTCAGTTGTGTAGGATCTTCCTTATTTATAGTTTGGGGCAAGACGCAAACTTTTGACAATTCCAAATATTTTCTGGTGTTCTGTTTAAATCAGAAATCGGGACCAATACTTAGCACTCATCTGATTATCCACTAACACCATTAACCAAAACTAGGCAAGATCAGAATTGGTGTTACTTGTACATGGATTACTTTAAACAAGAACATTTAATTGTTACGGTTATTGCCCGTGCTTAAGTTTATTTTCAGTGTTTTTAACATTTTTCTTTATTCAGTTTAAATATTTCATTATCTCTATTTCATATTTTCTGTTATGTAAAATTATTTCCTTTAATTTTGTTGTCTTTAATTATATAATTTTGTCAGTATGGTGTTTCTGTGTGTCCCGAAGAGGTGGGGCCACCCTAAAATCACAGCTCCTGAGACTCTCTCTTCTGGCTATTTAAGTGAGATTTAAAAAAAAAAAAATAGCTCGAGTGGTGCATGTTAAAGTCTTGTGGAGTCAATGTGAGTATTGGTTTTCTGGATATATATTCCTTTTGATATTCCTTTTGCTCTGTGTCTTTAAATTCTGATTTGGATAATGTTTTCGGATGTACTGACATAGGATTACATTTTTAGACAAATCCTTCTATACAAGTCTATGAGTATATTGTTATTTTTCATGGGCAATAAATATTTCCATTTATAAAGATTTTTTACTTTACTGTTTTCTCATGCTGAAAATGTTCTACAGCTTTTGCTTTACCTTGAGAAGACACTTTAGGATTTTGGGACATTTTAAGTTAATTTTGAAGCTAACATTCCTTTATACCTTCATGGGCTGTAGTAGGCCAGTAGAGTTGTGTTTAAGCTGTTTGAAGTAAGGCCTAATCTAGGCAGGCCAAGAAGACCTGGCTTTTGGAGCCTTTAGGGGACCTTGCACCCTCTTGTGCAATGGTCCGTACTCCAAATCATGATAATAATATGATTAATGATTAATATTAACAGATAGATGTAACATAAAGACATTCTTAATCCTGAGTAATTCAGGTGACCAATGCCTGTCCCAGCTGCATGGAACACAAGGCAAGAGACCAACCATCCAGGACAGGGTGCCAATCAATCACTAGGGCTGCAACTAATGATTATTTTGGTAGTGTATGTCTTACCTCATCTGCTCACGTCTGTCCACCTGTGAATGTCACACTGATGTCTCTGCATTAACACCATTTAAAATTAATAATAATCAAATTAAAATAACCAGTGAAACATATGAATTTGAAAATAATCAGTTGTTTTTATCTTAGTGTGACCATCACAATAAACAAGAAATACATTAAACAATACAAACTAAAGTGCACATAGTCTTTAAACAAAAAAGTGCATTTAACGTAAAAATGGCCACTGGTGTGTCTTAAAGTCCAAAAGTTTAAATAAAGCTTCAGTTCAAATAAAATGAAACAGTAATGTACAGTTTATAAAAGATGCAGTTCATATATTCCTGATTGCAATGCAGGAACGTGAGCATTTCGACATGCTGTTGTGTGAGGCTGGCTCTCTTCTTTGAGACAATGTTCCCAGCTGCTGAGAAGAGACGCTCAGAGAGAGTAGAGATAGCAGGAATACACTAGAATGATTTTGCCAATAAGGCAAGAGTGGAATGCTTTGCTTCATTTGCCTTCCATCAAGATAGAGGATTTTCTGTCTTCGAGATGGGCTGCTCTCCAAAGAACATCAACACCTGGCATGGGATAACAGGTAAAAATTAGCCAGTTGGCTACATCTGAAATGTTTGATATTGACATGTTTAGTGGGCACTATTCTTATTTAAATAAATAAATCTTACTTCATTAGTGATCAGTTGTTCATGAGCACCTTCTTCAGTGTTCTCATTGTTGCTGTCTGTTGACTCGCATCCAAGCAGTGAATCAAGAGCTAGTAAAGATCTATTTGAAGTTCTCTCTGCTGAAGTTGAAACACCCTCATCATCTGGTCCTGTTGCTTCTTCGTGCCCTGTGGCAAGCTGGGTGTTTTGAGTAATACTCCCATCCATGGACTGGAGGGCCAGAGCCTGTATTTTGTTCTGAACACTGAACCTCTCTTCTGGTTTCAGGAATTTCAACTTTCTAAAATGTGGGTCTAGTGCAGTTGTAATGATCAGTTTGTTTGGATCATCATCTTTTAAGGTGACCTCTCCTGACCAACGTGCAGTGATCTCCTCTGAAGAAGCTGCCTGGAAGGCCTTCACAGCAGCTGTATCATAAGCAGTGTGGGTGGATTTCGGAAGCCCTTTGACCAGTGGAGGCAGAGCAGAGACAGTCGTATAGCTTTCCCCACTCAAGTAGACTGTAGCATATTCAAAGTCCTGGAAAGCTTTAGCCAGCTCCTCCAAAATGATCCACTGTTCAGCTTTGAGGTCTAAGTGTTGTTTCCCTTTTTGTGTTACTGTTGGGTCAGACAGAGTTGCAGTCGTTGACCATCTTTATTCCTGGAGGCGAGTTATCATATAATAGCTGTTCCACCTGGTAGGGACATCTTGGACAACTTTGTGCTCCTGGGTCCCCATCTGTTTTTGCTTGGTCTTCAGCTTGCTTGAAGCCAGTTCACTTCGTTTAAAGTGCTCTACAAGATACCTTGCTGCTCCATGTACTTTACTGATCTGAGGGTGTTTCAGTGCATTATTGATCACCAACTGCAAAAGTGTGGTTACTGAATCAATGGCGTCAGTTGCACCTTCAACATATAATAATTGTTTCTGCAAAGATTGTTGCAGTAGTCTTTTTTTTAATAGTTTTTAAAGTTCATTTGCAGTGTTTAAAATGACCAGTGTTGCAGTAATTGTGATGCTATTTGCGTGAAAAAAAATGTGTTCCATTAAAATTTCACATATTCTTTGTGCATTGAGATATTTACTTAAAAAGTGCAGCTAAAAAGTATTTGGTGTCCAGGGATGCATTAACCCCCAAGTATGTGGCGATTTAAGGGTTAACTATCATTGTCGAAACCTTAATATACACATTATAGTACAAACATCAATGTTAACACGTGACACTAACTTTACTCGCTAAAACTTACCTCTCAAGAGACGGCGGAATCACAGCTCCAAGATGCTTGTGTTTCAGATGCTCATGCATCGCGGTGGTGCTGCCATGAAAAGAAAGCTCCGCTTTGCATAATCTGCATTCAACTTTTTTTTCTTTTTCGGTGAAGTGTCCCACACTTTAGAAAGTTTCTGTCTCGATTTTTTTTTTTTTTTTTTTTTTTTTTTTTTTTTTTATAAAATCTCCTTCCCCCTTCTCTATCCAACTCGCCATTGCAACCACGTTTCTTTTCCTCTACGTTCTTCTTCGTTAGTAGGACTGTGTGCAGTCTTGAAAAACAATAACAAACGATAATGCCCCCAGACGTTCATGTAGTGCATTGCAGTTACAAAAACCAAAGTGGTTCTTTGTGTCTGGAGCCTCTTTTGAAGGTTCTCTTAATGACGCGCCGACAATAAAAAAAAAAAAAAAAAAAAATCCGCGTTGACGATTTTTTGTAGTTGACATTGTCGACTAATCGTTTCAGCCCTCTCAATTACAGAGCTCACTTACATTCGCTCACATTCTCACAGGGCTTATTTAGATTTAACAATCTTGGGGAGAATGTGCAGATTAGAAAGAGACTATGGGTGTGGGATTCAAACCCACCATGTTGGATTTGTAAGGGAATATTGCTAACAACTACATCGCTGTGCTACTCTCAACTAGATTTTATAGAGAAAAATGCTGCAGTGGCAAAATTGTTTTTTTCAGACATGTGAAACGCTTGTTTCTAAGCAATTGTGTCGTCTACATGATAGCGCTGGCTTAAACCAGTCAGTGACCACAGTGTGGCCATTGATTGGGATTTGGAAGGTGGGCATAGTTGGTGTAATGGATGTAAAACTAATCAGAAATATTATGCCTCTAGTGCGCCACCTGACAATCGACTAGTTGCTTTTTATCATTGAGTGTGTTCCTGTTTTTTTTTTTTTTTTTTTGACTACAAATTCACCATAAGGGTTCTTGTCTACTTTTTATAATTAAGTCTAAGCAGTATTTTAGTCAGTGCTTCATTCTTTAAGCCATTCCAATTAGTAGTTTTCTTAAGTTTTTAATAATAGTTTTTGGGATTTGGTTCAAAGAATTGGTGCTTTTAAACTGAAAACATAAACATAATTACACCAGGAAATCTTAAGACTTTTTAATATCCTAATCAGTTTACGTATGTATATGTGTGAATGTATTTGTTTTGCCTTTTAAATGTATTCTTCTTCAGTGGAATAATTAACCTGCTTTATCTGCCTTTTCTAAACTGACTGTAGGGCCCATTCACCTGAATTTTTTTTCTAACCCTTTAACACCTGGCATTGAATTTGTTTTTATCATTAGCCATGTCACATAATGTAATAATGTGCATTTTGCAAATGGGACTGTTACCTATTTTCTCTTTTTTATTCTTTCCATTAGGTGACACACTATAAGCAGTATCCTCCCAATACAAGCAAGGTATATTCATACTTTGAATGTCGTGAAAAGAAGACTGAAGACTTGAAAGCTAGAAAAGTGAAATATGAGGAAACTGTATTTTATGGCTTGCAGTATATTCTACATAAATACTTAAAAGGTATTTTCTATGTATTATTTCAGAAGTTTTGGTTCAGTTTTTTTTCTGTGTAGTAAGGGTTGATTTTTAGCAGGCATTTTTTACTTTTCAAGCTATATTGGTTAATAAAACGTTAAAGGTTCTGGGTATACAAATCTCTTTAATACTCTGATTATCAGTATACATTGTTGTATTGTTTTTGGGATTCAGTTTTTAATAATATCTCTTGTTTTGTTTTTATGACACTTATTTGTTGTGGACCTAAAATGGTTGAACTACTTTTCCAAAATGTTTAACTACTTAAATTTGTATTTTTGAAATTTTTTTTTTTTTTTTTTTTTTTAATTGCTGTACTTTTGTTTAAAAACTTCATTTAACTGTGGGAATGAGGAGGCTTATTGTTGCATGATAGTAGAGTTATCATGGCTGTGTATAACAAGAAATGCCCCCAAAGTATGCTGAAATTATTGTTCTAAATGCCATAATTATATACTGTACTTGGCAGTAATTATCAACTTGGTTAAAATTTGGTGTGATATATGGAGACTTTTGAAGGTGGTTGGTTCAGTTCCTGCATGTAACTCATTGTGCAGTCACTTAATCTGCCAGTCCTTCAACTGTCAGTCAGTCATTTTCTAACCCATTTAGTCCTGAACAGGGTCATGGGTACCTAGTAAAAACCCTCTAAAATGGTAGCAGTGTATTGTGATCTTAATAGCCACTTCAGATAAAAATATGAGCTAAATGTAAAATAATAAAAAAATACATGTATGCATTGAGTCTCAGTAAAACTCAGTAAAATCTGCTTTAGGGTCCCTATAATAAATTACCAAAAAACTTTTGTTATACAGAATAAATAATATAAGCCTTCATACATTCATCAGGTAAAGTTGTGACATCTGACAAAATACAGGAAGCAAAGGAAGTCTACAGAGAACATTTCCAAGATGATGTTTTTAATGAGAAGGGATGGAACTACATTTTAGAGGTAGAACTGCTTTATGTTTTTTAAATAATAGTTGAATGACATGGTTAAGTGAAGCTGGTAATGATCAAAATAAGCTTCAAGAAGCAAATTAAAATATATAAAGCACAGTTATGTTTTTATTATTGTATTGCCACCTGTAGTAATTTCACAATAATAGTAATTCTTGATTACATTATTGCAGAAATATGATGGCCATCTTCCCATTGAAATTAAAGCTGTCCCTGAAGGTAGTGTTATTCCACGAGGCAATGTACTCTTCACGGTTGAGAGCACGGACCCTGAGTGCTACTGGTTAACCAATTGGGTTGAGGTGCGTATTATGATGATTGTTATTATTTTTTCCTTAATTAAGTTAATTTTCTAAATTGTGGAGCCTCTATGGATATGAAGCTATGTAGTTTGGACAAGTCGCTACTGATAATCTGGTATTTGGTTTGAGCATCGAGATATTCAGATCTGTAATTTTTAACTAGATGTTTTTTGGCAGGTTCATGGACTGAGTATAACAGAGTTTGTTTTACCTTATGGTAAAATTGCAGTGATTCTTAAAACAGAGCTTTATTAGCTATGGTCCACTTTCTTCTTAACTTGGCTGTCACTACTTTTGCATTTTTGATTTTACAACACATTAGCATTTGTTGTTAAGTCTTGAAGAGGCTGCAGCAATATCATGGTTGGAGTTTCATACAGAATGCATCCAGCTTTTTCAAATAATCAAATTAATCCAAGCCATATAAAATTACTCATAAGAGGCTGCACAATATTTGTACAGAACTGCAAAAAACCTCATATTATTGCAGTGTAAGTTTTACAGTAGTGCACATGCTGTATATAATGCCTAATGTGAAAGATCCATATTAGATCTAAGGATACCTACAAATATACCTTCATGACCCTCTAAAGGAATACAGCATGGAAGAAACCAGCAGTCTTTTGAATTGCAAACCTTCCGAGCCAGTGTCAAAGCAGCGTACAGTAATCCCTCGCTATATCGCGCTTCGACTTTCGCGGCTTCACTCTATCGCGGATTTTATATGAAAGCATAACTAAATATATAACGCGGATTTTTCGCTGCTTCGCGGGTTCTGCGGACAATGTGTCTTTTTACTTCCTGTATATGCTTCCTCAGTTGGTTTGCCCAGTTGATTTCATACAAGGGACGCTATTGGCGGATGGCTGAGAAGCTAACCAATCAGAGCACGCAGTTAAGTTCTCCTGACTGAGAAGCTAACCAATCAGAGCACGCAGGAGCTATGCAGTGTTAACCAGGAAGTCTCATCTCGCTCATTCAGCATCAACGTGCTTCGCTGTGTAAAGAGTTGTGCTCTTTAGTGTTTATCTTTGTGCATAGTCAAGCCCTTCATTATGGCTCCAAAACAATCTGCTACTGCTTCAGGTGCCGTGCCCAAGCGCAAGAAGAAGATGTTAATGATTGCCGAAAAGGTAAACGTTTTGGATTTGTTGAAGGCTACGATTCTTTTTATTTAAAAAGTAGGAAAGGAATATGAGATCTACGGCTGCAGCGTCCTTTTAACCAGGGTGCAAAACGAGTTGTAAGTGGATGTAATAAGGCAGTAGTCTGGATGGAATCTGCTTTAGGGATTTGGATTGAAGACTGCCAGAAGAACAACGGCAGTGCTACACAATCGCCTGAAGTGGCTCCTTTACAAGGGCTGTAACGCTCTCCTTTGTTGTGCAGTAAAATTAAACTCATTGTTATCGGACAAGTTATCGTGTCATTGTTGGTGAGTAACCATAATTAATTTTCTTCTTACAGTGCTTAGTACATGTACGTACGTTTAGTGTCACTTTACACACATTTACTGTATACTATTTTTCTTGCATTGTACGTATTTATTGCTGGTGACCTGTCTATCGTAATGGCTGTAACATATGTGATATCAGAGACACTCAATATCTTTAAAATAATATTTAGGTTTTACTGTATATAAACAGTGTGTTTATATACAGAATTTCAATGAATCTTACTTAATATCTAAGAGAATACAAAGGGATTATGCTGTATAACTCTGCGGGGAATATTTATAAACAGTGCGGGAGAGTTTATAAGGGCGTAAAATATATAAAAATAACCATACAAACATATGGTTTCTACTTCGCGGATTTTCACCTATCGCGGGGGGGTCTGGAACGCAACCCCCGCGATCGAGGAGGGATTACTGTATACCTGTGTATATATATAATATTATATTGCTCTACTTTCCCCTATTGTATTATTAATATGTTGCCTTAGAATGCCTGATCTCACAGACTTACCACTGTTTATAAGGTATTATTTTATATAACTTTCCCACGCCTTCCCTTCTATATCTATAACCTCAGGCAATTAGATGTAGTAAAAAGACAAGCAGGAGTTAAGTTATACATAAAATAATGTATTATTGATAATATTCATAAATAATAACAAAATGCAAAGCACACTTGAATATTGGCAACCATACTACCTGAATAAATGGTGATGTGTAGTTTCAGGTGGCACACAGACATGTGTGTTACTTAATGTCCCTAGTTAATGCATCAGTGATGCTCAGCTTTCAGCCACATGTCTGTTCAATATGGCTGAAGCCGAGCTGTGCTCTTCATTGTGTTGTCTTCAGTTCATAGTTTGATGGTCTTCTTCATCAGATCAGTAAGAGAGAGGTACTTCTACATCATCACAGGTTAGCAAGAGAGAGAGTATGAGATAAAGCAAGCAAATTTATGGGTTTTCTGTCCAACCCCTACAGCCAATAGGACATCATGGTACTTAAAAGCTTCTGATCCAAGCCAATTCCAAACAGCCATACTTCAGACCAATGGGGGAAATCGAACATCTTAACACCTGCCCCCAAACCAAATGTTAACGTAACCTGGCTTCCTTGCGGGGGATGAAAGACTCGTCCTCCCCCAACTCTGTCATAAAATTCAAAGAGACCCATTCCTAAAGGGGGGGAGTAGGTAAACACTATATTATATTGCTTTGCCTAAATTACAAATAAAGACACACAAAATATTTATCAAGTTATATGCAAAATCTCACATCACACCACCATCTCAGTTAACACTTTGCAAGAGATGTAGATCTATACTGATTATGCTTCCAGAAATACATGCAGGCAGATTATAGAACCCAAAGATAGATGAATTAGTCAGTTTTAATTTATTTTTATTTAATTTTTAAATTAGGTTTTATTTAATTAATTGGCACTGTACTGACCTGAAAGTTTTTAAAACTTTTTTTTTATATCCAACTTTGGTTACTGTAACAAACGGCATCTCTTATTTTATGTAACACAAACTGGAGAAGAATTGTTATTTCTATAGGCTGTGATGTGGTGACAGTGCCTCTTCTAACATAAAAAAATTAAGGAACTGGGCCCTTTATACAGCTACCCTGGGTTCTTGTAATCTGTGATCTCAGTAATTTTTGTGGCAGTAAACATATAAGCTGGGATTCCCGGTATATCAGTACTGAAAAAGTACCATAAACCTCATGGATTTTAAAAACTCTTTGCTACCAGTATTTTGTTAATTTCAGTACCACAAGTAGGACTTTTCAAGCACCTTGCACACTATCGTTTTTATCATGGCGATAGCAACTGCTGATTCCCACACCTATCTTGCACACCTGACTTTTTGATGATGAAACTGGATGAGCTGTGCAAGTGAGGGCGCACTCAATCAACATGCAGTTGGTACAGAAGTGATTAAGTGTTTTTATTTAAACAATCAAAGTACACAATAGTGAAATGCTCTGTGCTCAATACTGAATGAATCTATAAAATCAGCTGAGGTTCAGAGGTTATACACAATCAATTAATAAATTGAAATAAATGATCCATTAAAATGAAGTAAAATCCTAGGCAGAATATTTTTTCTTACCTTAAAAACAATCCCAAACCTTAGTGCCACCACTTTAAAATGGACGCCTCCTCTGCTTACCTTTTCAGGTCTGTTCAGCAACAGGAGACAGCCACTAACAGGCGCAGTCAACCTTTTAAAATCCAGCTTAGCCTTGCAGCCTTCCTTCAGCATCCCTGGGACTCCATGAGCCCTGCTTCTTCTCCTGCCGCCATTTCTCTGCTTTTGCAGGAAAATGCACTAACCTCATTGTCACTCCTGCTCTATGCTATGTTCAGCAGTAGAAACATCTACCCCTCAAGTAGCAGCCACTCACTACTCATGGAGCCCATAAATCAATTGCCTGCCTCCTCTTCTTCCGTTGCACTGGCTCTGCCATAACTTTGCCCTTACTTTCCTTTTCCTCTTGCATTTTCCACCATATTAACCTCTACCTTGCTCTTTTTCATTCTTTTTCATTGCTCCTCCTGATTTCAACATGCAGGCTGCCTTTTAAATTGCATCACCTGCTCCAAAGTGTAAATGAACCACTTGACCGTTCCTCCATAGTTTCCATGTGAATATGCGATCAGCCAAGTACCTCAATCAATCTTGGAGTGGCGTGTGCTCATTCCCAATTGTACTTGCATCTTCCTGGAGCTACACAGTTTGGGACTTTCTTTTATTTAAAACGCACAGTGCCACAAACTTTTCATCACCTCGCTCATAAGCTGCCAGTTGCACGGTATAGGATCCACATTGGATCACTTCTTTTTGGGCTTCTGCAGAGCAGGAGCTACCAAAAGGGTTTCAGGGATCGTCCTATGGACACCTGTGCAAGGATGGTGTTGGGGCAATAAAACTGGGCTTGGGTGCCCTGGATGTAGCTGACGAAGGTGGTTGGAATGCAAGCTGCATAAAAGGTTGACTGCGCATGCCTGTGTCTCCGTTTCCAGCTGAGTATACTGTAGAAAGTAAGCTGGAGCTGAGAGGAACACAAGAAAGGTACTAGGGCTTGCGAGAGATAGAGAGAACCCAATTTTAACTGTTTTTAAATGAATATGCATTTTTCTTTCCAGTCAGTCCCCATTACTGTACCTTATCGACATTTCTGGGTTTAAGCCAGGGATTTCTGAGCTAACCCAGACCATTGCAGTGAGTAGCAGGAGAGTAAATGCTGTAAGATGTATTAGAGGGCCATGTTCACTGCATCTTCACCAGATCCGTTGATAAAGTGAGCAACTAGTAGTGGATCAAGCAGGGAATTCGTGACGGGTGGGAGATACAGAATTATCAAACATTTAAATTACTTTGTTTCTGAAGTTATTGCCACTAGCCTGTAATCATTTAGACTGTAAGCATTTTTTTCTTAGGTACAGGCGTGATTGTTGATTCTTTTGAAACAGGCACGGACTTTGCATTGAGCCAAGGTCTGAGTGAAAATGTTTGTAAGTACAGGTGTTAATGTAATCAAAACAATTAGAGTGTTTGCATGCACTTTAATAACCCAGTTATTCACACCAACCTGGTTTCTAAAATGCCATGCATACTTTTATTCTAGCTAACTGAGAAACCAGGTTAACAAATTTAGATTTTTGCACAAGTACTCTAGTTATTTGGCCATGTAAACCCTTAACCAGTTTACAGTCAAGGATTTTGTAGTCTCTACATTTCTGTTGCACTCTGTTAGCCAGCACATGTGTTAGCTTTGCACACGCTTCCAGCAGCCATGGACAGAAAATGCCGGAAGCATCCACAAAGATAAAATTCCTGAGGCAAATGGTCAGGGCATTACTTTATTTCTTCTCCTGATTGAAAAAATCTGTCACAATTTAAGAAATCACTATATGTTGTTGAGCTGAACATTCAGTGCCAAGTTTAGCAGCACAATCTCCGGAGCATAGGGTAATGCGTTTAAAGTAATATGTGTTAAGTAGTAAGATTACTATTTTAAAGTAATGAGCAACCTGTTACAATACTTATTTTATTGAAGTAAAAATACTCTGCAGCAGTGGGTGTAAGGTTAAAAATAATGTACCAGTATAATGCTTCTATGCAATTCTCATTTGTACACCCAAGCAGTGTGGTGCGTGAAGTGTCAGTTTGCAGCAGTTGTAATACAGTTATTTGCTATAGATATGTTTGTAGTACTAGGGCGTTGTACCATGTTATATGTTGAAATAGTGTAATCTGATGTTGTAGTGGATAGGGTTAGGATGAATTTTCCTGGGCTTATTTTGAGGATATAAAAAAAGGGATGGATGTTATTTACTTCAGCACATCAAGGACTAAATGTATTTGTAAAACACAAAATTATCATGTCTGGCTGTGTTTCTGGTAAGTTTTTATACGGGCTTAAGATTTAATAAATGCTGATCATTCAAATTTGCAGTTTTTCATACAAAAGAAGATGAAGTAACACTGTTTGCAATGCATTACATTTAATAATAAGCAACTATATATTTAGATGCTTCGTTTTATAAATAATGAGTAATGTAACCAAGTTACTTTTGAAAGCAAAGTTCCCGCTCTGCTTCAGAGATACAGGCTCACTCTATGCTTGTATTCGGATTCATGGTTGCCATTGATGATTTTTAACCATCTCTTTAGATAATTTTTTTGACATCAGGGTGTTTCGCCAAAGGAAAACTCCATACGTGGACTTGAGCAAAGAAACCAAGTTTCTGCCTTGACTTGATCACTTACCTTATCCTAGTTTTTCTATGTGCATTTAAATGCACTCTCACTGACTATAGGTCAAAGGTTTTGAGACTGACACAAGTATTAGTTTTCACAAAGTGTGCTGCTTCAGTGATTTGTTTTTTTTTTTTTTTTTTCAGATGCTTCTATGGTATACTGAAGTATAATTGCAAGCATTTCATAAGTTTCAAAGGCTTTTATTGACAATTACATTAAGTTTATGCAAAGAGTCAATATTTGCAGCCTTGGCCCTTCTTTTTTTAAGACCTCTGCAATTTGCCCTGGCATGCTGTCAATCAACTTCAGAGCCAAATCCTGACTGATGGCAGCTCATTCTTGCATAATCAAAGCTTAGAGTCCACCCTCCTCTTGAGGATTAGCCACAAGTTCTCAATGGTATAAAGTTCTGGGGAGTTTCCTGGCCATGGACCCAAAATTTCAATGTTTTGTTCCCTAAGCCGCTTATCACTTTTGCCTTATGGGACGGTGCTCCTTCATCCTGGAAAAAGTATTGTTCGTCAGCAAACTGTTCTTGGATGGTTGGGAGAAGTTGCTCTCGGAGGATGTTTTGGTACCATTCTTTATTCATGGCTGTGTTCTTAGGCAAAATTGTGAGTGAGCCCACTCCCTTGGCTGCGAAGCAACCCCACACATGAATGGTCTCATGATGCTTTACTGTTGGCAGTACACCAGACTGATGTAGCGCTCACCTTTTCTTCTCTGGACAATTTATTTTTCTGGATGCTCCAAACAATCGGAAAGGTGATTCATCAGAGAAAATTACTTTACCCCAATCCTTAGTAGTTCAATCCCTGTACTATTTGCAGAATATCAGTCTGTCTCTGATGTTTTTTCTTGGAGAGAAGTGGCTTCTTTGCTGCCCTTCTAGGCACCAGGCCATCCTCCAAAAGTCTTTGCCTCACTGTGCTTGCAGCCTGCCTGCTGCTGTTTCTGAGCAAGCTCTGCACTGGTGGTGCCCCGATCCCACAGCTGAATCAACTTTAGGAGACAGTCCTGGCTTTTGCTGGACTTTCTTGGGCACTCTGAAGCCTTCTTCACAACAGTTGAACCTCTCTATTGTAACTCAATCAGCATGACAGTGTGATCTCAAGCCTTGTCCTCGTCAACACTCTCGCCTGTTTTAACAAGAGGATCACTGAAATGTCAGCAGGTGCTTTTGTGACAGGGGTGAAATGCAGTGGAAATGTTTTTTTTGGGATTATGTTAATATTCATGGCAATTCATTGCAATTCATCTGATCACTCTTCATAACATTCTGGAGTAAATTGCCATCATAAAAACTAAGGCAGCAAACTTTGTGAAAATTAAAATTTGTGGCATTCTCAAAACTTTTGGCCACGACTGTAGGTGTGGAAGGAGAAATTTTCTGAGGACCAGGGGCCTCATGCATAACGCAGTGCGTAGAATTCGCACTATAACATGACGTATGCACAAAAGCCGAAATGTGCTTACGCACAGAAAAATCCAGATGCAGGAATCTGTGCATACTCCAACTTCCGTGTTCTTCCGCTCCATAAATCCCGGTCAGCGTGAAAAGTAATGCTCGTGCACGTGCGTGCTGTCCCACCCAAACTCCTCCTAGAATTACGCCTCTGTGAATATGCAAATCAATATAAATAGCCCTTAAGCTCAGCGTTCTCTGAAAAGACAATGGGGAAAAGTATGGGCGAAAATATAAGAATTTCAGTGAATACCAAGTGGAGGCAAAGGAAAAGCATACTATTTGTTGATTTAAACAGTGGAATAAACAACAACAGGAAGCTGATTGAGTGACATAGCGTGTTGGAGAAACTCGAAAGCTCAAGTTCACAAAGTCACACAGTGCCAAGATAAAGAAGTCGCATATCAAAGTCGCCGTGAAAAGGCGAGTTGTAGTCCACCGTCTGAGCTTATTAGGGTACAGACAAAAAACTAGGCACACAGTGGGGAAAAAAGTACGAATTGTCAACTTTAATCTCGAAATTTCCACTTTAATCACATAGTTTATTTTGTCATTAAAGTAGAACATCATAAACTTCATCTTAAATTCATTTAATTTACTAGTTTGTCAAATCCATCGTAAATAAAGTAGCACGTTAAATGCTTTGTTTTGTATTTGATCTTCAATGTGCTCTATGTGTGTGAATCACTACGTGCTTCCATTCTTTCTCTTTCTTCGACAGGACACAGAATCCATTACATTCGTGATATTACAGCTCTCTGAATAATTAAAATACTGAGATGTATACGTGGTATCATTTTCATGATGATTGGAATGAAAGCATGAGAACATGAGAACATGATGGCGCAGTGATTGTTCAATAATTTATTGTAGCAGTACTGTCTCTTTCAAACGTACTAACCTCCAATTCCTGTCGTTACTTTTCTTTCCCCAAATACCCAATCACCATGCAATCAGCTCTGTAATAGATGTTAAACCATCTGTAAGCTTACAACGACGATTCTTCAAAACTTTTAATGAACGTTGAAATATCTTCATAGTACGTGTTTAATTATTCTATCCATCTATCCTTCCAGTGTCGCGCCAGCCTCAGCAAATATACAGCACAAGGCAGGAACAATACGTGAACTTGCTAGCGCTGCGGCATAGTGTCCTCACATGTTTAATTATTAACAATACAGATTATTTATATGAAGTTAAAGTTTTATCTGTATAATATAATCAACATATTTTGCTGCATTTCATCCTAAAAATGATATTGTCATCATATGTAAATACGCGTTTTATAAAGTGGCGCAGGTTGTGTAATATTATAACCGTAGTGCAAGTTTACAGTGGGGTAATTGTACTCATAAGTACAAACAGTTCTACAAGGAGCAATTGATTGAGTGTGTTTATAGTTCTTGGGATGAAACCATTTCTGAACTGTGAGGTCCGTACAGGAAAGGCTTTGAAACGTTTTGCCATGGCTTTGGCAGCATGTGCTTGATGCTGTATACCGATAATTCTCTTTCCGATCAGCTGCTGCTGTGATTCCCCACTCAGATACAGTGATATAAAAATACTCCGAGTGGTGCAGTGAGAGTAATATGGAAAAAGATGATCCGCTGTGGCAACCCTTAAAGGGAGCAGCTGAAAGAAGAAAAAGAAGAAGATGGTGCAGTGAGAGTAACAACGCCAAAGCAGTTATGGTATTTGGAATACTATGGCTATTCCCTGGGGCATTATATTGTTAAAGGTAATCTATAATCAGATGCATTACACTAATAAACAATATGTGGTTAGTTTCAGTGTATTTATAAAGCTGCGTCAGAAATGTGGTTCTAAGAAATAAAGGCTAACCACACAGGAACAGTAGCACTGCTTTGACGCTGGGTCCTGCCAGTCTGCAAAACTGAGCGGAGAACTTGCGTCCGACAGGGTATGAGGGACCGTGGAAAAGTGCGTGGCTTTACGCCAAGTGTAGGTTTTATACATCGTGATTTGAACGTTGAAACTTTCTTACGCAACATTTCTGTGCCTACGCACCGTTTTATGTATGAGGCCCCAGGATCTTTGCAATATTTGTGTGTGGAAGATAAAACGGACTAAAAACTGAGAGGGGAGATGGGGTTGGACTGATAGACAGACAAATCAGGTGGTTTGATTTCTTGTGTGGTCTAGTGGGGGCGTCTCAAACCTGCAATAAAAAGTATTATAGCAGAGAGGGATTAGTCTGTTTTGGTAGGGGGTGGAGGAGTACAGGTTTGATTTGTAACCGGTTATTCCTTGTAAAGCATTCAAGGCAGACAAACAGTAATCTGGAGAAACTCTGTTCTAGCTTACTTTTTTTTTTTTTTTTTTTTTCCCTTTTTTGGTTTTGGTATCCTTTTAATGTCCTTGTGGAGCCGATAGCTAGCCTCTTTGTAAACAGCTGTCTCTACTTTAATAAGATGCCACTTTAGTTTTTGTCACTATCAGAAATGCATGAGTTGTCGTTATTGTATTTCATAATAATTTTTCTGGAGTACAGATTTCCTGACAAAATCTAATGTAAGAAGTAACTGTCTGAATTCATCAGAGACATATTTGATACCTCCCAGACAGTAGAGTTCTTTCCATCTTGCTGACCTTCTACAGCCTCCCTAGCCAACATATACAAGATTTTTATTTCTGGTTCAGCTGTCTTTAATTTTTCTCTGTGTGAAGGGGCAACAAATCTCATGGCATAGTCAGTTACCCAAATGGGAATGGCATGGTAAGTGTCAGAAATAGTGCTGTAACACTGTTCCAAAGTTTTTTTCCCCCTCTAGTTGCACATATCACCAGCTATTTGTATTTGGTAAGTTCAGATACCAAAGTGGAATTATTAAAGCCCCCAATTATATTAACTGTGGAATCTAGGAATTTATTTTTAATACCCAAGACTTGCTTGTCTGAAAGCTGCACTGTGATAGTGCTTTTGGATTTAGGTGGCACATAAACTTGAATTAGAATGACAGATACAAATTGTCTTGGCAGGTAAAACTATTTGTAATTGTCTGTAATTTCACATGAGTTGAGCAGCTTCTTCCCGGCAGTTTAACACTGTGTACTACAAATTGTTAATAAAGAAACACACTCTGCCACCATTAAGTTTGTTGCAGAGATCATGACTTTGATCAGCTCTAAACAGATTGTATACAGGAAGATTGACAGGCTTGTTGCAGATTAAATCAGTCTGCCAAGTCTTTGTAAAGTAAAATACTGAAGTGCGTGAATAGTCAGTTGTAGAGAATATAAATAATCAAAGCTCATCCATTTTATTGCATGACTATCAATTGTTTGAAAGAAACCTACTTGGTTTATGTGAGTGAAAGCCACATCTCCTGAAACTTAAAGCTCTAGCTCTGCAACCTTGCTTTCTTCTGCTAGTGCTGGTTGCACTCTCTCTTCCTGCATCTTTAGCTCCCTGTCACACTGAGGGACACCTATCCATGCCTCTGCTCCGGTATCCTGCTGCAGCGAGGTCAGATAGGTGGCTAAAAAGTTGGATGTTGATATCAGAAAACCATTGAGAATCCATTTGGCATTGAATGTCTTGTTTGCAATAAATCAGCACAAACTACATTTATGAACAAAAGTGAAAAAAACTACTGAGACGGCAGTTCACCTTTATTTGCCACCATCTTTTAGTTCCTTTGGCACCATTATCGGATTTATATATAAAAGGAATACTAAAGAATAACAGATAAGCTGGGTCTTTGTAGAGCACATTGCAGACCACAGTGACTTGAGATGGTTTACTGAACTGTTTAGCTAAAGCCCTTTCACTTGGGTGGAGTTTTCACATTCTCTTTATATCTGCTTGTCTTTTTCACAGGGTATTTAGTTTTCCTCCCAGCATGCCAAATATATAGGTTATTTGTGAACCCCAGTATATGGCATTCCTTGTTGATTGTGCAAGGCAGACTAATTTGTGCCTTCATAAAATAAAAACAGCAACATTTTTTGCAAGCATATGTAGACTTCATAATTAAAACTGGTTATTTACATTTTTTGTAGTGATTTATGCTTTAGAACACTTAAGTCCAGGCCATAAATCAGTTTTTAAACTTCAGAAGCTTTCCACCTGATCATCCTGAATCCTTTCATAGCATTTGCATGTTTCTGAATTTAAAGCTGTTGCCTTATTTTTAACTTTTAGATAGTGTCACATATGGCTTGGAACCTTGCCCTGCTGATATGCGTTTAAGGTGGAAGGACAGGGGAGAGAGAGCGTGGTCTTGGCATCACTTCCCCAGGACGTTGGAGGGCAAGTTCCCCCAGTTTTGGCATGGCTAATGAGCCATCTGGAACACTCTCGGGTGTGTGAGAGAGAGAGAGAGAGGGGGAGTGCTATTACATGTACTGTGCTGCTGTGGGGAATGAAGGAGAAGCGCTTTCACACAAGATAAACATACAGTATGTAGTGTGCAAAACTTGTACCTTGTGTGTGGTTTGGATGGCTGATCTATGCCCTGCAGGCCACAGTAGGTAGATAGATGCAGCTTTTTTTGTCCCACAAGGAAAATTTTGGCTTTAAATAAATAAAAACTGTGAGAAATAAAGAGCTTCTTTAAAAGAGCTGGTATTTGCACTGCACCTGGATTCATCCTTATGATTAAAAATAGTATTTCTATCCTTGTGAATGTTGCTTGTGGTACAAAGTATGGTAGCACTCCATGCATTTTGAAGTTGATTGTGCAATTGGTGATAATATTGCTTTTTTTCCTTTTTAGCACTATAACTGCATGGGGAAAGGATCACGAAAAAGATGCTTTTGAACACATTGTGAAGCAGTTCTCTTCAGTACCAGTGTCAATAGTCAGTGACAGTTATGACATTTACAATGCATGTGAAAAGATTTGGGGTGAAGACTTGAGGAGTTTGATTGTAAGCCGAAGTGCAGATGCTCCTCTGGTTATCAGACCTGACTCGGGAAACCCACTGGACACCGTGTTGAAGGTATAGCAGCATTGTTTATGATTATAATGTCAAGCAAAATGGACACCATGAATAACTTATTTTCAACTACTAGAGTACTAGTTTGTATTATTAGCATTCATTTAAATTGTTTCATATATAATTGATTTATGAATATATCTCAGTTTATTACTATGCTGAGCCTGTATCCTTACTTCTTTCTGTAATTTACATCTACATTTGGTTGTATTTTCTTACCATTTTTTTTAATTTATTGACACACTAATGTAATGTTTCTCAACCACTGGGTCACAACCTACTTTTGGGTCATGAGTTGTCATTGGTGGGTTGCATGTTGCTATTCTTTGTGTTTGCAGTCCTCTATTAAAAGAATATAAATTACCCAGTCTGGAGAAAGATCTAATTGTTTTTAAGTAAAATCATTATTCTGTGAATACTTTTTTTTGCCATGTATATAGGTAATGTCTTAAGTAGTCTAAAGTTGATAAATTGTACTAGAAATTAAAACGCGGCAATAGCTTAATTAACCCTGGCTTATCAAGCAATTTATTCTTAAGCCACACATTGAAATCTAGTCTTTAATATTATAAAAGCAAACTTTCATTGAATGGTAGAATGACTTAATTGATAAACTTAATTTTACATAGTACATTTTCTATTTTAAAGAATATTTCAGTGTAAAAAAGTATACTAGGGTTTTAATGTTTCCTTTAACTTTTTACAGACTATGTAACTTTTTGATAACCTTTTTTCAAAATCCAGTTCACATTTGTTTGCCTCCAGCCAAACATATCACCCTTGAATAAATTTAAAAATAAAATATTTATGTTAAACATATTTTCTTTTGTTTTAATACCTAACAAACACGTTGTTTGATACAAACCAAACACTAACGGTATTAGATTGGCCACCGGAGGACTCTGACCTCGGTGTCAGAAGCCAGCTTAGATCACAAGGACAGAGAAAAGACAGTCAAAAGTAGTTATGGCACATTATGCAAGAAGATTGAAGAATGTAACGCCAGCCTACTGACACAAATTGTGTACTGAAGTAAAATGCTTCTTTTTTGCATAGTAAAAGAGGTCACACAAAAGACGGATTTGTTATAATGACACAAGACATTCCTATTACTTTTTATTGTCTCCTTTTTAGTGTGTGTGTGTGTATTGGAGTAAATAAGTACTTAATGCAAATGTAAATCGCTTTGAAAAGAAATTTTTAGGTGGCCCAAGAATTTGCACATTACTATATATCTGATATAGCAAATATGATTTTTGTTGTGGTGTTCATTATTTTAATTTACAAATATATAAAAACTGAAGCACAAAAAATAACTAATTGGAGTAGGGTCTTTCATCCCTTCACATTGGGGGGGGGGGGGGGAAATGAGTGCCTCCCCATTATTTAAAAAGGATATACATTTTGTAACTTCAAATTAACCTTTTCAGTGACTCATTATTTGCTACTGTAAAATAACTGCAGTTTGAGAGGGAAACTGTTGCAATCTTTGGATACTTTAATGCCTAGTATACAGTAATTTATTTTTAAATAAATTATTTTATTTTCATTTTAGGTCCTGGAGATCCTTGGAAGAAGGTTTCCACCAACCGAAAACAGTAAGGGGTATAAGGTGTTACCCCCATATATCAGAGTAATCCAGGGAGATGGTGTGGACATTAATACTTTGCAAGAGGTTTGTGATGGCCTATTTATAATTCTTAAGTTCACTTACACAAATGAGACTTTTTATATAACTGTTTACTACAACACAAGTCTGGTAGTTCATGAACTTTAAGGCAGAGTGGTGGTTGTCAGGCTAGGGATCTGCACTGGCAATCGGAAGGTTACTGGTTCGAATCCCATAAATGCCAAAAGGGACTCTGCACTGTTGGACCCTTGAGCAAGGCCCTTAACCTGCAATTGCTGAGCGCTTTGAGTAGTGAGAAAAGCACTATATAAATGCAAAGAATTATTATTAAAAAGAATTATTTGTAAGGTAGTGGATTTTTTGTACAAACCGGATTCCAAAAAAGTTGGGACACTATACAAATCGTGAATAAAAACTGAATGCAATGATGTGGAGGTGCCAACTTCTAATATTTTATTCAGAATAGAACATAAATCACGGAACAAAAGTTTAAACTGAGAAAATGTATCATTTTAAGGGAAAAATATGTTGATTCAGAATTTCATGGTGTCAACAAATCCCAAAAAAGTTGGGACAAGGCCATTTTCACCACTGTGTGGCATCTCCCCTTCTTCTTACAACACTCAACAGACGTCTGGGGACCGAGGAGACCAGTTTCTCAAGTTTAGAAACAAGAATGCTCTCCCATTCTTGTCTAATACAGGCCTCTAACTGTTCAATCGTCTTGGGCCTTCTTTGTCGCACCTTCCTCTTTATGATGCGCCAAATGTTCTCTATAGGTGAAAGATCTGGACTGCAGACTGGCCATTTCAGTACCCGGATCCTTCTCCTACGCAGCCATGATGTTGTGATTGATGCAGAATGTGGTCTGGCATTATCTTGTTGAAAAATGCAGGGTCTTCCCTGAAAGAGATGACGTCTGGATGGGAGCATATGTTGTTCTAGAACCTGAATATATTTTTCTGCATTGATGGTGCCTTTCCAGACATGCAAGCTGCCCATGCCACACGCACTCATGCAACCCCATACCATCAGAGATGCAGGCTTCTGAACTGAAAGTTGATAACAACTTGGGTTGTCCTTGTCCTTTTTGGTCCGGATGACATGGCGTCCCAGATTTCCAAAAAGAACTTCAAATTGTGACTTGTCTGACCACAGAACAGTCTTCCATTTTGCCACACTCCATTTTAAATGATCCCTGGCCCAGTGACAACGCCTGAGCTTGTGGATCTTGCTTAGAAATGGCTTCTTTTTTGCACTGTAGAGTTTCAGCTGGCAACGGCGGATGGCACGGTGGATTGTGTTCACTGACAATGGTTTCTGGAAGTATTCCTGAGCCCATTCTGTGATTTCCTTTACAGTAGCATTCCTGTTTGTGGTGCAGTGTCGTTTAAGGGCCCGGAGATCACGGGCATCCAGTAAGGTTTTACGGCCTTGACCCTTACGCACAGAGATTGTTCCAGATTCTCTGAATCTTCGGATGATGTTATGCACAGTTGATGATGATAGATGCAAAGTCTTTGCAATTTTTTGCTGGTTAACACCTTTCTGATATTGCTCCACTATCTTTCTGCGCAACATTGTGGGAATTGGTGATCCTCTACCCATCTTGGCTTCTGAGAGACACTGCCACTCTGAGAAGCTCTTTTTATACCCAATCATGTTGCCAATTGACCTAATTAGTGTTTATTGGTCTTCCAGCTCTTCATTATGCTCAAATTTACTTTTTCCAGCCTCTTATTGCTACTTGTCCCAACTTTTTTGGGATTTGTTGACACCGTGAAATTTTGACTCAACATATTTTTCCTTTAAAATGATACATTTACTCGGATTAAACGTTTGATCTGTCATCTACGTTCTATTACAAATAAAATATTGACATTTGCCATCTCCACATCATTGCATTCAGTTTTTATTCACAATTTGTTCAGTGTCCCAACTTTTTTGGAATCCGGTTTGTATTACTTTATTGTCACATATGAATGGCACAGTGTCTCATGTAACCAAATATGTTCATTGGTTAGTGTATTTTGTATACTGGGGATGCTTGCTCTTTACAAGTTCATATCCCACTTTTTTGCTTGCAGAATCTGAATTCCACACGTAGTTAAAGCATATACTGTCAGGCTAGATGTCAAATGTAGATTGCCCTGCCATTGAAGGGGTGTATGTATGTAGACATACTAAAGTATCATTAAAAAAAATAAATTTTGATATTTCATGTGATCTGGGAATGTTCACAGCAACTTTTTGGCCAATGTAAAATTTTATTGTCATGTTTATCCATGTACTGTATATTCTTGTCCCAGTCTTGCATGAAAATTGTAAGAGATTTATATTTTTAATAAATTTCAATATTTGCAGGAATCCTATTGTCTACAGAGAGGAGTGAATACATAAGTTAATCATAATATAAATGAAAAGTGAATTTGGTACACTTTTGACAATCCATATCAAGTTTTTATGCATTTTAAACAAATCAGTTTGTAGTGAAATTAGGCCGAAGTCTGTGTGTCTTAACTGCTAGAAGCTGCAAATATTTAGCCATGTTGTCATACATTTTTGTAATATATTGATGAACCTAATTTTTCTCATGCTTAACAAAAATACCAGGCTATAAACGGTTTATTCTGTGCATCAACATGGCCTCTTCAATACAAACTTATGAACTGATATTAATAATAATTATAGTCCTCTTGAAAGGTTTTGTACAGCATGGATGAATATTGTAACACATCATTTTGGCACTTAATTAGTGGAGTGCTAGAAAATGAAGCTCATTTTCTTTTTAAAGTGACTATGCCTTTTTTTATAATAAGCATATTTTTTTTTTCTTGATACTTTTATATTCTTTTTGATTTATTTGTATATAGTGGGTACAATTGACACCACCTCCAAACTACATTTGATCCTACATTTGCAAATTGCTTTGTGATGAACCTAAATGTATTGTTCAGTTCTTTTTAATTCTAGACTAAAAGACCATAGTTGGTTCCGGAATTCTTTTAGATTTGCTTATCGGGAATTTGCTGTGCGCTCTCACATTTTGCAAAATGGTGTCCAACAGGAAAACGGACAAAATATACTTTAGTGCTACCTATTATTTTGCAAAAGACATGGGATATTTGTTAGTTGCATATTCCTATAAAGGTAAAAGCACTTGCTTGCAGAGCACTATGCCAAACGTCTGGATTTAACCCACTAATGCCAATGAAAGCACTAACCCAGGTTATATGTGTATTCTTTTGTGCAGTCTTGTTGGTTTGTGCCTACAAAATTAAGGCCTTCTCTCCATTACAGTGCTTAAGACTATCTTTATATTTAACAGTCTGTGAGCATTCCATTTTATGTTGTGTTTCAACTCATTCTGTTCAATTTTATTACAACACATCTTTGGTGTTGTGGGATAATGGTGGTTCTGATATAATTCAAATCATTCTTGAATGAACTATTTAAGCAATTTACTAAGATGTGTTTATTCACACATTTCAAAACAACTTAGTAATTTCCATTGTGGGTAGCATCCATGCAGAAATGAAAAAAATAATTGAGAAATCCATTACAGTGTGCAACACACTGTTCCTTCAATTTCATTTTCCTAATTCCTGCCTTGCATCCACTTGTCACCTGTTACCCTGAATTGGATTAAGTGCATTTGAGAATGTTAAGTTGTGGCCCTGTTGTTGTTCTGTAACACACTTTTTTTTTTTTTTTTTTTCTTTTTTTTTTCCTTTTCAGATTGTTGAAGGCATGCACAAACACAGATGGAGTATTGAGAACATTGCCTTTGGATCAGGAGGAGCTTTGTTACAGAAGTTAACTAGAGACCTTCTAAACTGCTCGTTCAAATGCAGTTATGTGGTCACCAATGGCCGGGGGGTATGCTTTTTTATTTAATAATCTTTTTATTACTTTGATGTAAAATTTAAAGGGGATCACTAAAATTAACTAAAAATGTATCTGAGCAGAATCTAGACTGATTGATTAAAAGCATGTGGCCAACTATACTGGCACAAAGTGATTTACTGTATTTAATGCCAGAATAATGAAATGTCATGCTGTTTTAAGCCCAGGTAATGTATTTGCTCCCCCCATTCATGAAGAGACATATCCAGAGAGATTAGTAAATGTTTTACACATGTTAAGTTGTATAGCATCTCACATTGTGTGAGGTTGAAGACTAAGTGTTAACGTCATGGCCGGGTGATCCATTCATTGTTTAATGAGCATTAACTTCAAAATAGCATTTGTGTAATAATGTCAACACGAATAAATGGTTGAGTGCATGAAAAGATATATAGATAGCAGATTGCTAAGTTTAGCAGCATTTACCTTCTCAAAAGATTCCCTTTTAATCCTTTCTCCATTTTTGTATACCTTTGCAAACCCAAATATTGAGAATTCATGTTTTTGTTTTAATGCATGAACTTTGTCTAACCGTTCCTTTCTGGTACATGTATGAATATATGTAGTTTTACTGCTAAAGATGTTGAATCATCTGAATTATATATATGAACCAGAGGACCATCATGCTTACTTGAAGACAACATTAATAAATTATTATAATAATTATTTATATTTAAATAGAATAGGACATCTTTTCTTACACTCTTATAGTGGACGAATTATAAATTGTATCAAGTTTGAATAAGAGAGCAAGCAAGCAAATGTAATATAAGATATCACCTCAGATTTTTCATTCCACAGTATAACTCATTCTGGTATTACTTGGAACACTACCACAAATGGATTTCTCTTAGACACATAGCATGGTCTGACTGTGTAGTTCAATATTTTATACCTCTGCTGGGTTAGTATTTCATTGACTTTTTCTGTAGGGATCATAATAGTACCATGACTTGGTTATTAGTCTCTGTACTTTTCTTGGGGTCTTAAACTTGAATTAAGTTTTGCAATCAAAATAGTTTTAATAAAGCTTAATGTCGAGAGATTTTATGTATTCATTATCAGTTTTAGAGATGGGTTATTATTTCCTTTTGGTAAAGGACTGAGTCACCAGCTGCAATTTGCATTAATACTCGTGACAAATTAATGGCAAGATTTAACATAGGAAAACAGGTTTAAAAAAAGTCATTGATTAATGAGTAGGTGTGATACGCTGAACAGAAGAAACAATATAAGTAACAATGTAAATGATTAATATAATCGTGAAGAATATTCCTGAGTTATACAAGTTATGGTCATTGATGAAGCATGCAACTACTTGGGCTGCCTTAGACATAATAGGTGGAGCTGATCTACAGTGCATAGGATGAAATGTAATACACTACTGTATTTAAAATTTCCCAGCATTACATGTGTTAAGTGAGAACTTTAACTATAGATTGTTTGTCCTCCCATTTTGGTATATGTTAGCCAAGATTAATTTAATTGCATTAATTTTCCCCACCATTATAATGGTGCTGCTCAATATCCGAGATTACTTCTGTAGCTATAAGCAGTGTTGCATCTATATTCCAGGTCCTTTAGTTGGCCAACCCATTAGCTTTATTAGCTTAAATTGTTCTTCAACATTTAAGTGAGTCTCCTGTAAGAAGTCTGTTAGGATTTCAGTGTGCCAAGATGTGATAAGACTTTTTTATTTTGATTTCATGACTGATTCTTTTTACATTCCAACTTGCAGAAACTAATGATTTATTAATGTTAGTTTTTTTGCATTTTTGAGGTCATATTTCTTGTTAAAAAAGAAATGTCACATTTTTAACCTATTGTGGCTTAAAATAAAGACAGATTACAAATTCTGAGTCCTTTTGTATTAGTGTGTGTGTATTTTAAAGAAAAATTAAATAAAAAGAACAAGATGTAAATAGTAGGTGTAAAGTGCACATAACTTTTTGCAGGAAGGTTTGACTGGAAGGTTATATGCTCACACAATATATAGTGCATAGTTAAATGACAAGAGTACAACAATAGACAGTGTATTTATAGTGTGGTTACCCAATATGTCTGTTTTTTCACTGCACATGTGCACTATTTTAAAGTAGGTGTAGATTACATTAAATTTTACAATACTGTTTGATTTTTACTAGAGCTTTGAGTGGCTTGACAGAAGCATGTGGGCAATATGGCACCAGCAAAAGAGTGTGGTGAGAAGAATATGCACATGCATATTACAAATAATGCTGGTAGTAAACCCCTTAAACTTTAAATTAATGTATTTATGGGAAAAGATATAAATTAAATTTACCATAAGACGGTTTTCCCTCAGTGATTAACACAGTATATAAAAAGATTAAAAAAAAAACATAGTATACACAACAAATAAAGAGGGACTACAAACCATTGTAAATAAAGATGACTTTGCTGTCATTGTCTGCAATTGCTTGTATACTTTTACACATGCAACATGATTCTAAGTGACATCAGATCTTTATTTTGAAACTAGCTTTGAGCTTGTTCTTGGTTTCTCACATTGTCTCATTTTTGTTAATCTGAAATGCTGCATCACAGATCTGAACAAAGATGGTTTATACGTGGTTTCTCTTCTACTTGAACATAGTTGACATTTTTCCAGATGTAAAAATGTTTATTTTTTCTGTTAGATTGTCTGTCTGTCTTTAGTGATTGATGCAGTAAGCATATTCCAGTCAGTACACTCCCTACCATCTTTCTACACTTTTATTGCTCACTGATGATTTAATTTCAGCAGTTCAGTATATGCATGAAGTAGGTACAAAACGGATGCGATCTGACTTGCCAAAGATGGGACAGAGCTAAGCCTTATAAGTGTGATCTTAAATATTTTGCTGAGCAAAAAGTCTGTTGTTAGACTTGTAAGAGAAGAGAAGTAACTTTTGTTTGTTTTAAAACACTTATGACAGTGAAATTGTACAATTTCCCTACCTGTTCTCTTACTGGTCCAATTTTTTTTCCCCAGTCTAATGTTCTGCTGATAGCTGAAGCCTGAGTTTGACTTGCTTTCTAGCAATCACACATTAATAAAGAACAAACTGGAGAGTGGGAGCCAGTTAGTTTTTTCCATTGGCATCACTTGTAACCCCAGCCTTTCACTCACTTAGTGCTAGTGCTTATTCTAGTTTGGACGCTTACCGTTTGGTCCATCTGCACAGACAGGCCAGCAGCTTTGCAGCTTGTTAGTGTGAAGTGCTGAAGTGGTGTTGTCAAAGTTCAGTCTAAATTAGCAGTGTAAAAATAACACAATAAAAACACTGCACTATTGTATAGAAGTTTCTGTTTTGGTTCATTGTGTTATATAGTTTTTTTAAATCCCTAATCTTGCTATTTGTAATAATAGGTTTGCTAGAAAGTGTTTTGATTTGTATTTTTGGGAACATGCCTTTCAGTCTATGGCAAGGCCTGGTCTTGTTTTTAGTTTGGAACCTAAAATGCATGCATAAGTTGTAAAGGACTCACCAGTCACCAATATAACATGAAAATAAATACTGTACTTCATGAAATGATAGAAAAAGGTTTAAGAGCTGTTTTCTTGTACAGTGTTAAGAGCATATGAATTATACCTATCATCGTTAAGAGCATTAGTTGTTGAGGAAGCCTTATCAATTTCTATCCCTGACCATATTAATCTTCACAGCTGCTATTATGGCAATTTTTTGCTTGCTCTGCTATAGTGTATATGGTACATAACGGCAGTTAACAAGTAAATTGTGTTTGTTTGGTTTTTTAGGTTAATGTGTTTAAAGACCCGGTTGCAGATCCAAACAAAAGATCAAAAAAAGGACGTCTTTCATTGCACAGAACACAAAATGGAGACTTTGTTACTCTTGAAGAGGGTAAAGGAGATCTAGAGGAATATGGAGAGGTATGCAGACATGAAGAGGATTACAGTGCATTTCCTGAGAATATTTTAACAATTGATATCTTAGAGATTGCACATTTTCATTGTTAATTGGTCTCTGTTTTAATATTGATTTTTGTGCCAGAATCTGGACATTTTGGAAACTTACAGTTCCCCATTGCACTATACCCATCCCTGCAGATTCTGAGGCTAGATGGGTGGGCAGAGTGCATGGCATTCACTACCTGCCTAAGAGAGCACAGCTTGCTGTATTTGTTCTGCAGTGATTTAAACAACACTTACTTCACACAGATGTAAAGTCATTTAACTTGCTGTGTCGCAATCCTTTCAAAAGGTGTTTTTTTTTTTTTTTTTGGTAATTTTTATTTTGAGTTTTACATACATACATATGTGATGATAAAAATATCAGTGCAACAGTACAGAAAGGTATACTAATGTTGGAGTGTAGAGACCACTTTTGAACAGTAATGTGAACAAACAAATCTTAAATGAGTGTCCCCACTGGGCTAGACAGTAGATTCCAAAGACTAAATGTTTTATTAGGCACAGGAAGAGTGAAGGTATGCTGCAATAGGCTTGCCAACTTGTTCAGGGCTGGTTTCTTAGCTTGCACCTAAATAGGGTAGATTTTAACTACACATGGCCCTGAAATAAATAAATAAGTTGGAGCACAGGCTTGGCATTTTTCTTGACTGTTTCTTTTTGTTTTGCAGGATCTGCTTCATACAGTTTTTAAGAATGGAAAAATTCTTAAGACATATACATTTGACGAAGTGAGAGAAAATGCCAAATTAAAAGAAACTGAAATTGAAGAGCTGCACCAGTGAATCACATTCCAAATCTGTGTGTGTTTGTATGTGTGTGCCTGTGTGACTGTGTGGGGAGTGGAAGAAATAGTCCTCGGAAAATAGTGTTTGCCTACTCTGCCCTTTTCAGTTAAAAGCACAGTGCTTGGGAGTGTTTAATAATGAAGACTGTAAGAAAATTATTATTAAACAGTTGAAAATCAGTGGTATAGTACCAGTACCAGAGAGCTTTATACAATGAGAACATAGTACAACTGACTGTGTACAGATTTATTTTGTTTTTAAATTTTAGAAACTACTGAACTTTTATTGTACAGTTGTAGATGAAGTGAAAAAGAGCAAGACCATATTGCCATAAGTTGAACTGATGCAGTCTGTATTGTATATAGATCCAAAGGAATTTCTGGCAATATGTGTAAAAAGATACATTTTCATTTATGCAACTTTTTAAAAAGTCCAAACTTTGTTCCTCAGTAGACGATACAACTACTGTTACAGTAAACGTTGGAGAATGTTAAAGTAGTTTATGCTGCACTAAATACATTACCCTAAAATTGATGCCTCCAATTTTTTTTTTTTTTTTTTTTTTGTATAGAAGTGTCATTTATTTTCCATCTGATGTATTTGTAAAGCTTCAAGAGCATAAAGGTGAAAGGGATATTTAAATGTAACTAATAACCCACTCAATATTTATGCCACTGGTCAAAAGTTTTAGATCACCTCAGTTTTTCTTCAAATGTAATTGGTTGAAATTACCTAAAATTGTAAAAAGGTAGGCAGTAAACTGCCAGAGTTTTTAAATTTAAAATTTAGGATAGCAAAAAATAAACAAAAAAAAAAAAATTCAGAATATTACAAATGGGCCTTCTTCAGGGAGCAACTAATGGTTTACAACCTACAGGTGTTCTGCTGAAATTTATGTAAATTAAGCCTTGCAATTTGAAGCAAACAATTTGCAAAGGTGTCCCAACTTCTGTTGATTACTTAAAAACCCTCTGCCTGTCTTAAAGCAGAGTTAGAACAGATTGTGTTACTAAACCCTCTGAAGTACTACCTGGACAATATTCCAGTAATAATAGAAAGAAAACCGCAATTAACAAATGAAATGAATACTGAGCATTATTACCCTTAGAAGAGTAGGCCTTTCATTTAGAGAAATTGTTTTTTTTTTTAAAAAAAAAAAAAATCAAAGTGTCAGTAAGTATGGTGTCCTACTCAATCCAAATACAATCAGAAACTGAAAGAAACTCTGATAGGAAGAAATCTTAAAGATGCAACCTAATCAAAAGACAAGTGTCTGAGGGTCACCAGCTTGCATGATAGATGCCTCACAGCACAACAGCTTGAAGCACAGAAAGTCTTCTGGACCGATGACTCAGAATTTGAAATTCTGCAGGGTGTTTGTACATTGTTGAGTTTGTGAAAGGATGGTTCCTCAGTGTGTGACACCAACTGTCAAACGTGGAGGAAGAAGGGTGATGGTCTGGGGTTCTTTTGCTGGATGCAGAGTTGGTGACTTGCACAGGGTGACTTGCATTCTGATTAAAAAGGGTTACCACAGCACTTTGCAGCACCACACAATACCTTTTGGTCTGTGTCTAGTAAAAGTATACCTCCAGGCTATGTCACAATTACAAGTTTAAAAGAAAAAAACAAGAAGGTACACTTCAAAACATGGATTAGCCAGACTTAAACCCCATTGAGTTAGTTTGGGATGGGATGGACTTGACTGGACAGAAGCATGAAAGGAAAGCAACCTACAAGTGTAACACATTTGTGGGAACTTCTGCAATAGTGTTGGGAAGATCTTTTCTGACCAATATTTATTTGATTTCCTTTATCGAAAGAATGCCACATGTGTGTTTGGCTGTTGTATCAGCAAAAGGTGGCTACTCTGATGAATTAAAAATTTGAATAAAAAATGTGCACACTTTAAGATTCCTTATTTTTTTTCTTTATTTGCCATTGTATATTTGTTCTATGCCTTTATTTCATGAAACATTGACATTGACATTTCAATAAAACTGAAAAAACTGAAGTGTTCTAAAACTTTTGACTGGTAGTGTATTGTCAGGTCTGCATTCACTTCCAAGTCAAAAACAAATAAAAATCTTGCAACTGGCACTCTCTGTAAAAATACAAACCTGGATAGGTAGCAATAATTACTGCCTTGTTAAACTACAAATGCAATATATTAGACTCCGAATGAATGCCATGAAGCCTCACGGTGTGAAATGATTCGCGTCTGTCTTCTACAGTCCAACCTTGTCTTAGTTTTTACCTCTTTTCTTCATTTTGCCAGTACAGGATATTTGGGGAAAACTCTGATATTTTATTACTGTTTAATCAACAGTAAAATAAAACTAGAAACCACAAATTATTTTGCTTAGAATTTATATTTTAAATATTAAAATATTTTTCATTAAATGAAGAAACATTGTTTGAATCACTTCTGCATTTTAATGTTTGCTGTAGATATCTCTATGTCCAAACTGCCGCCTTAATAGGTAGTTTCCCTTATGTAAGGGTATATGCTATACAGAATGATACTTTTTCTAGACTTATATATATATATATTATCACAGTACAGCTGAAACTATTTTATACCAATGAAAATTTCATGTAAATCTTAAGTTTCCTTAAAATTGTGTTGTATCTAGTCATCATTTGAGCTTCAAGTGAGTGTTCAGTATATTGAATGAATGCTGTTTCAAAAAAATATTTTTTGTAATTTAAAAAGCTTGTAAAGAGTACAGTTTTATGTGTTGGTGTATTGTTTTCAAATCTAAAATATTTTTTTCAAACTTTTGTATAACATGCTGTGGCTATATCGTCATTAATATTAAAGTGAACACCCTATCTTTTTGTTTAAATGCTTGTTTTTTTTTTCCCCCATGTTTTTTATTAGCATACTCCCTCTCTGAATTTTGAACATTTATAGCGCTTGGCACATTTTTGTGTATACCTTGGGCAGAAAATTTAAATAATATATGTAGAGCTAATTCTGACATTTAATCAGCAGTTAAGACACCTTCCAATTTACTTGTATTTTGTGGGTGATTGTTAGAGTGTGGGAGCCTTAGAACTTCACAAGTTTTTGAGTATCCTTTAAAATACAATTGTAGCTTGGTGATTTGAGAGATAAACTACTGCTGTCATTGTTAAGATTTTTTCAGATTTCCTTATAAAAGATGAATGTTTAAAATTAAAATGCAATTATTTGAAAGCTCAGTATTATGAACATTTAAATGTCAAGTTATATTCTTAGGATTATTCTGGGATTTACAAAAGTTAAGAATTTATGTTCACAGATTTGCTTAATGGTTTTATATCTTTTAGTTTACAATAGTGTATATACTTGATAGTAATTTTTTTTCTGCATTTCACCCCTAACTATTTTAAGCTCATTTGGTTAAGCGGACAAATACCTTGGTAAGGTAAAGCAGTGAATGAGTGAAAATGACCTTAGTTTTCAGTTTAAAATAAGTACAGTTTCTTTTGACTATCCGTTTTATGCTTTTATCAGCTTGCTCAATCTAAATGTAAGGTCTGCTGCATTGGACATAATGAATGACCCAATCAAGAATTGGGAGGGTGGTAAATGTGTAAATAGTAAGGCAATTGTAATGGCTCTTAAGTGGAACGGTTTGGATTTCAGTTTGGCCTAACACTTTTGAAAGTGTTTTTTTTTTTTTTCCCCCCATTTTCTAATTTCACTTTAAAATGTCCCTTTATTCACATTACAAAATCTTTTTTTTTCCAGCTTATAAATATTTGTAAATGTGGTTCCTTACTGTACACCACATGAGAAGCTAAACTATTCATTCACTTCAAACAGAATTTGGGCTATTCAAGTGGTTTTCCTACTGTTACAGGTAATTCAAAATACAGTGGCAAAAGTCATTAACTAAAATGTCACATTGCATAACTCCTGTGTAAGTAGGATGAGCATATACAGTAACTAAAGATTTTTAGTGAGGGCATTGGCTTCCAGTTAAACTTGCAGCCAATTTTAAAAACCTTGCCTTACCGAAATAATAAATACAGTAGCTGTAAATCCAAAATGTACTTTACTGTCTCCAGTGATTTGAGTGGATTTGTAAAACTACTCTAGGGGACAGAGGCATTAGCCTTGGGGCTCTAAACTCTCCAGTATTGTTTTTATAGGTTGGCACTAAACTTTTCCCATTCCTCTTTTGTTCTCTGTATTCAGTGGTGGCACTCAGTGCCCCTTAGAATACATATTTTCTTGCAAATGATGAATAGATTGTTGGGCTTTTGTGGTATTCTGTGGGAATCATAATAATTTTATTACTAAAGCTGGAGGACTGGCTGAACTAGGACAGTTGCAACATGAGAGTAGTATTTTGATGATTTAAGAAACTTGTGTGTATATTGAATAGCCTAAAGATGAAAGTGAGTGTTTGTTATGGTGGAGTTTTGTGGTCCATTACATATTCACTTTGGTGTATATCACTTTGTGATTTACTTTTGACTGTTCTATGCTTGAAGTATTTTTTCCTTAAGGTGCAGTCACTTAACTGTTTTTTTTTTTTTTAATGTTGTAAATAACAAAGCAGATAACTAGCTAAGGCATTTCCAGGTATGTTTCTATCATCTTAAAATACTGTACAGATTTTTAATAATAATTTGAGGTTACTAATCATCCTTGATCAACAGTATATTAATTTTCTTGAAGTATACACTACCAAGAATTTCTGACATTCACAGTGCAAGAATTAAATATGATCCATTCACGGAAGGGACTGGTGAGGAATTAAGACTCTGATGAAAATGTTTGCATCCTGAGTGCTCCCTGCATGAAATCTGCATGTTCTCCCGATGTCCATGTGGGTTTCCTTGGAGTGCACCAGTTTATTCCCACAGTCAAAAGACATGCAGGTTAGTTAAATTGCCATTGCCAAATTGGCCCTATTATGTGTTAGTGTGCTCAGCCTGCGATAGACTGGCATACGCCCAGGGATTGTTCCTGCCTTGGCTAATGCTTTCTGGAATAGGCACCAGCTCCTCCACAACACTGCTCAGGATAAGAAGGTTTGGAAATATATGGATGGATCTTAGACTCCTGTTGCTCCCTTCATCCTATGACAGATCCAAAAATTGAAGACCTGAGAAATCTTTTTTTAAGTGACGCAACTAAAAACCTCCCAACATAACTTTCACAGGCTTCATTTCATACATTTCAGGGCTGAGGGAGGCATCTCCAGTCAGGACTGACAAGGTAGGAGACAGACTGAGAAGTCCACCACAGGTCTCGTTCACACACCTACCCACGCATGGTGCCAAATTAGAAACTGAAAGTAACCTAATATGCAAGTATTTCTTGTTTGGCATTGTATTGTGGAAATTAAAAAAAAAAAAAACAAATTACGAAGCATGTTGCCTTTACTTTGTTTTGCATTTTTAGCATGAGGACTGTATTGTAAAACATACAATCTTTTATAGGCAGGATATTGTCTATCAAGGTATGTGCCACTGCTAGCTAGTATTTTCTTGTAGTGGAGGATACCACAGCTCATTTCCATCTTCTTGCAACTTCACACTTTGCAAAACTAGCTTCTAGAAATCACAGGACAATGCCTAAAAGCAGATGATAGATTTGACATTATTAGAATTTGATCAGCTCCACCACTTATTCACGCGTTTTTGCCATAGTCTTCTTAAATGAACAGTTGAAGCGTTAATGCTCCGGGAGGATTTCAGAGGCCACTTCCTCATAACTCTCAACCTTTTTGTTCTGGAGGGTTTGCTTCATGCCCAAGTTTTCTGTTTACTTCTCTGTATCAAGCTTTTTGTCTATAAAAGGGAAAAGTGCCACTACGTACTGATGGCAGCTGAATTTGCACTCTGCCTTATATAAATGTGAATAATCATGGTCCTATGACTGACTAATATCCGTTAAAGCTATCTTGTGTTTATTATTTCGCCTTATTCGGTCTATTTTGTAATTCAAACAGCAGTAGGGCTCAATGTACTTAGCTGACCTTTCCCTCAGGTCAATAATGAGCACATTTCAGTAAGGACACATACCCTCTTTCACACTGCAAACCCATTTCTTTTCCAAGCAAAACAGAATGGGTGTGTTTTTTATATTGGCAACTTTTTGTTAGCTGTCTTGAGCATCATTTGAAACTTCAGTGAGATCTGTCACTTAGCTATATATGTTGTCAGATGGTAGAGACTTGATCTATGATAATTTATTGATGTATTCAGTTTTAATTTTAGGTTAAAGTCATGGCAAATATGCTGAGCATTTATCTTTTTCCACACAGACTCTAATTTAAACTTTTTTCTAATGTAGGAAATTCAGAAAATTGCTTTGCAAGCAGAACGATAAATGCCTTCTTCCTTTGTGTAGTTGGAAAGAAAGAAATGTGAGTTAACCTAACAGAATCCGCCAAGCTGAAATCTTTGTCACGTGCATCTACTGGATAGTTTCTCATCTATTTTCATAACCTTGTACATGCAAGATTAAGATTATTTATACAATACTGATAGTAGACTTCATAGTCTTTTACTTTTGTTTCCTTCTTAAAATAATAATTCGAAAAAATGCTGGTATATAGAGCATTCTGTCAGTAACCTCAAACAAAGACTGGAAGCACATAAGACTGACATTGCATATTTTGGTTTGATAGCTTCACCATGGTTTCTGAAAATGACTTTATTCACTGGTGTAAATCCTTAAACCTACTTTTTTAAATTGTGCGAATTTATATGGCTTTTCATGGAATGGGTAGATGAATATTAGAACTTAATAAGACATCCTCAGTCTTCCTGATAATTTTTTTCTTTTTTATCTTCTTGTGAAATTATATGGCGATTCAAATCAAATTCAAATATAAATTGCAGTTGAAATGATGCATGGTTTAAAAGATGATCAGTGGTCCTTAACATGGTTTGTTGTTTGTGTAAAATAACTATAGAGTCTCCCAACTTTCACTGCTCAGTCTTCTAAGACTTGCAGGAGAAGACTTCTCTGGTTCGGACACATGCAGAGGAGAGATGCTGGGTATATTGAGAGAAGGAAGTTAAGGATGGAGCTGCCAGGCAAGAGGAAGGCCTAAGAGGAGGTTTATGGATGTTGGTGGATGTGACAGAGCAAGATGCAGAGGACAGGAAGATATAGGGAAAAAATGTATCCATTGTTGAGACCCCTAACAGAAGCGGCCTTCTCTTTAAAATGCACTTGTGTTTGTGTACATTGCTTGGCCAATTAAAGACCCTGTGCACTCTGGAGTGTAGTAAGTGCTGAGTGGTTACAAAACTGTTGATGCATTTGAGAGAACAGGAGAGAGAAGCATTGTCAATACAACTTAAGTGGCACCTACACTAAATTCAGTAAAGACAAGTCCTCTCTCTGCTGAAGTAATTTTTTTCCAATAGATCACGGTATTTTCCTTGCATTAAAAAAAACAAGATGCGGGTGCCCCCCCCCCCCCCCCCTTATAAATTGGAGCTGCCCCGACACTACAAAAATCCAAGACTAGTTTAAACTATTCTCAATTCTTCGTTCAGTGTGCAGGAAGAAATGGTAAGTCACCTGATCTTTTTGATTAAAACATTTTCTGTATACAATAAGTTTGGTTGAAAACTTATTTTTATTTGCAATAATATGATAAAGCACTTAAGTAATAAAAATGGGGTAACAATACAATTATACATTGTTAAAGTGCAGCATAAAATGTAATAAGGAAAAGAATCTTTTGTGTTGGTTTTTCAACAAAATATGTAAGTTGATCCTAATATTGGAGTAAGGCTAAATGCACATCTGGCAATTTCTTTAACCCAAATGAAAAGATGTCATTTTGTCATCTGATTAAATTTAAACCTGCAACAGTGAGTTAGTTTTTAAGGTTTGATATTTGGCTTTAGAGTTCTGCAATATCTTACATGAAATGAATGAATACCAAGTTAGTTTGTGACAGATGGAATTTGGAAAAATAAGACTTAACCACAGTACAATAATCAGATTTTCACACTCTAGTTAGTTTTCATATTTTTTTTTATTTTTTTAAACTCTTGACCGATATGCCTAACTCTAGGTTTGAATCCTCTTGTCCGTGTTGAATGTCGTCAATGGGGTTTCCTCTGGTCACTCCAGTTTTTCCCCAGTACGTGTAAAGGTGTGCAGGTTAGATTATCTGGCAACTCCCAATGTCTCCAATGTGTTACCCTATACAGGGCAGCCTGGAAATGATCGAAAGGCTCCAACTTGAACTAGATTAAGTGGGTTTCAATGTGATGTATGGTATATGAAATTCCACAAATAATTAGCTGTTTGTTTTCTCACCCTGAAATAATAACTCGAGCAATCTATTGTCTTGAGAGGTTTTGCCATTTAAATGGGGTCCTTATGTGTATATGATGTTTGTTCCATGAGTTCAAGATAATTTATTTTTGTAATTGAGAATTCTTTACGTTTTATATTGTGCTTTTTTTGCTACTCACAGTGAGTGGAGAGCCACTTCAACCACCACTAATGTGTAGCATCCACCTGGGTGCTCTGACGACAGCCAATTTGTGCCAATACACTCGCCACATATTAGCTGTTAGATGGTGAAGTGGTGACAGGTAGTTAGCCAATCAGAGAGAGAGCATGATTAGGGGGCCAGAATTACTAGGCCATGGTGGGCATTTTAGCCTGGACATCGTGATACGCACTGCTGTTTATGATGCCCATGGCTTCTTTATGACCACAGAGAGTCAGTTCCCTGGTTTTACATCTATCTCAGTTTAAGGATGGCACCATTTTTACAGCATAGTGTCCCCATCTTTGCACTGAGGGATTGGGATCCACATTCAGACCACAGGTAAGCACCCCCTGCTGACCTCACCAACACCTCTTCCAGCAGCAACCAAAGTTTTTTCCTAGATGGTCTCCAAGTGCTAGCCAAGCTTGAACATGCTTGGCTTCAGGTGGATGACCTTCTGAAGTGTGTGATGTATGGATGTAAGATTAAAAAAAAAAAAACTCAAAGCAAACCTGAGGTCATTTGGAGCCACCAGTCAAAATGATGTAAAGGTGCTCAAAATAAAAAAAAAATGAGAACATGGCACAGGAGAAGATAATATTAAGGTCTAAAGACCCCAAACTTGAGCTTTTAGAAGTGATTGTAAATTGTCCCCTTCCAACCACCCAAAATCAAAAAGACCAGTGAAGTTTGAAAAGGGTAGTTATTTAAAATATACGACTTAAAATAAAGCGGAGTGGTCCAGCCAAACCTGGAATTAAGTCTTATAGAGTTATCCCTATCTAATTGGAGTAAGCCTGAGCGGTTTAGTTAAGCAGAATAAGTAGAAACAGTTTTACTCTGCAAGGCGCTTTGCTAAACTTTCTGACGAAAGACTTGAGTAAATGAGGCTTTGTGGGCAGTTTCTTGAAAATAAAAGGTAAATACAGTGTTGATGTTACAAAACAAATGTAATTGGTATGGTGTGTTTTTTTCATTTGTATTTATTTATTATCACTTCTGTATATACAGTGTTTGTCTAATATTTACAGCTTAACTGACCATCACTTAGTGTGAGCAAATGTCCTGTATTTTCTAGGGCACCCATATTTAGCCCATGCTGTGAAGGTCATCCCTAAAATAAGTTATCCTTGTGGCCAGTATGCCTTTTGATGTGTATAAATACTCGCCTGGTTTTGAATGTGACTAAGGTAGATCTTGCACTGTGAATTTTGTTGTATCCGGCACCTAGCTATTGTAGGTACATCAGTGTGGCAAGTTCCATCCGTTTCATTCAAAACAGCTGAGAGCTGTTGAACCTGAGGCCTTGTAATTTCCAAGCTCATGTCTTTGCCAATGCCAACTCAGACTAGATTGCTTTAGCCACATGTGCACCCTCCGAAAGATCCAATTGAAAACTACAACCCAAAGGCAGAATGAGCAACCCATTCTGTTTAGCTCAAGTACAGGGTAGCTTTCAGATTAATACTGCTGATTGCTTATAATATAAAAATTAAAGGTTGTTTTTAGTGGTTGGCGTCCTTTGTGCATTTGGAACCTTGGCCAATGTTTTGTCTTGGTAGAGTAATAAATTACACTACTTTCCCCTTTTGTATTAATGTGTTGCCTTTGTCAGAAAGCCTTAGATCTCACTGTTTATAAGGTATTGTACCATATAACTTCTCCGCCCTTCCCTTCTACATTTATAACCTCAGGCAATTAGCTGTACTCAAAAATGAGCAGGAGTTAAGTTACACTTTAAATAATGTATTATTGATAATATTCATAAATAATAACAATAAGCAAAGTATATTTGAATATTGGTGACCATACAACCTGATAAATGGTGATGTGTAGCTTCAGGTGGCACACAGACTTGTTAGTTACTTAAAATGTCTCTAGTTAAGGCATCGTTTGTGGTCAGCTTTCTTCAGAACAGGCTACATGCCTGTCTTAATATGGCTGCCGAACTGTGCTCTTCATTGTGTTTTTCTTTTCAGTTCATGGTGTGTGAGATACTCCATCAAGAGAGAGAAAGGAAGGGGTACAGCAAGCAAATTTATAGATTCTCTGTCCAAACCCTACAGCCAATAGGGTGTCATGGTGCTTAATTGGCTTCAGGCAACTTTAGACCAATGGGGCACACAATACCTTCCACACCTGATCCCAAAACCATTTGTTGAGCTGATGTTTGCCAGCTAGGCAGACTGATTTTCCTGTGGGGGTTGACTGAGAGAGCCCTGCAGAGAATTACTTGCCAAACTGGTTTGAGGCACTCCCTCCAACCCTGTTGTAAAATTACAAAGAGACTCAGCCCTAAAAGGGGGGGGGGGGGTACTTACAAAGTATTTTTTAACTTGTATGCAAAATTTCACGCCACAACAGCGTATGTGACTAGAGTGGTTCTGTAGGGCCACCTAGTTGTGCGGAGATGTCATACTGCCTTTATAATATAGAATTTGAAAAATGTGAAAGGAAACAAGTAATGACCCAGTTACCCTCCATTTCATAGCAGTACTATCTAGAATCTAGACCGGTGTTTACCAACCCATTGGTCAAAACCCAGAAAATCATCCTCCTCATTTTAATGTTTTAGGGGACTACTGATTTTAGTTTTGCATTCCGTCAAAGGAACATTTTGCTCCTGAATACTGGGAAATTGAAGTCCAATTCCGAGCCCATGACAACCTGTCATACACCATAAAACACACTTTACTATGAAAGCCAACGAACATGGCCAAGTTCCTCAAAATCTTCATTGCATTGCCTACTCAGAAATATAAACCTCACAAGATTCATCCTAAAACCTGAACCAAATAGGAGTGTTAAAGAACATACAGCCCAGATTTTCAGATGTACAGATTTAGTCATCGTGCTTTATCTGCGGTCAAGAATGAAACTATAAAGACATATCCAAACAAAGCATGCTATTTAGAGAAGTTAATTGTTAAATTTTTTTAAATGAAAATCTTCATAAACATTCTAACATCATTATTCTTGTTCAATGAGCCAGCAAGTTCTCCAAGCGTCATATCTGGCTGCATATCGAATTGCCAACTTATAGGTGATAATAAAATTCATGGAAGCACACACAAATGCAGAACATCTTGTCTTGCCTGGTGCAATAGATGTGTGCACTAAAAAATGCTAGACATAAACATATTCCTCTTGTCACTCACTTCACTAACCCCTGACTTCAACCAAACTTGTGAAAATTAGACAAACGCAGCTTACCTGTTGAAAAGACAAATGGAGAAAAAATATGATTTATTTGATTTTTGGATGCGTAATGTGCAAATTTCATCCATTATGTACATTGTATTTAAACACTGAATATGTAATTATTGTTAATGTGTTAATAATGCGTCTTTCAGGGGAAAATGTTGGCTAGTTTTATATTAAAATTACTGCTCAAAAGAGGTCATCACTGAAGAACTGATAAAACTGGCCCCATGGGCAAAAAGGTTGACAAATGGTGATCTAGTCAACCTACCTGCCAGTTCATAAAAAGCATATGCATCTGGTGCTCAAACATTTTTAATGGGTACAGAATTAAACAGATTGTTTTGCTTGTTTCTCTAAACTAATTATAAATAATGAGCAAGGTATTGTCTTATTTAAGTAATTGAAAGCATGTTTATTTTGGAAGGCAGATTCACCTTGACTGAGTCAAAAGTGCTCATGTTTGCCATAATAGTACTGAACCACTGATGTGCTATAGATTGTCTTTATAGATGTAAGTGAAAGATCAAGCAGAAAGTGATAGCATATGATGCTTGTAACACAGAGTGTAAAGTCTGATTATTATAATATGTGCTGTGACTCTGTCCTATGAAAAGTATTACATAGCTGAAAATTATGTTCTCAACCATTTGTTGCCTGTTTCAGTGAATATCACACCATTGGCACTGGGACAGGGTGATGTTGAGAGAGAAACTCGAGCAAAATAATGCACACTGCGTGTAAAACAGAAATATCAAGTTACACTAAGCTGGTTGCCATTGAAGAGCTCCAGTGACACCTCACTACTTTTGCTTCACTTATTAAACTGGTGCCATCCTGCATACTGTATAAACAAGACCCATCCAAGATCTTGAATGTAAAGCCTCCTCATAGATTGGGAGCGTGTGAGGTAAGGACAGCATGCCATTTTGATTGTTATGACTTTGATTTAACTTCTGTGTAGGCTTGTGTGTGCTTGTGTTTCTGCTTGCACCCTATCCAGGTCAGCTTTGACTCCTCAAGACCTTAACCAGGAAATGGCAAGAATGAATAAATTAAGAATTATGAGTTAGTAATTAAAAGTCAGCATGGCTATGCTAATGTAAGAGTGAGAGTAAACCTTGAGCACAATGGGGCACCACTTGGCATTTATTTGTCTCATAACCGGACTATGTGATGATTCTTTGTGCTTTATTGTGAGTTGTTTCATTACAAAACACTTCTATAAAAAGCATGGTTTTCAAAATGACCACCTTTTTTTTTTTTTTTTTTTTTAATTATTTTGAGTCAAAAAGAGCAAGTAGTAAGTGCACTTGAAATGCATGAGACAAGTGTCTCATCTGTTGTCTTCATGTTCAGCTTGCACCATTAGTAAGAAGACTGATATCTGTTTGCACCAGTACATTGAGACCTCCACGGTCTCACAGGCCTGACTACTAGAATGTAAGCCTTGTATCTAAGTAGGCCAACCAGCCATGAAGTCTCATCTTCATTATTGCAAAGATCAAGGGCCTCGTGTATAAACCGTTCATACCCACAAAAGTGGTTTAAACTTGGCGTAAAGCCACACACATTTTCACGGCAGCCTTGCACAGTGCGTACGCCGGTTTCTGCTCAGTTTTGTAAACGGGCAGCACCCAGCGTCAAAGCAATGCCTACTCTTTCTGAGTCGTTTCCCTTCTTTTTCATATTCGCATCCATGACACTAGCTTTATCAAATACAACAAAATTATTTGCATATCGTTTACAAATTTAAGGTACTGGATTGTAATTAATCTGTAACAATAAAATGGTGCACAGAATGGCCAAACTATTCCATCAACCATGGGTGCTTTAGCATTATTAGAAAACATTGCAAATGGAAGACTTAGAAGAGAGCATGGATTTACAAATGATTATAACTGGCTTCTAAGTCGATTTCGATTTCCAAGAGCTATCCTCTTGGAAATGTGTGGTGTTAGAACACTAGGATGTATACTTGATATCATTTTTTATGATGAAATGCATTAAAGTATGTATAATACATTTTACAGATTAAATTAACTTCCTTTAAATAATGTATACTGCTAATAATTAAACATGGGGGCACAGTGTTGTGGAGGAAGTACTGCTGCCTCATAATAAGGGAGCAAGTCTTGAGTGTACCCTGCCTGGAGTTTGTATGTTTTCCTGTGGGTTTTCTCTGTGTGCTTTGATTTCCTTCCAAAGGCATGCAGGTTAGGGGATTTGGTGATGCTAAATTGACGCTACTAGTGTATGTATGTGAATCAGCTGGCTCCCTGTCCTGGTATTGTTCTTGCCTTACACTTGATGCTTACTGGACTGGCGTGACCCTGGATGGATGGACTAATTAAACATGTATAACAAAGATTTTTCAATGTTCCTTAGAAGTTTTGAAGAATTGGCATTCTAACCTTCTAGCTGGTTTTACATTTATTGACAGTACTGTTACAATAAAGAAACCCTATGCAGAAGAACAGCCATTGATTTCCCAGGACAACTTGCTACAGTATCTCTAAAAGGTGATTTGCAAAAGCAGCTGTAAATATAATTCAGAGAACATTTATGGCAATTGTGACGAGGCTCCAAGAGGCTAAATGTATGAAGGAGTATCCCACTAGTTTAATTGAAATAATGTGTGAATGTTGGGTTTGTGAGCTGGTGGTTGGAGACACAGACACAGAATTCAATGGATATTCTTTTGGGTGGGCTTTTTTTATTGCAGCCGTGCTGACTTTATCAAACGTACCAAACCCCAGTTCCTATCCTTCCATTTTCATTCCTCACAAAACTAATTACCACACAATAAAAACATCTTTGTGATAGTAAAACTAGCTACAAACTTAGAAGACTAAGTGTTCAGAATTTTTAAGGAACATTGGAAAAATCTTTGTTATCCATGTTTAATTATTCCATCTAGGGTCATGCCCATCCCAGCAAGCATTGAGAGTGAGACGGTAACCATCCCTGGACAGGGCACCAGCTCATTACAGGGTGATATCGGTACACACATATACTGATAGTGTCGATTTAGCATTACCAAATCCCCTGTCCTGATTGACTTTGGAAGGAAACTGAAGCATACTGAGGAAACCCACCAGGAAAACATAACAAACTCCAGCAAAGGTACACTTGGGATGTGACCTCCCTTAATGCTAAGCAGCACTACCGCTGTGCCACCATGCCTCCACATGTTTTAACGCATATCATTATGAAAACGATACCAATTATACATCTTGGTATTCTAAGAGAGCTGGAATATCATGAATGTTATGTATTCTGTGTGGTGATCACTTCCTGCGCACTCCTGTCAGCGTAAGAGAAAGCCTGTTTAAGAAGTACAGAGCAATTAACAGTTAAATGGTAACACTTAGAATACGAAGCATTTAATGTGCTACTGTAGTTAAAATGGGCTTTGAGAAACTTTAGCAAATTAAACATTGATTTTAAGGTGAAGCTTACAACATTCTACTTTAATGACAATAAATGACGAAATTTAAAGTCAAAATTCTTAGTGTCCCTATTTTCTTCTCTGAGGCCCTAATATGCTTCTGTATGACACTCAAGATGCTGGGGCTACGGCTCACCTTTTCACATCGACTTTGATTTCTGTCCACTTCTGTGCAATTTTCTGAACTTGAACTTTTGAGTGCCTTCTTCAGAAGGTGCCACCCCATCAGTTTCCATTAAATGCTTAAACCACTGCTTAAGCCACCAAATAGTACGTCTTTCCTTGCCTCTACTTCACTGAACAGGACCTCCATTTTACATTCACCGAAATTACACATGCTTTTGCCATTGTCTTTTAACAAAATAATGAACAGAAAGGGCAATTTATATTGATTTGCATATTTAAATAGGTGAAATTCTGCGAGGAGTCAGGTGGGGCTTTAGGCACATGCATTCAAATTCACATTGGTTGGGATTTATAAAAGGAATGCGCGTAGAACTTTGGTTACTCAGTTTTATGTATCCAAATTTTTTTGTGTGTACTCACTTCTAGTTTTGTCCGTAGGCCATGTTTTAGAGTGAATTCTATGCAAGGTATTATACATGAGGCCCCAAGTATTTTAATTAGGAAACATTACTAGGCTTTTTGATATGTGAAAGTCAGCACCCACCATCAGAATTATTAGGACCACTAGGGGGCTTTGACATCCCCCCACCACCATGCGCTATGCACCGTTTTGAAGAGGGGGGCTGAACGCTCCCCAAGGAGATGCGGTCCCTCCTCCGAAACCCCTCTTTAATGGTAATAACAATGGTAAGCAAATAAGCTGGGGTTTTTTTTACCTCCTCTTTGCTCGATCAGCTGCTGGATTGCTGCTGCTCCTGTATGCCATGATCTGCATTTCATGTGGCGTTTCGAACATTTTAAAGTCACTGCCTTGTTGTCTCTGTTCTCCCCCAGACATCCTCAAACACTATTCAATCTCTTTTCACTGTTCCGTTATTCCACCGAGTTATATTTTCCATTTGTTTGCGCTAATGTGAGCTTTACTTTCATTTTCTTGATCTTCTAATTTTCCTGCTTCCATTATCTCTAACCTGCTCTGCATGTGTATCACGGGACTTGCCTCCAAAGGTTGCAAGTATGACAGGACTTGCCCGTCTCGTGGAAAGTGAAAGTGTCTCTGTTTCTCAAAGATCTCTCTTCAAAAGATCATGTCTTGTACTATTTTTTTTTTTTATATATATAATAGAGACATATAGGTCTATGTAGATTGTTGTCATGGCTTTCTACAGTTGGGTTAGGTGCTTTTTGAACCATCCTATTTTGCTATGACTAACATGAAAAAATAAATCCTGAGATAATACTCTGCTATGCCGTCTCTTCTATGTAAGCTCAAGTCCTTTACAGCAAAAAGATTGCTGATATTGCACAGTCCAAAAGGCAGGGCCTATCAGGAGATGCTGACCAAAGGCCTTCAGTGCTCCAGTGCTTATGTAAGTGAAGTATGGATTAAACTTCAGAAATGTTGTTAATCTGTACAAATATTAAAGACTGGAAACACATTGGAAGCAAAAGGAAATATTGTAAACTAAACGTTCTAGTTTATTTTATCTCCAAAAATTATTTAAAGAATGTCCTGAACAGGAACTGGAGGAGGGTCTGGTGAGATTACATAAAAATACCACTAAACTATTTGACGTTTTCAGGTCTAGTAATAACGTGGTGGAAGAGAGGTGGTGTTTTCATTTTGGTTGCTTTTAGGTACTCCTTTTGTATTTTTTGATCTGGTATTGATTTCCTTTAGACAACCTGTGTTCTTGTGGTTTAAATAATATTCATAATTCTTCTAAACACTCATATTCGATTACAAGGTCAGAGTGGAGTATTTTCTGGCTAAATTGAGTCACTGGAAGGCAGGGTGCCAGTCCATCACAGGATATATTCAGTCACCCCTCTAGAACCAGTGTAGAGATGGCCAATTGGCCGAATGTGCACATCTTTGGAGTGTGGGAGGAAAATGTAGCAAGCAGAGAAAAGCTGTGCAAACTCAGCATCAGCAGTGATGAATCTGGGAAAGGAGCCCAGAACTCTTGGCGATTTTTCTTGCAGTTTGCTCTGGGGGTACAGAACCAGGCACCATTCTTCAGATGGAACAGATGCTTGAATAAATAACACAGATGGATTAACAATGTTGGTATCATGAAAGAAGCCAAATCCCATTCAAACAAATACTCTGGCCTTTCTTGACTAGTGTTACAGTTGAAATTCATTAAAAGAGAAATAAGCTGATCATCAAATGCTGTAGACCCATTTTAATTAGCAGCAATCGAGTTATTAATAACTGGCTTTGGTCTACAACCTGATTGCCTTCAGATGGTAAATGGTTCCAGTGCCAACATTCTTTTCTCAGAATTGCTTAATCGTTTTGGATTGCCAACCTTTAAAGCACCTTGTCCGATTCTTTTCAAGTGGTTAGTGCAATGGCAGTCCAGTTTCTCCAAATTCAATTTAACTTGTAAGTGAAGCACTAGCAAGGGAAGTAATAACAAAGGAGAACTGCCATCAAATGTGAATAAAACCTCAGGGTATCACTGGCTTTTCTGACTCTCCAGTGGGATTGCCTTTCTGCTTGCCAACCACAGAAGTCCTTCAGTCGTGTGTGGTTCTTAAGAGGTCTGAGTATTGCTGAGGGTCTCCTAAGCAGTTTCCAATCTCTTAGGCAGTCTGGAGGACTTGCCAACCCTCAAGACAATCCTTCATGGCCCTGACACAAACACGCTCTGAACAGAGCTTCTTGAGCCTTTAGGCCATTCTTAACTCATTGTCGCGCACTCTGTTCTCCAACTAGTGGCCCAGGCGGCCTGATTAAACATATTTTTAAGAAACATGAGAGGGTTTACAGAGTTCGTACATTTTGCATGCTGGTTGCTCAACCCTGTGTCACACTTTCTTTCCAGTGTAATATTTTGATTTTTTTTTTTTTGTAAGGTTACAAACCTTGGTATTTTGAGATATTTTTAGGACTGAGTCTTTCAGTGGCTGGTAACATGTATGCAGCGTCCATCTGTACAAATCCTAACCTGCAGATGACTTTATTAGGATATTTCAAAATGAGCAGATATTTTAAGCAGGTTTAAGTGTACAGAATACAGTTGAGCCCTGAGAGCCAGATGTAAATGTACAAAATAGAGCTGAGTGTCTCCCTCCTGAGAAAAGTATTTTTATTTGTTTCATACATTATAGAACTCTGAAACTTTAGTATAGTAATGCCCTCATAATGGTAGCATTTCTCTTATTACCATCAGGTACATAACACTTATCAGGGTACTTGCTGGTTAAAGTCCCCACTTTCCACCAGGGGGCAGCAAGAGAAACTTTTTATTATACAATCTAGCTTTTTCATACAGGTTCTTCAATTGATTTTAAAATTAAATATCCTGTTGTTGGGCCACAAAAAAAAATCAATATTTTAGAAATTATATCAGGCCCTCTTCCTTTCTGATTACATAATGAGCTCAAGACAAGCAGAAAAGGGTAACTATTTAACCAAGAGTAGCCATTTCACTTGATTAAATGTTTTAATTGCATTGTTTCTGCAATCTTTAACTACCCAGAAAAGTCTTGGCTTTCTTGCTTGCTTGCTTACTTGCATGGAATTTAGAAGAAATCCTATGGGGCAGGAAAGGTGCTGGATGGTTTTACTTATAGCTGAGGTATCACACAGATCAAAGTAAAGAAAAGGATGACAAGCTGAATTAAACAAGTCTTGAGTTCAGTAATAAGAAAAATGGCAGCATTTGAAGCACAGAATTTTTAAAAATAATTATGTATAACTCACTTTGTATTGTGAAATGTCAGTAATAACAGAAAAGCTGCATTATTAGACTTACCAGCATACAAAAGCAAATAGATCTGATCTCCCAAGTTTTTGCTGCAATAATCAATTCTTATTTTATATTGCCCCTTTAACAGCATGCACCATCATAAGAAGCATTATAGGTTAAATGAGAGTTAATATCCCAAAGACGTGTGTTAGGTGAATCAACAGCTCTAAATACTGTAGGTCCAATGTAAGTGAATCTGTGACTGTGTCCAGTAATGGACAGGCGTTTTCTGCTGGGTGGGCTCCTGTTACAACTCAGTGTTTGTGGGATAGGCGCTGGCAAACCGCACCTCCCCTTGACTCTGAACTGGATAGGCAGGTTACAAACTGATTGAGACTTGGGCATTCTGCCCACTGGTACAAGTGTGTGCAGACACATGAGGAAATAGATGTCTGCTGAAGAAATAAATATAATAGTCAAATGTACATGTAGTATATAGAGAAATTGATTTAGTTTCTTAAATATATCTCTCCTTTTGTCTCTTATGGTGTTTTAAAGCAGTCACTTACTGAAAAACACCCAGTTAGCAAATCCCCAGAATTAACTTCTCTTCTTTAGGATTTCCCTCTTGTTTAAAGCAGGTGGCTCTGTGGCATCTTAAAGCAGTTGGACCCCCACTGTAGCAGCTGATCCATCGAGGACTCTTGAGCATCACAATCCCAAGACCAAAAAGAAATAAGATGTACAAGGTATTTTACAACTTCATTTTCATTGAGTATGTTCTTGCTTCAGTCTTTGTCATTAGGTGGGGCATTCTTCTATTTGTTTGCATTTGGGTGGCAAAGACGCCCAACTGCCCACAATAGTTACAGAAAAAATGATAATATGAAATTCTCAGTTTGAGAATTTGATATTTAAATTTAATAAAAGAACTAGTTACCACAAAATGAATCTTATCTTCAATAGCGTTTATGAAAAAAAATGTATTTGGTTTTCAGTGTTCTGCAAACACATCCAAACAATTAAACAATGAATTTTGACAGTCTTAGCCTAGAAAGCGATTTTGAACATTTTGTAGAACCTTTAAATTCAAAATGCAAGCTATTTCAGCAACAAAAAGCCACACATGTTTGCAAAGAGTTCTTTGACATTTTCATGTTGCTGGTCCAACCTTCCTAGTGTTTAGGGAGTCGGAGTCCACAGTTGAGTGGAAGGTACAAACCCTGGCAGGTGTGCCAGTTCATCACAGGTATGCTGACTCGCACCCAGGCAGTTTAAAGTTGGAGATTAACCCCAAATCTTTTGGATGTGGGGAAAAAATCCAGAATAACAGGAGAAGGATCTGCACTTGTATCTGGAAGGTTGCCAGTTCAAATCCAGTTACTGCTGGAAGGGATCCTACACTGTTAGGCCGTTAATCTGAAAATTGCTCATGGGGTGCTGTACAATGGCTAACACTGTGCTCTGACATTCAAAGGTCATGCGAAAAGACAATTTCCCCTCAGGGATTAACTAAAGTATATTAAAAAAAAAACCAAAAAAAAAACTCCGGCAACCATCATGCAAATACGCAATTTCTGAATTCACTCTGATGGTGGCTGACGCAGTCACAATGAATACACCAATGCTAACCATGGTAAAAACTGTGCCACCCATTGCTTTATGCAATATTTTAAATGAATGTTTATTTTCTTGTCTTTAACTTTATGTAGCATTGTGAAATGCATTTACTCAATGTTGATGCCAGCTGCTGCTTCAAAGAAGATTTTTTCAGGCCATAAGGGGCCTAATTTCAAGTTGTCAACTGAACTCTGTGCTAACATACATAACAATATCAGGAAATAGAAGATTTTTCCAAATAGAGACATGTTGGTTTGAATCAAGCTATACTGAAAAAATACACAAATGACTCTGGTACCCATTCATAGACATAGCCAGGCAGGGGATTTTGTAAAACCACCCCAACTCGTACATTTTATGACAGTTCACTAATCACACTAATTCTGATCCATGTACTTACTTCTGTCCAGCTATAAAATTCATTCCTGGCTATACCACTGTATCCATGGAATTCTTTTTATTTTATTTTTTTCAGCTCAGGGTTACTGGATGCCAGAGCCTATGCCAGCAGCACTGGGCAGAAGGCAGAAATGAACTCTGAATGGAATGCTAGAATACTTTATGTTGGCACCTGCATAAACTGTAAACACAAGGCCCGGCTGGTTTTGAGTTATAACTTTACCTAAGATTCAGGTCTTCAGTATTAATACAATACATGCATGCGCTGAAGCCACCATATATAAATTAGACATGTTCCTTGTTAACATGATATACCTTTCAAAGTGACTTTAAGGCTATACGCTGTGTAGAACATAAATACATTGCTATCATATATGAATATTTCCAGAAGAGGCAATCTGTAACAAAAATAATGGTACCACGACACACTCTGCATGGTAATAGTACTGGTTAACATTGCCTCATGACTCTGGGGTCCTGTGATCAAATGCTTGTGTAGAGTTTTCAGTTTCTTAAGGTTAGCCTACGTCTTTGATATTCCAGTTTATTTCTTCATCCTGACAGATGATGCGAAAGAACAAATTAGCCTACAGAGTGGGTAGTTGTGTATGAGACCCCGAGTGTGTGATATGCTGGTGCTGAGCTCACCGTTTTTAACATTGCTGGGCCAGGCTCCCTGTACTGAGGTAAACGCAGAATGAATGAGTGGATGGATTGCGACCCACAGAAATACTGTGTGTTAAAATACACACTCAAAAGAATATGTAACGGCATATTTAAAAGAATTCCATTTAAAATATTTTAGCATATTATTAATGCCCATGCTTTTGACTTAAGAGTCACACCATTCATAACAACTTGAAAATCCACATCAGCCATCATGCACAATGTACTTCACTTTCGAAGGTCTATCAGAATAAACCCCAAAAAGGCTATAAGTGGCTCTGGGTACAGCAGTGACTATGGTGCCTTAGTGGTGAGATGCAGCTTGCAGAGGCCAACCTTCTTGTACGGCTTTAAGTTTATTAACATTTTTTTTCCTGTAGTCTACTATTTTTCACTTTTCTTTCTTTACATTTTACATGCATTTTAGCTGCCTTTGTTATTTTGGCTCCTCTATAGTGCAAACTCGCATACTGAAGCAAGACGTTGCAGCAGCAGCTTAAATATAAACTGATCCCCTGAAACTTTAAATTGTGTGCATACTAGATTTAAAGAGCTCACACTTGTACTCTGGGGTTCCCATCATTCACATTTCTATTTGTCATTACTGAAGTGTTTGTGGAAATGAAACTTCTGTGTCTTTAAAGGTGAGACCCCTAGTGTTTTTTGTATTACTTGTGGAGCTCTCCCCCTTTTGAAAATTGTGTGCAGAGAAACATTCCAATTACTTACATGCAAAACATTTTTAATTTCCTTAATACTCCTCAATTGGAGTTAACAGAGCTGTGTTGTGCACTCTTTTAGGCCTCTGACCTTCATTCTTGATGTCTTGGGGTCCGACGCCTGTCAAAAGATGCAAACAATTTATGAAAGCTGGAATGCTACATCAGGTATTTATTTAAGGTTCTTGGCCATTAAAAGGCAAAAGTGGAAGCTGTTTTGTTGGGGGCCTGAGAAGGAAATACTGTTGAAGATTCATGCTTTTCTTTTGCTAGCAGATGGTAGGCAATTATATCTGTGGTGGTAACTGAAACATGGAGCTAAGCCAAATTCATAAGCACATGTGAAAGACATGACCAGCAATAGTCTTGTGTCTGGATGATGTGATGTGCTGCCTTTACACTAAATCTAGAGCCATTAGACTTAAACTGGGAGCTCAATTCCAGATGTGTTGTCATAACAGGAAAGTTGGAGATACTTGACACCCTTGCATGCCTTCTGTGTGGAGTTTGTATGTACTCCCATTGTTCATATGACCTTCTGCAGAGTACCCTTTCAGCCCTCCGTCCACTTAAGTGAATTAGTGTCTCAAAGTTGAATAATGACAGCATGTGCATGAACGTTCCTTTTACAGTATATCCTTCTGAGGTCGGCCTTAAGTTTCCTATGACCTTAAAATGGCAGCCGGTTCACAAAATTGATGAATGCTATTTACATTGGTACATTTTTTTTTTTTTTTTTTTACTAATTTTCATTTTTAAAGTAATATAAAATTATTTTCTTACTCATTATTGAGAGATTAACTACAACATACCTGACATTAATTGTCTCGGGATGTAGCAGAGAGATTAATCGAATAAGATGCTCAACAAATGAAACTTTGAATAATGATCGCAGCCACAGTATAATAAAAAAATACATGCATTAATAATGACTAGCACAGAAAAGAATACAATAATAATATACATGCATTCTTAAAGCATGTACTTTCTAATCAAGATAGAGAACAACATTGTGGATTTGGTTACTCATATGAACTAACTATTTAATTACAGCCACCCATTTTCTGAACCATTTTTCCACTGTAGGCTTGTGGGAAGCCAGAGCCCTGTATCCTTGCAGCACCAGGAATAAGACAGGATACCCACCCTGGAGGGCACACTAACTTGCACTAGTTATGTGCTAACTGAAGTATGCTAAATCACATTTTTAAGCAATTTGCTGGAAGTTGGCTTTTAATAAAGCATATAGGTTGCTTCTCTTGAAACCAGAATATAAATGGATTTCATTCATTTAATTTCTCAAGTTGTGGTTATGCACTTGGAACTTTTTAAATTGTACTGTCATATTAAAAGATTTTTTATTTAGTCTGTAGGTACTTGATTGCACATGCCTTACCTGATTGTAGCATGTATGCTTACAAATACAATATATTAAACGAAAATAATTTGGAGTATAAATCTGCGCTAAATGGTTTTCATATTATGATTATCTGATTAGGAAAAAAAATCAAATATAATCTCGGATTTAAAAATTTGTTACCAATAAATCGTATCTGTAGGACCAGAGTTGTGGTTACTTAGGAGTAGAGCACGTTACCGATTACCCAAAACTGCCTCTTTATGAAAAACTCACATTGACTCGTGGCTCAATCCGTCTCACCGCAGCTTCGTTCGCGTTCACGTATCTGCACAGCTATATCCGAAGATCTGGCCAATCAAATTTCTAGAACACCACATAATCTGCTCTGCTTTCGAGCAGCTGTCCGTCACGTGCTTCGCGAAGCCCTATATCAGATACAGTGTGTCTTGTCAGTTTTGACGAATCGCCGTAACAGCACGACCATGACGCTGGGTTGCCAGGTCAGGGGAAAACTATATATTCTGAGTGAAATCAAGACTACGGGGTAGTAGTAATATCTTTTTATAAAAACGGTCTTTAATACCATTCATATATTTCATAAACGCAATAACCAACTCAACACAGCAAGTAATAATAGCCACGTGTTATTGCTCCTCCCCCTATCCTCGAAGCTCATGTATAATTGGTCAGGGGTGTGAGTATACTTCTGTGTTTGACGGGCCATCTGACAGAGGCATGCTTATCACGCCCCAGCCTTAACACTACCCATTTATTTGAACTTTACAAGCAAGTTTCAGAGTTCCACGTAAAAAAGAACTTAAATCTAGGGCTTGTATTAGTTGCAGAGTTGTCCGCTTAGCTTCACAACATAAGATAATTCTGTTTCATTGTGAAATACTAACGAAGCATCAGCGTACAGCCAGAGATTCAATCGGTAGTTTCTTAATTACTGAAATTATTACCTTTTTTAACAGTGTTTGGCTTGTGAAGAAACCGTGATTACAGATTCTGGCAATCTTGTTGTGCCCCACACTAACCTGCACTCTATGGGTGACAGGGCCTTTAGGTGAATAGCGCCCAGACTTTGGAATGGCCTCCCGTAGTACTAGGGTGTTGTACCGTGTTAGCCATTACGAATGTAGAGAAGAGCCAAACAAAATGACACCTTTTATTGGCTAACTAAAAAGATTACAATATGCAAGCTTTCGAGGCAACTCAGAATGGCCTCCCGAAATTAATGAGATCAGCTGACTCCATTCATTCTTTTAAAAAACAATAAAAACTAATCTGTTCAGGAAGGCGTTTAACGTAACGTAACAGTCTGCCCCTTCTTTCAATCTTCCTCTCTCTGACAAATGCTCAGGATAATTTGTGTGTGTTATTTGCTAGGCTTTCTTTTAGTATTGAATGTAGTATTTTACTCTGGTTTATTGTCTTTTTTTCTGTTTAATGCTTTGTATATCCTGTATCTGTTTTAATGTTCTATTCAGGAAACCTCTGTATCCAATGTTACATATACCTGCTGTTTCTTTGAGACTCTGTGAAGCGCCTTGAGCATGGAAAGGCGCTATATAAATGTATTATTATTAATAAAATATTTTTGTACAATTGTAGCCATGATTACATAATTTACTTGCACAAGCGACAATGTGTTCCTTTACGTTTCATCGTGTACTTTAGTAAGCAATATTTAAGGGATGTCGTTTTTCACATTGAGCACGACTTTCGCAGTCACTGTGAAAAAGCTCTTATATCTTGTCTGATTCGTGACCTGCGCCTGCATTTGACAGCTTTTTTATGAGAACATTTTTATCTCCGTAGTTTTGCTCTTAAATATGCGTTTTTTTTGGGCGCGACTATCTGGTTATATGCCACTTAATAATAATCCAGTACGTATTTTTTGTTGCGATCTCCTTCCATACAAGTTCAGCCCCGCACTCGCTCTCGAAAGAGCAGGTGTAGTGAGAGGTACATAGGCTGGAATCGAACGTCACGTGCCGATCTCGGCGATAACGTCCGAGTTTTTATTTCCCTTAAGCTAATGGAAGCTAAACGCCAGTTTACAACATCTCGTGTAAAAAGATGTACAGTTCTTGTTAAAATGCTTGAATAACGACATATTTCTGTAAATTCAGGCGCGGCTCAAAGGGGCGGGGGATTCGTCCACTTTCTCAAACCAGTGGCATAAAACTGCAGTCACGCCTCCGGAGTTTCTCGGAGAAGACGAAAAAAACCAGAGAAAGCACGCGCTTTTATAGCTTTCGGGTAGCTTCGCGGAGAAGGTGACGCGTAAAAAAGCCGTTGAGTTTCAGCAACTGTCAGTCAGGAAGCAGATCAGAGTGACTCCGGTACTTGACACGCTGGACGGTGGGGCTAGGCAAGGCCACTGAAAGAAAGAGAAAGTGGGCAAGGTGGCTTCGCTTCGTTCAGCTGAGAAAGCCGACTGACTTTTCTTTTGCGGATTGTTGCTTTTGTTTTCCAGAAAATGATTGGTACTCAGTTTGACTTGACGCCACTAAAGGAGCCTCTGGGATTCATTAAAATCTTGGAATGGGTAAGTGTTTTATTTGACTTTTTATTTAAACTTTAGCCATCGATGGCCTTTTCTGGGAGCAGTGGATAGATTACGCACCCATCTTGCTGGATAGCGGGCCTACCGCGCCGTGTTGCGTTCATTTGTTTCGGGCTTCAGTTCGGAGGGCTCTGCCATTTTTCTGCTGAATTAGTGCTTGTTTGTCATTTTTAACGCAGCGGTTAGGTAATGGCGGTGTCAGATCAGGGCATCGTGGATACCAAAAATGGTAAGCTATGCATATTCTGCTTCACTGGCAATGATTTCACTTTTACATACAAGCTTAAGTTCCCAACATGCCTCACAACGGATGCGATTTTTTAACTAATTTACAATGATTTTGAAATGGCGTGTGCGGCAGGGATAGGCTCCGACCCCCCACCGCTGTGTATTCGAGTTAAAGGTGGATCGTCCTGAAAGTTCCTCAAAGTTTTCGCTTCGTTTACCCACTTAGGCTGAGCAGGTACACTGAAGAGCGCTGCGATTGGACAGGCGCCGGGTTGTTAGGCGACCACGCCTCTTATCACTAGTTGACAGGCTCTTTAGTGGATTGATAAGGCGGCTCTATGGCACCTGCCCGGAGGAGCAGCGAAAGTCTCTCACTACCTGAGACACTACCAGGAAGAAGTGGGTTAATGTAGGTGGTGAACCAGATCAGTGGTACATTAAAAAAAAAAAAACTATTGCTGTCAAAGCGGCTTTATGTATCCTTCACACGGAGACCAGAGTCCGTTTTGTCGAGGCACTTTGTTATAAGGTACTGTGCACTGATCTTAAAAGGTCTTAGGTGACTTTATTTCAAAACACCCATGCCATATAGTAAAATCCAAAAGAGGTCTGAGGATCTTCAAAGCACTGTATTGATATTGCTGATGATTAAAAATGAGGCAAACGTGATTAACATGGAAGGCAGTAGGTGTTTTATCGGCTCTTGGCATGTTTCCAGAAAGAGCTGGTGGTTGTTCTTGTGATTCTTTCATCAGTGTCAATTTGTATTGCTCTGCAAATTTTTAGCAAGTGAAGAATTTAAGAGTTCAATAAGAAAAAAAAACAACTTGTTGGCCTTAATGTCTATCTTCAAAGTGTTTTCTTCCATCAGAGGTATTACCAGACTCGGGTTCAGATCCTCCTCCTTACACTTTGTAGATGAATGTTTTGTCTGCATGAGTTGCCAAACTCTGATTTGTACATGCTACCTGTTATTGATTTTACTTAGAGTCCTTACTGAACATGTTTCCCCAAATCCATGAGAATAGTGTGCCAGTCTTGAGGTCCTTCCTTTGACTGAAATCTAAAAAACTGTCTTCTGAAATTTTTCTTGAAGTTGCATAATTTAGATGGTTCTATCCAGTAGATAATGCAATCTCAAAAAGGCAGCCAGACAGGAACAATGTATTCAGGGGTTTATAATCCTTCACTAAAAATTGCAGCAATTTTTCTAAGCACCACCATTGGATAGTTGCTTTCCATTTATGAACACCGACAGGTCTTGATGTTTGTGAGGGATAAAATCCATTTTTCAAAGTCAGCGCTGTGACTGTGTGAAAAATCTTTGTTTGCTGCAGAACACGGTGAAATTTTAAAACTACCTGTTCCTGTCTGCCAAAGTTCAGCTTTTAGTCTTTGTCACACTGACTCTGGTTTCTGCAACAGCATCAGTTTCTCGGTAGTAGACTTACAGTAAGTAAACACTTAGTCTCTGTTGCTTCTTCTCATATGTACTCTGTACATCTTCTGCTAACGTAGCTGTGTCTGAACACTTAGGGGACTTCCATTCTATTAGAATTATTTTGTCAGGTCCTGGAATAATCCCCCTATGTCTACAGAACAGACCATACTCTGAGACATGGCTTCAGCCAGGTGCTGGAATCATTGTTGTAGATTTTTATTTTTTTGCCAAACATTCAAGTTGCAAACCTTACTGAGATCTGGGGACTGTGCAGAGCTATCGGTGTAAACTGAAGTCACTTATGTTTGACAGACCAGCTTGGCACAGTGTGTGCTTTGTGGCATTGAGTATTATTTTGCTGGAAGTATCCATTTGAAAAAAATTAGACTGTGGCCTTCTAGCGTATTGCGTGCCAAAAACATTCCTCACATCATTACACTAACAATAACAGCATGTACTGTTGATATAAGGCAGGATGTTTCCATGGATTCCTGCTGTTTATGGCACTATCGGCGTGCTGTGTCAGAAATTCAAGATTTGATGGACCAGGGAACATTTTTCCACAGGCATACAGTTTTGGAGATCACCACAGTCACTTCTTCTTGTACTTTGTTGAGAGAATTGGAACCTAGTATTTTGCTCCACAGCAGGAGCCTGTCCACTTCAAAGTCAAATTATTTGTGTTCAGAGATGCCCCCCTTCAGTGTGCTGTTGTAAAGAGCTATTATTTGTGGCCTTTCTATTTGCTTGAACAAGTAAAGTTCTTCCTCTTTAGCTTCTCTCATTTATAGGTTTTTCCTGACAGACCTGATACAGTGTGGATATGTTTTTGGTATTTACACCTTTTTTGTAAACCATAAGACTTTAGTGTGTGAAAATCCAGTAGGGAAGCTGATACCGAGATGTCTGGCAACAATATGCTACTACGGCTAAAGTCGCTTACATCAGGCGTCTTGTTCTTTCAGATGTTTGATTGAGCAACAGCTAATATTGTATTGTATACCATATACATTCGAATATAGCCAAAGCTTGTGCTGTCTGGACTCTGAACTGGGCTATTTTTATATGCAGAAATCATATTACATACATTTCAGAAGAGGTCATATACCTAAGGCTAAGCATGTTTGGGCCTAGCCAGTACTTGGATGGGACATGATCAAGAAAAATCTTGGGTTGCTGAGGTGTTGGTGAGCCCAGCAGGGGTCACTTACCCTGTGCTCTGAATGTGGATCCCAGTACAGCAATGGGGACACTGTGCTGAAAAATTGTACTGTCCTTTGGGTGAGGCATAAAATCAAGGTCCTGACTCTCTGTGGTCAAAATTCCCAGGGCATCCTTTATAAAGAGTAGGGTATACAGTACATCCAGAAAGTATTCACGGCGCATCACTTTTTCCACATTTTGTTATGTTACAGCCTTATTTCAAAATGGATTAAATTCATTTTTTTCCTCAGAATTCTACACACAACACCCCATAATGACAACGTGAAAAATGTTTATTTGAGGTTTTTGCAAATTTATTAAAAATAAAAAAACTAAGAAATCACATGTACATACAGTAAGTATTTACAGCCTTTGCTCAATACTTTGTCAATGCACCTTTGGCAGCAATTACAGCCTCAAGTCTTTTTGAATATGATGCCACAAGCTTGGCACACCTATCCCTGGCCAGTTTTGCCCATTCCTCTTTGCAGCACCTCTCAAGCTCCATCAGGTTGGATGGGAAGCGTCGGTGCACAGCCATTTTAAGATCTCTCCAGAGATGTTCAATCGGATTCAAGTCTGGGCTCTGGCTGGGCCACTCAAGGACATTCACAGAGTTGTCCTGAAGCCACTCCTTTGATATCTTGGCTGTGTGCTTAGGGTCGTTGTCCTGCTGAAAGATGAACTGTCTCCCCAGTCTGAGGTCAAGAGCGCTCTGGAGCAGGTTTTCATCCAGGATGTCTCTGTACATTGCTGCAGTCATCTTTCTCTTTATCCTGACTAGTCTCCCAGTTCCTGCCGCTGAAAAACATCCCCACAGCATGATGTTGCCACCACCATGCTTCACTGTAGAGATGGTATTGGCCTGGTGATGAGTGGTGCCTGGTTTCCTCCAAACATGACGCCTGGCATTCACACCAAAGAGTTCAATATTTGTCTAATCAGACCAGAGAATTTTGTTTCTCATGGTCTGAGAGTCCTTCAGGTGCCTTTTGGCAAACTCCAGGCGGGCTGCCATGTGCTTTTTACTAAGGAGTGGCTTCCGTCTCTAGGAAGAGTCCTGGTGGTTTCGAACTTCTTCCACTTACGGATGATGGAGGCCACTGTGCTCATTGGGACCTTCAAAGCAGCAGAAATGTTTCTGTAACCTTCCCCAGATTTTTGCTTTGAGACAATCCTGTCTCGGAGGTCTACAGACAGTTCCTTTGACTTCATGCTTGGTTTGTGCTCTGACATGAACTGTCAACTGTGGGACCTTATATAGACAGGTGTGTGCCTTTCCAAATCATGTCCAAACAACTGAACTTACCACAGGTGGACTCCAATAAAGCTGCAGAAACATCTCAGGAATGATCAGGGGAAACAGGATGCACCTGAGGCTATGAATACTTATGTACATGTGCTTTCTCAATTTTTTTATTTTTAATAAATTTGCAAAAATCTCAAGTAAACTTTTTTCACGTTGTCATTATGGGGTGTTGTGTGTAGAATTCTGAGGAAAAAAATGAATTTAATCCATTTTGGCACAAGGCCGTAACATAACAAAATGTGGAAAAAGTGATGCGCTGTGAATACTTTCCGGATGCACTGTATCTAGATGTCCTGGCTAAATTGCCCATCATAGCCTAGTCATTTTGGCCCCCTAATCATCCCGTCTCAAATTGGTTATCTCTCTCACCACTTTACCACCCTACAGCTAATGTGTATTGAGCATACTTGTGCAAAAATGGCTTCTGTCGCATTGTCCAGTTGGATGCTGCACATTAGTGGTGGCTGAAGTGGCTGCCCATGTGCTAAAGCACTTTGAGTAGTGAGAAAAGAGCTATATAAAAGAAAAAAAATTTTGTTAATGAACAATTACACTTAATTAAAAGTAAAGCAAGAGCCTAGCATTTTCAACTCGCTTTTGGTCAGTCTTCCCACTATTTTTTACTAAGGTCATGAATTGTTTCAATAAAATAGAGGCATATCCTAAATTTGCAGCCATGTTTCGTTTTCTGAAATTTTCACACTGTTCATAGCTATTATGAATTTACAAGTTTTTATGTACACCTTCATATATGTCTTACTTATGTCATTGTGTGATTTTAAGAATCAAAATAAAGCTGAAGGAATTTAGATTTTCTCTCCATTATTGTCCAAGTTGCACGTCTTGCCTCTTTTCTTGACTTGCTTTATCCTGGTTATGTCTTGGCTAATTTTTTTTTTTTTTTGGTAGTATTGTAAAGGATTTTCTAAATAGACAAAGATTGCTGTACATTTCAGTCTTAGTAGATCTCATGTTTTCTGTCTTAGTAATTTGCCCAACTGAATGTTGTGATTGATTTGTTTGGTATAGGTAACTTTAAGACATTCAATTTCCAAATTATGCATTGAGTTCGTGTTTTACCATTTAAAATTCACTTTGTGTTTTCTACTCCAGTATTATCTGGGAAGAACCCCAATCTCCTACATTTGGGCCGTGTGTTGTTGAAATATGATCGAAAAGACACTTGTATGGATAAAAACTTTTGTTTTTGGCTTAGGCCTGGACCATTGGAAAGCTAAATATGATGGTTCTTGAGCCATAAGTTGACATCTATTGTAACGGAGGTGGGGTGCCTATTTTATAAAGTTCTAATTCAGATTTTTGATTGATTAAATTACACTCTTAATAGTTGATTGTCCAGTTAGCTCTTATGTTAAGGATTGCAGGTTTTAGTCTATCAGTTAGAATGTGGTGGCTTGTATCTTCAACAAAGTAGGTCACTATGGTTTTTTTTTTTTTTCTCAGTCCGGCTGAGCAAATGCATCTTCTAGCCGCATGTCCACTAGCTCTGCTTTCAGTGGTGCTCTCATGTTTCTCAATGGAACTGCCAACTGAAAAACATGCTGGACAGTCACAGCACTGAGGATTTTGTTTTTGTTGGAAGTGGCTGTTAAACAGTTTAACTGTCAATTATACAGTGCTGAAGGTTGTTACAGTTTTTGAATTCATTATTTGCTGCTAAAATGTTGAATTTTAACATTCTTTCTTGAATCAATCACCTTAAACTTGTTAATGTAAAAATTGCAAAGCACACAGAATGATTTTCTACAAAAGGTACTAAACCACCAATTGCTAGTAAATCCCAGTCAGTGAAACTCTAGCATTATCTTAGTTGTTTTTACTGGGTGTGATTTATACATGCATTTCTTTGAAGAAAACAGAATAAAAGATTTATGGAATAACATTTTGGGAATAGGTTGCCATGCCATATTATTTCATAAAGTATGTTTTATTCAGTAAAAACAATAAAAGGCTCAATTTTCATTTTACATTACTAGGGGGCTCTGCCCCCTGCTCGCTTCGCTCGCCCACCACCATGTTTGGTTTACCGGATATACAATTTAAAGATTTTGTTATTTTCCTGGGAATTGTTACATATGCATTATTTTCACTTTTACTTTAAAAACTTTTGTAAAAACAATACTTGTCCTTTATTTCTGGCCCTGTGCGTGGTTACATCGCTTTCTCGCCAGACGTATAATGCTGCTGGCGTTGTGAAGGGGGGAGGGCGGCTGAACGCACACTAATGAGTTGCCATCGGATCATCTGCTGTCTTTCTGCTGCTGGCTAGCAGCCTGTTTTTGCTTGTCGCATGATGTTGTTTTAAGAACTGGGAGCACGTGATGCTTGTCTGCCAAAAGCAATCCAACAACTGTTAGGTTAGATGTCTGTGGACTTGTTTTAAATGATAGCTCATTGCCTTGTCTTGCATGACGTTGTAAAAACAATAATTGTGCCTTATTTCTGGCCCCGGGCGTGGTTAAATCTCTTTCTCACAGGACGTATAACGAACGGCTGCTCGCATTGTGAAGGGGGTGTAGCTGCTGTCAGGCTGCCCTTCGATCATTTTAAAGCCTGTACAGCCGCTGTCCTTTTTGCCGCTTTGTGTTTCTGCTGCTCGCGTTGTGATCGCTTCTCCGTGATCATAAATATACACCTGACCGAATTGTGTTTTCTTTGAAATTTAAACTTGTCATTGCTTTAACTGTTGTGGGACCACAGATTCTCATAGCGTATCGTCCATTATTGTGTAAATCTACGTTTTGTGCAGTGATTGATGCAAATGTGAAAAGGCTTTGTTTTGTGCTGTTTGCCTTTTATTTCTGACCTCGCTTTGTACTGCTGTTTTTTCCAATTACACCTGGTCCTGATGATTAATTTCCTTTTGTTTGCGCTAATGCGATCTTTTTGTCGTTGACGTTTCATTTATAACTTATTGTCCCTTATACGCTTTATATGCACTGAGACCCCTGTATCTGTGTGTGCAGCGTGCCTTTACACTACTGATTTTTTTTTTTTGCTGCCCGTGCTCTGATATCGCTTGTAAGTAGGGCGTGTCTTGCAAGAATCTCCTGTTCTATATCCCTGTGAGACTCTCGTGGCCATTCTTTCATCTCGCGGGTCTTTTATTTGTCTTCCGTGATCTTAATGTGAAGATCACGTATCGTCTCCTAGTCATTCCCTCCCACAGGATTTTTTTTTTTATAATAGAGAGATTTACCTGAATTTCATTATTTAATATGGATCAGGAGTGCTTGGTGGCACAGTGGTTAGCAACACTGCTACATAGATGTAGCATCCTGAGTTTGAATCCTGTGCCTCGACATTTGTCCTTGAGGAGTCCACATGTTCTCATTTTGGTTTTCCTCCGTGTACTCCAGTTTTCTCCCACGTTTCCAAAGAAGCTGAGGACTCTAAATTCCTTCTGTCTGAGTTTCGGTGTGGCTGGGCCCTGTGATGGGGTGGCGACCTAGTTTCTGCCTTGCAGCCAGTGCTAAAAGGATACTTTGTTTCCCTATGACTCTGAACTGAATTGCAAAAGTGTGAAAGTGTTGTATGTTAATACAGAACAAGATTAGAGGGAGTTCAGGCAGGGTATTTCAGAAAATCAAACCCTGTTTATACCCAGACTGACAAGGATATTCCAGTTTCTTCTACACAAACCTGCAATGTTTGTTTAAAATAAAGGGACCACATTGTCATTGATGTTACACTGCACCACTCTTTCTAGCAAGGAATGCACTTGTCAGTTTTTATTCCAGTGGGGATGTTTTGTTTGCCCTTGGCCAGCCAAACTTTGTCTGTCACTTTGTGACGTTTTTCTGGGTCTTAAGTGCCATGTTGCATTGACGTTGCACAAGCATTAGAAGAGAAGGTAGTGCCGTAAAAACTTTTTCCACCAGTCATGTTGTTTTCTTGTGTGCACTTTGAATTTTATGTTGTAATGATGGAAAGTGATGCTTTATTTAGTTACAACATGGCAATTTACTTTCTTATCCAGTTCAGTAATTTTGCAACAATGATTTCTTTCCTTTTATTTATTATTTGAAGGTCTTTGTGTTAGTGGCTGATTAGAGTTTAACGTCATGTATACACAAAAAATTTGTTACGCAAATGTCTGCAAGGATAATTTGGCATTGTCTTTTTGTCTACCGACACAAGTAAAAGTTTTTGTTTCTTGTGATGTTTGTGTTACTACATTTTCCTTGGATTGGGCATTGGGGGCTATACTATGTATTACTAGTCATGAACACTGAGGTGATTCATACTTCCATTATTTAACATATTGCTTTGCTTTCCTCAGGTCTTTGCAATTTTTGCCTTTGGCACAAGTGGTGGATATACAGGGGATGCTGTAGTAAATCTTGCTTGCAATGATTCGTCCACTAATGCTACTTTAGAATTCACTTTCTCATACCCATTCAGGTAAGCCTTATACTTTTCATAATTCTTTGGATTTTACCAATTCGTAATCTACAATAAGGCTCTGTACTGTTGATTGTCTGTACCATGTACGGGGGAATGTTTAAGGTAAATAATTAAAAGAAGTGAGTATTATAATCAGACAGGTCTCATCTTAATAAGCCTAAATAAAAAATGCAATATTCTTGCTACAAGTGACAAGACAGAAACCAAATGTACATGTTACTGACTTTCAGTGCTAATATACTGTAATTGTGTTAGAAACCTTTCTACATTATGGTTTATGCAAGCCAGTAAAGGCAGCCTTGACCTCCATCGTGTAATTTCACAGTTGTGCAAGCTTTGGCAATATGTTTTATGACCATTGGATTCCTTTCAAGTTAAACAAAATCATTGCATTTTTAATGTGTCTCTTTGCCTTTAACATAAGGTTGCTCTAATTGTACGAGGATAAATCAAAAAAAGTAAAGACAATTTGAAAATTGCATGGTGGCCACAATGGATAGAAGCTGACATAATAAAAAAACATGTTAGTGATGGCTGATTGGTAGTTAATTGTAAAGTCCAAATATTTAAATATTTGTGTAATTTACAAGACAAATCTAAAGACTTGTGACATTTTCCCCCCACACAAGAATAATAATTTGGACTTCCCTTTGTTTTTATGCATTTTTTTTTTTTTTTACTCTTAGGAGTTTGTTTCAACATAAGTATTCTTGTGGCACAGCTTTACATGGTACAGCACATTTATAAAGTTTTCCAAATATATTTGTTTCTTTGTGGGGTTGCTGGAAATATGAGTGTGTGTGTTGAGCAAAAGATGGGAACCAGCCCTGATTCAGGCAGCATTTCATGGCAAGGCAATCTCACTTGAGGCCTCTTTATAGTCACCAGTTTTTGGAGTTTGGAAGGAAGGTAGATTATTGGAGAAACCACAAAGAAAACATTAAGACATTTGTTGCCTACCCCAGGATTTTAACCACAGCTCTAGAACTGTGAATAAGAAATTTGTAAGCACTTGCTGCAGTCCTCATTTTTAAGTAGTTTACTAAGAAATGTTCCCCTTGTAAAGTACCTCAGTAAACTACATTTTTGTATACCGCTCACACGTCAATTACTACAAGGTCAGGTCATATCTATTGGACAGTTTGCTTACTCCTTGGACTTGCTGATTGTGGCCTGTTCTGATGTCCTTTATAATAAGACTAACACACAAGCTAAAACAGTATTGTACTTCTCATTATTTTACCTTCAGCAGCGAGAAGGCATCATCATTGGTCTTAAAAGTTTGATAGTTCTAATGTTTTTTCCATGGCTAAAAGGAGGACATCGTAAAATTCAGCTTATAATTTTCAACATAATGACCAAAGCTTTGAAAACATGTTGCAGTTTAATTTTTGTACTTATTGACATTTTGCCTCAAATAACACATTGGTTTCCATCTTATTTTCCTGACTGTATGTCTTCTAAACCTAGCAGATGATTTTGCTTGTCTTTTTACTCTCATCTTTCGTCATCTGTTTAAAAAAAAAAAATTCAGGTTTAGTTTATATAGACTTGAGTTTAGTACATGTTGAAGTCCTTAAATTCACATCATTCCTGATATTTACTTGCCATTACTCAGTGTGTGAAATAGCCAAAATAATTATAGTACATTTTGTTAATGCCATATTGACCCCAGTATACCCTGAATAATAATTCATGTATTCTAGGAAAACGATTTTCAAAAACACAATGTATAAAACATTGTAAGGTCCCACCAAGTCTTGCATTTAGTGACAAATAGCTGTATCACTATAACAAGAAAGACATTAATTAATAAGTGAGAAACATTTAATGAAATCCCCACCATTTGTTTGTATTGGTTGTTGTGAGAACAAGCAAAAAACCAAAGGAATATATGGTGGTTGAATGTTAATCCTTGTCGTAGTTGGGAACTGCCAACCTATTTACCTGTATTTTATAATGCCAGTTTTGCCCACATTTTTTTTTTTTTTTTTGTTTCATTGCTGTAAACAAGTTTCAGGGCCTATTGTTCAAAAATATAATATTCACATGAAATGGTTACAGTATGGGTTCTTCTAGCATAGGTTTGCCAAAAAAGTAAGTTTGTAGCCTAGGCATGACATAATTCTGCCTTCTGGATATTCTCCACTCAGCATCTTCACATCTTGAGGTGTGTATTACACTTCTAATATGAGTTTCAACACTAGCCAGTAAGAACTGCGTGTTTGCTGTCCTGTAAAGTTTATTCCAGCATGGATGTATCTTAAGCCCCCACTCTGTTAGTTTAGCAAAACAAATGAGGACACTCTGGAGCATATATAGACAAAAACTTGCCTATAATGGTAGGAAGTAGGAGACCTTGCCACACAAAAAAACAAAATGTTAGCTTGTGACCCATAGATCCTATCTGCTGTCTGACAGAGAGGTATTACAGGTAGAACCATTTGTATAAGGTTCATTCATGCTGGGGGAAACTGCTTAATGGTGAATAAACCTATAAACTAGTGCTGACCATCCATACTTGGTTAAGATGTTAAAGCTAATGTAACTTATGCTGGTCATATGATATTCTTGAATTGCCCTGTCTTGATCTTTGAAATGTGGCACAAGTTTTGTGAGGATGCTTCCTATATGCATATATACTGTTTATTTAATTTGGACTTTTATTGTTTCTCCAGGTTGAATGAAATTCCATTATATAAAGGGGGTATTTTATGCAATAAGGCTGTGAATGCGACCTTCCTGATCGGAGATTACTCTTCTTCTGTTGAGTTTTTCGTTTCCATTGGTGTCCTTGCATTCTTATACTCCATGGTAGCCCTGGTTATATATGTTGGATTCTTGCATATTTATAGGGAATCTAACCGTGGACCTGTTGTGGTATGTACAAAACCAGTTGGTTCTCTTTGTAAATTGCCTTGTGTTTCTCTTTGAGTATAGCTTTTCTTTCCCTTATAAGTATGTCCTTTTAACTGTTGTAAAGCAATGTTTACATTTTTCAGTTTCTAAAGCTCATTAAGCAGTTGACGTCAGAGTCCTTACCATATATTTTTGGTAACCTTATTAGTACTGTCTTTTTACTACTGTGAAGGACTGCCAGTTTTTAGTCATAAATTGTCCTATTTTATGTTTGTTTTGTAAACATGTAAAATATTTACTGTTGGGGGGGGGAAGAGTTTTTCAGTATCAAAAACCCTTGCAAAATTAGGCAGGAAAATAAAGTAACCATATACCCAACAAATCACATCCTTGCCCTCAGTAAAGTACTTGCATTGCAAGCATGCAGCCATTAATAAATCCCACTTGTGCTTCTCTGATATTTTCTTCAGTGGATACCATATGACAGTTTCCTCAAGTCTGAAAATTTGTAATCCATCAATTATACAGTGTCATAAATGACATGCACTGGTTGTGTACAACTCTCTGAGTTTTGAAAAAAACTATCTGCCAGTTATTTACTAGTTACAGAACAATGTTGGTCTCTTCCTCTCTTCCTATGGTGGAGAAGTTTCCATCATGACTTCATTACAGTTCAACTGGGTTATTGCAGTTTACTTTTTATTGGTGTGGTGTTTCTTATAGTACTCGTATTTAAAACTCCCATTTTGATTTACAAAGCTGTTAGAATCAGCACTGCAGTTTACCATTATTAGTTGCATCTTAACAATTGTACAGGTCAATTTACAGTAAATACCTTACTGCATGCTCGCTGTTAAAAATCTTTTATGAGTCTTCATCTCAGATTTGTTTGTAAGGATCTGTCTATGGACTAATTGAAACTTTGCTTCTGTTCTTCTGTAACAATTGTACTAATCCTGATTCTGCTGTACTGTCTCTTGATATTCATTCACTATATTGTATTAATATTGTTGTACATATGCACACCAGTCCATAATTGTACATAAATTCAAAAGGAGTTGTACCCATTTTTGTTTTGAAATGTATGTAAAGTGTTTTGTAATGTTGTAGTGTGTGTGTGTGTGTGTGTGTGTGTGTGTGTGTGTGGCTTAAAAATGTAAAGATTCATTGACTTGATTGATATTGGTGATTATATATGAATAAAGATTACATTAAATAATGAGTGATTTAAGGCTACAGTTAAACTTTTATTATAAGAGTGCATTTCATTGTTATTTCTGTCACTCTGTTCAGAAGCAGTGGAATGCATCAGGCTCCTGGGTGTTGCCACCCCTTTTACATGGGACAGAATAACTTTGGTCTTATCATTTGTAATTGCCACAAACTTCATCCCCAACTTTGAATGTTTGAGGCTTTTGTCATCCTGTTTAGTAGGGCTAGGAATTGTCAGGAACCTCATGGTGTTAATCAATGGATTCAGGATAGAGTATTATGATGATTGTTTTTTTTTTTTTGCATAATATAGTAAGGTACATTAACATTTTAATTTTGCAATTATTAAAAAAAAAAGTCAATTCTCATCTTTTTTTTTTTTTTTGTTTTAAGGGCATTAGTCACGTTTTCTGTTCTTCGCATTGCTTTGCTGCAGCGTAGACCAAACTTTGACAGTTGAGCGTTCAGGTGTTCTTCAGTAGGTGTCAGGGGACCAAATGTGTGCCAGGAAAACTTTCCCTATTTACTAGAGACCAGTAAAAGGATCTGATAGTCTAGTGAGAGAAAAAGACAAAACCTTGACTGGAAGCTGGTACAGCCTACCAAACTACTACGAGTACTGCTCAGTTTATTTTGGTAAAGTACTCTTTAGGAATCCTTGAGGTATAGAAAGACACATCAATGAATATAAGCAGAAAGTAACAAATAAAGATATATCCTTCAAAAATTTATAAAAGGAAACAAGTGAATTATCTTAGGATTAAAAATGAGCTCCTTGTTTATGGATTTAAAAATGCAGATGTCTAGAGATCTCATTTGTGACCCTAATGCAAGGAGGAGTGATTTTTGAAAATTAATTTAAAGGGGAATATCTGTTTTGAAGTGCGTCATAACCATTACCCAGATATCTGATTGATTGGTCAACTGGAAACTATTTTATTAGGTAAAAAAGAAATGAATAATCTTGAAATTAGGAGCTTTTAGCATTAGCATCAAGTTTAAGTTCATTTAGTAGGTGAGTAACTGTTGGGGAAACACCAGAGTTAATAAGAGACTCTTCCACATATGAGACTTTCCTTCAGTGGGGTATCTCAAATGTTTGTTCTGTTCAGTGGTAGAATCCAAAACTGTAAAATTTACAGATGATGAATAAAAAATTGGAAAGCTAGCAAAACATGAGAGATGAACAACAAAACACCTTAGTAAGGCCTGGACATTCAATAAAAATACCCCAACACCTGGAAAATGTAAAAGCTGTAATGCAGTGTCGGTAATTGGCCCTAGACACAGACGCACACAGAGTCCCAAGTCCAAAAAGCACATGCTTTTCTTTTTCCTTGTGCCCACAAATCACCACAAATAAACTCAGCTTCTTCCTCTCTCTCTTTTCTACTTCTCTTTTTCTTCTGCTACCTCCTCTCCTCCCTTCACAAGCTCTGTCCTCCACCTGCCGACTCCAGCTCCCAGAATGGAGTGAAGCAGCCCCTTTTATGTTGTACCTGGATGTACTCCAGGAGCTCTTTGACGATCTTCCTGCATCACTTCCACCACTCCAGGTGCACCCGGATTCTCTTCTGGCAGCACTTCCTGGTGAGACGGAATTGCTGCAGTCCATGGCCCTGGAATCATCGAGGCACCCACTGGGGGTAGCCATGATCCCCCCCCCCCCCCAACAGGGTTGAGCTTCCAAGCTCCAATCCTGTGGCCCCTGTGCAAACCAGGAGAGCTATCGTCTCGTGTCCCGGGGGAGGTAATTGCTTCTCTCCCGGTCATTCTATCCTCCAGGTGTCCCAGCTGGGCAAGAGACCCAGCCGTCTGCCACAGCAGGCTAAATGGACCTTAAATACAAGATTAGCATTGACGTACAGGACATACACTGTAATATGGAGCCTTAAATGTTGTCCTACAAGAAGTGTGTAGAAGCAAGTAAGAGGTGAATAAAATATTCCTTGAAAACTGGGAATGCTGTGCTTATTTGTCTGTGGTGCATAAGTAATTATTGACCCACACTGATGGTAAGGCCAAGGTTGTATTAGTACACAAAACGTCTTTACCTAAAACTCTATTTAAATTTGCATCATAACAAATGCAGCTTTGAAAGGGTTGTGTAAATAAAAATATCTTGACTTGTCTTGGTATTCCCTGATTCCTGCATGTACTAATATGAGAAAGTTTCAGTACTTTGTTTAGTATTTATTATAAGCTATATTTCTCAGCTACTAGACCACAGTAAGTATACTAAGATAAATCGGGTAATCCATGATAAAATGTTTTTTTTTATTTTAAACCCTGTGCTGAAAACCCTTAAAGCCAATGAAATTCCTTTGCAGCCAATAAAATCCCATCTGTTTATTGTTAGACTAGGTGGGGGGTTCCTCCACTAAAAACTCAGTCCTCCCACCTCTTCCTTAAAAACAAGTGACAGTCAGACCCAGTTTGCTACATAAAGTTTTCAATTTTGTGTGAGATAAATTAAATTGAAAAGCTGTCTGGATTCCTAGATTATAAAGGGTATTTCCATTTTAACATTTTTCCATGTGTTGAAACTTAAAACAATAGGGATAATTGTAACCTCTTTGAGTGAACATGGGTTATATGATAAGATTGAACTTTCTTATATGATACACTATGGCATTGTTTGTACCAGGCAGATATGAAATCCTGCAACCCTGCCCTTCACAGACACCACTGCATGCCTTAAAGTAGTCCTATGTAAATTGTGTATATCTGAGAATTGCTTTGGTAATTTAGTGGGAAACTGATGTGTATTTACTATCATTTGGCCTTCACATTTTGCAAAATTACAACTTATGTGTATGCCTCCATGAGATAATGAATCAAACCAGTCTATTGTATATGCAGTGTAGAGACAGTGTCCTTCAGTTGGATGCTTGTAACTTGCTGTTCTCTTGAGAGGATACAATACTGTTTAAATCAACAAGCCATGAACCCACTCCTGTAAGTACTCTAAATATTTGCAGTCCAGAATGGAAAGAAAGGGACATATTTTTGTTGTGAAATAGTTTCTTCTAGTTTGGAAGAAGCACACAACATGTTCTATAGCCTCCTTCCCTCACTGTAAGTAGTTTTCTTTCTTTTTTTTTTTTTATTTTTTTAAGAACAATGACAGAAATAGAAAAGTGCATAAATATATAGATGTTAAATAAAACAAGTGCTCCTACTAGCTGATTTAGTGCCAGAACTAAAGTAACTTCTTTACAGAGAGTGAACATGCCTTTTAATCCATATGCTGTTTGTCCACAGTCCTCCAACATTTTCTCTGTAGTGCTATTGTCTACTTGTATAAATATTTCTGCATTTATAAATATGCTTTTGATTATAAAACCTTTCTTCCCCCTATTCCTTGCTGCATTGATCTACTGTAGTGATGGTAAGTTTTAAATATTGTGATTATGAATGCTAAATTATTGCATTGGCATCTTCTACAAACACTTGCACACTTTGAAAATACTAGAACTGTAAATTATGACATTTGTAGCGATTATAGAAGCCTAAAATGTAAGCTTTTCTGATAACCTGTTGAATATAAAATCGCAAAGTTGTTTTATGCTGTCTTTGGTACTGATTTACTATTGTATACAAAATGTTGTAAGAAATAATATATTTAATATATTGGAAATAAGGAAAAAATGTATCAATAGCTTACCAGTTTAGTCATCTCAATTGAGATTATGGTGTTGATTGTTGCGGACTCCCAGTTTTAGGAGTCTTGGTTCCAATCCTGTGCTGGTCTGTGTCGGTGTGTAGTTTGCATGTTCTCTGTGTCCATGCAGGAGGTTAATAATTTTACTATTTTTGCTTCCACATCACTAAGACATGAGGTGTTTTGCATCTCTAAGTTCTCCTGGTAAGTGTGAGTGAGTATGTTGGTGTATTCCTTGTAAAGGAGCTGGTTCCAGCTTGTAACTTGTGCTGCCTGAATAGCCTGCATTCCCTGTAACCCCAACATAGAATTGAACTGTTTCTTTGAATAAATGGGTGGATGTAATTTTCCTAGATTTTTTTTTTTTGTTGTCCTTGAGGTTCTTTACATTTTATCGATGATAGCATTTCCTGCTTTAAAGTAAAAAAGCAGGACTGTTCACAATGCAGCTAAAAATGGCTCAATACTGATTTCTGCCTTCTATGCAATTTTTTTGACTGTTCATTTTAATTTTGTAAGTGATTTAAATCTGTTGAGTACAGATATCTGTCCTGAATGTGTCACACTTTTGAAGTCAGGTATATTGCTCAGATGCAACCTAATAAAGCGCTAGGCATACCAAAAGTATGTGGGCTGCTGCAGTGCTTAACACTGCATCTGCAAGACTAGGTGGCTAATGATGGAAAGGAAGAGAAGTATAAATTTTGTAGCTGCCAGTTGGAGTGCTTTCATCATTGCCATATCTGTACGCATAAACCTATATAGTACACAAGAAAGGAGCCACGGAAAGTAAGAGCAAGTTTTAGACAGTTTGGATGCAGCAAGGTAATTTGATAGTTACCATATGTCAAGGGAGATATTCGATTACTTATGTCAATGTCTGTCTGCATGACTGTCATGGAAAAATGTGTATCTGAGGCAAGCCACTTCCATCAGACCATGCATAGCTATTGGGTTGTATTGGCCAGTGACGATCTCCAGAATTTTTTTATGAAAACTGCCATCTTGCACGTTTTCCTTTGGAAGCTGTGTCAATGCTGTTACCCATCTTGATTTTCAATGAAGAGATAAGAGGTTTCAAATTAGAGTAAAGTAAAATTGTGTCAATTTCCACACAATTCAATGATGTGATGCCTGTCACATTTAAGCTGCATATAGTGTGTAGGTATCAGATTTAGTAGCACATATGAAAGTGCTCTAAATTTGATCAGAAAAGTTCTGAATTCATGTGGTCCTTTGCTGTTCACACTTCTCCAAAAAGATCGGGTCTCTGTCACATAAGGGAAAAAGTAGGAATTGAGCTGTAATGTGAATGTAATTGCCTGTCATTTCCATGTTTCTTCTCAGTTGTTTGAAGTTAACAGAAAACATCTATTTAAAAAGTAGGTAGATAGAAAGAAAGTTTGTCCTTGGGGAAATTTGGCTTTTTTTCAGAAGCCCTTTAAATAAATATCTACAAAAATAGATAAGTAAGTAAATAAATATACACACACTTTGGAATGAGTATAAAGCAAGAAAATTCAAAAGAAAAAAGTTCTGACTTGGCTGTCAAAGTCACAGTAAGGCAAATGTTGATTCATTGGGTCTCTCTTATAATGACTTCACCTGCCCAAAACACGACAGTGCAGACAGTTCTTCCATCTTATTTAACAGTGATCAAACATTTCCCATTACAATAGTTAAAAAAAAAATATATATAGATTTTGAGGTTTTGAATGAATTTCTAATTTTTCTTTTCTTTTTTTATTGATTGTAGGATTTCATTATAACTTGCCTGTTTGCATTTTTTTGGCTGGTTTCTTCTTCAGCTTGGGCGCAAGGCCTTCAAAATATTATATATGTTACAAGCACTGAAGGCATAAATTATTCATTTAAGTTATGTGCATCCGATGCCAAATGCACAGTTGTATCACATGCTAGTATGGGACGTCTGAATGTGTCCGTGGTAAGTATTGCTTTATTTATTCCTTTTTTTGTTTTTTTACCATGTTTGTTCCTCTGGATAGACTGTTGTAGCCTTGGTGAAAATAATGTGTTATGTAACTGGCTGTTTGTACACGTTAACAGTTTTAATACAAGTAAAATGTAACCAAGTAATATTCTGGCGGTGTTTTGTATGCATTCCGATTGTTAATAATAATTGTATTAGCCACAAGGAAAGATTTAAATAAGTTTTTTCTTTGTGTGTTTTTTTTTATTGTTCAGGTGTAAATGCACAACGAAACTACGATGATTTATAAAGTAAACTGCTTTTCCATTCAGACAAACATTAATTTTATTACCCATTTGGAGCAGTGAGTGACATTACTGTCTGAGGCAAAAGTACAAACCTCAGGAATTCATGTTTAAATTTTGGATGTGTATTTTGTTTGTGCTTTTTGCAGAACTAAATTTACATGGAAATTATAGCCTTTAAACCTAAATGGAAAGTGTTTAGGCTTTTTAGAATACACTCATTTTGTCTATTGGCTTGTGTACTTACCACAGATGTCTCAATTACAAAAATATGGCGAGTTTTAATAATTAATTTAAGTAATCTAGTGTCATTGCAGAATAACCGGAGTTTTAAATCTGAAAAGTAAATATCAGATGCCCAAGTTTTAATTAGTAGAAATGTTGTTGCTACTCAGAAACCTCTGAAGACTTCAAAATTGTCTGTCTCTTCACCCTACTACAGAAACTACCCTTACAAACCAGAAGACCTCATACACATTATATATCATAATTTTTAATATGTCTGTCTCCACCTTTTTATTTGTGTGCATGTTTCATTTATTTACTTGTAACACTTGGACCTCTGGTCCTCGAAGAAGCCTATCTCATGAAACACAGCACCTCAAGTTACTCTGCTGAGATTTCTGCAATGTCATTCTGTCAGCCATGGCTGTTTTTCTGACAGACCTGCAGTGTGCTTCTGCTTCCATTCTGTTCTTGGCAGCTGTAACGTGAGGATGTGGTGCTGTTTGTGGTGCGAGGGACTTGGCAGAAGAAGCTTGCACCTCCAATTTTTTGGTTGCATACAAATTTCTTTTGCACTCTGAGTCAACGACTTGTACCTATGATGCCAATGATCATTCGGCTTATGCTTCACCGTGAGTAGACGATGTCGCAGTTTTCTACCTGTCTACTAGAGTGTGTAGCCACATCATTGCTTGCTGTGAAAAGGACCCAAAGCCCAATTAAGTGGGTGAGGTAGCCCACCTCTGTAATTCTTGCTTTGTGTCACATTATAAGCTCTTGATTAAGACCATGATTAAGGTTCAAGGCCCAGTGACCCAATGCTCGAGAGACTGAGCGAGGAGTCCGAGTGTCTGGGCTTGCAAGTGTCCTGGATAAAAACCAAGATCCAGGCCTTTAGTGACCTCTTGGGCACAGCCATCAGCAGTGTGTCTGTTTGTGGAGAGAGTGTCGACCTTGTCAAGAGGTTTACTTACCTTGGCAATGACATTCATGTCTCTGGTGACTCTTTCTATGAAGTCAGTAGACGGATTGGGAGAGCATGAGGGGTCATGAGGTCGCTGGAAAGGGGTGTGTGGCGCTCCTGATATCTATGCAAAAGGACGAAGGTCCAAGTCTTTAGAGTCCTGGAGCTTCATGTCTTGCTGTATGGTTGCGAGACATGGACGCTATCCAGTGAACTGAGATGAAGACTGAACTCCTTTGGTATTGTGTCTCTCCTGAAAATCCTTGGGTACCGTTAGTTTGACTTTGTGTCGAATGAGCAGTTGCTCATGGAGTCCCGCATGAGACACATTACCTGCATTGTGAGGGAGGGTCAGTTACGGCACGACGGCCATGTGGCGCGTTTCCCCGAGGGTGATCCAGCACGTAAGATCCTTGTTGTTGGGGACCCGAATGGCTGGACCAGGCCAAGGGGTCGCCCACGTAACACCTGGCTGTGGCAGATAAAGGGTCATTTCTGGAGGGTGGAACTGGACCACATGTCTGCCTGGGGGGGGGTTGCAAACCGGGATCCTGAGTTGTTTTATCGTGTAGTGGGTGTGGCAACACACTGTACCAGTGCATGCTCCCCAACTTGAAATTGACGTGACTTGCCCAGTGTTTTGCATGTTTTTTCGTTACTTCTCATTTCTTTTCCTAACTTGCGTATTTGGGGGTTAGGATGCTGAAGCCTGTCCTAGCCAGCATAGGGCACAAGGCAGGAACAAATCGTGGACAGGGCAGTCAGGGCCAGTTTAGCCTTGGCAATGCACTTGACTGGATGTGAACCATGGTCTCCTTACTGCAAGGCAGTAGTACTACCATTGTGCCGCCACACAATTTTTTTTTTTCTATTTTTAACTGATTTGCATCTTTAATGATACTTCAAATTCTTGTATAGCAATTTTTAAGTAATGTGTGAATCAGAAAATTACAATATGCAATTTGTCATGATGCTTAATGTTTTCATGTGGTCATCTTCTAGGTGTTTGGATTTCTGAATTTAATCCTTTGGGCAGGGAATGCATGGTTTGCTTACAAGGAAACAAGTTGGCACACTTCCTCTACCGGGACAACTACCCAGCCTGGCTCATAATACACACCAATAGTTTTGTTTAAGTTTGAAAATGTTTTTGGAATTTTTCTCCAAATATAGTTGTGGGAAAAGAGACACTAATTAAAAAGCTATATGATCATATATAATAGGTATAATCTTAAATTCACTGACCAGGGTCTGTTAATGTAATGTTAAACTTCCAATTTCTGGATAGTGTTTGATAATTCAAATTTGAAGTGCTCAGGTCTTGATATTGTAATATGTTTTGCTTTGAATTTAATATTCATAGTTTGAATTTGGGAATTTCTTTAAGTTTGATACCAAGATTTTTTTTTATCACTACTGTTGCTGAAGTATAGAAAATATGACACAGCTTTATCCTAAATACACAAAGTTAAATGCTGTAAGTTTTATAAATTCTGAGAAAAAGTGCATTGTATTTTAAGGCTTCTCTGTTTAATACTGGTCATGTTTTAGATTTTGCTGCACAATATTGTATGTATTGTACATTCTGCTTTATGAATGCAATATTTGTTTCCCATTAAACAATGAATCATTATTCTGAGTCCTGAGGCTGTCGTTGTGATAATCAAAGTTCATACAGTCAATCAGATCGAAGACCTGCTTAAGGAGGGTTCAGTACTGCAATAACAAGAGCATTGTACCTGAGGCAAAGTGTATTGTAAATACTGAATACTAAAATAAATGTCTTTGTTCTTTTCTGAATGTTAAGGTAAGAGTCTGCAGTCAAGCCTCTGAAGTTCTTGTTAAATGTATGTAATTGTACCAGAAAAAAAATAGCGACTGTAAATGACTGTGCATTTTTTTTTGTTTGACATGTTTTTTTTTACTTGATATTGAAAGTAATATACAACAGTTTTGAACAATTAAAGCTGTTTTTTTTGTTTGTTTTTTTATACAACCCACTCACTTTTTATGCAAAATAAACATTTGTTCAAGGCAGTTTGCTGTTTAGAATCTTAATCTGTTTACTCTTTTTCATGTTTTTGCCCTTTGCTATTAACAGTCTTGCTAAAAGATGGTTCCCTCATAACAGGATTCTGTGATGAACTAGACCAGTACCTATGGTTTTTATTTTACTTTTTTTAATTCTTGTTTTAAAAAGTCAGTATAATTTAAATGTCTCATAAGTATGATTGAGAGTACCTTGCATGTGAAGAAACAGTTATTTTAAAATTAGTGTTGCAATGAGTTGAAATCAGTGTGCTTTTTTTTTAATTTACAATATCCAAATGTTTAAAGGAAGATCTGTTTTTCCAGTGCATTCTTTCATAATAATGTGGCAATCTAGCGCCAGCCTCGCAGGGTAAGTTTTTTTTTTTTGTGTGCAAATACCATTTTATTGTAGTTTTCTTTTGTTCTTGCCATCTCTTTTAAAAAAAAAAAACAGTGGGAGGGAATGACTAGGAGACGATATGTGCTCTTCACAGAAGACAAATAAAAGACCCATGAGACGAAAGAGAATGGCCACGGTGCATCTCGCGGGGATATAGAACATGACATTCCATTCCTGCAAGGCACGCACTACTTACAAGCAATATCAGAGCATGGCCAGCAAAAAAATCACTAGTGTAAAGGCACGCAGCACACACAGATATAGGAGTCTCAGTGCATATAAAGCGTATAAAGGACAATATGTTATAAATGAAACATCGACAGCTAAAAGATCTCAATAGCACAAACAAAAGGAAATTAATCATCAGGACCAGGTGTAATTGAAAAAATAGCAGGACAAAGCGAGGTCAGAAATAAAAGGCAAAGAGTAGATAACAAAGTCATTTTGCATTCGCATCATTCAATGCACAAAACGTAGATTTACACAATAATGGACCATGCGCTATGAGAATCTGTGGTCCATCAACAGTTAAAGCAATGACAAGTTTAACTTCAAAGAAAACAGAATTCAGTCAGGTGTATATTTATGATCACGAAGAAGCGTTCACAACGCGAGCAGCAGAGACATGAAGTGGCAAAAAGGACAGCGGCTGTACAGGCTTTAAAATGATCGAAGGTCAGTGCGATAGCAGCTACCTACATCAACACCCCCCCCCCTTCACAACGCGAGACAAGGCAGTGAGCCATCATTTAAAACAAGTCCACAGACATCTAACCTAGCAGTTGCTGGATTGCTTTTGGCAGACATGCATCATGTGCTCACAGCTCTTAAAACAACAACATGCGACAAGCAGAACAGGCAGCTCGCAAGCAGCAGAAAGACAGTAGATGATCCAACGGCATCATCTTAACGTGCGTTCAGCCACCCACCCTTCACAACGCGAGCAGCATTATACGTCTGGAGAGAAAGAGATGTAACCACGCACAGGGCCGGAAATAAAGGACAAGTATTGTTTTTACAAAAGTTTTAACAGTAAAAGTGAAAATAATGCATATGTAACAATTCCCAGGAAAATAACAATCTCTTTAAATTGTATATCCGGTAAACAAAATACGGGGTGGGCGAGCGAAGCAAGCAGGGGGCGGAGCCCCCTAGTTAAAACAAAAACTAAAAAGAAGGTTCACTCTCTTACCTTTACATACTTTGACTTGAGCTTTCATTTTCTTGTTTTATCTCTTCTGCCTTCTGTAAAATATTTTAAATAGAAATACAATTATCTTTTGTCATTAAAATATACCTGGCATTCCATAACATTTGTTTTACGTAATATATTTTACCCCAGTTTTTTTATCACTGTATTATTTGGGAAAAGATCAAAAACCCTAACATCTTTTGTTAAGGGTAGTCCTGGTAAATGTGGTTTAAACATCTTCCAAACCTGTTGTGCATTAGAAAAATTCCACATATCATGCTGTGAAGTTTCTCTTTCTGTACAGCAATCTCCAAGACCGTTTTTACTTTTTTAAATTTGTAATTGGGAACATTAGTTTGGAGAATGCCGTGTATATCTCCATGCCATGTCTTTTTGCTTGTTTGGTATAGTTTTGCTTGCAATCATTTTCCAATGATCCCCTACTTTTTCTTTTGGAATTCCAAAGATTTTGTTTTCTTTCTTTTATGGCTTTGCACAGTGGTTTCCAGTTGCTCCAAGAAACTTTCTTCTTTGAAATTGAGCGTGTCTGGATTTTGGTTTTGTAAATTTTTAGTTTTCTTAGACCTGTTCCAGCCATGTACTTTACCAGACAGGCAGGTTTTTTTCTTTTATCTTTTTACCAAGTCGATTATTGTGGTTGTATATTAAAGTTTCATTCATTCTTTTAATTCCCCCTCCATTTTTCTTTGCCATCATTACTTTATTTCTCCCCAAAGGTTCCTGCAGCGAGCTCCCTCAAAAAATTAAAAACAACATTGAATAATCTTCATTAAAATATTTTTTGTTGTAAATAAATAGATCTCAAGTGTATCATTCTTGGGACTGTTATTGATTTATTTAAACTTTACCCTCAAAGGTTGTCATCCATTATTTCCAGACATTTAATAAAAGTTTTAAGATCTTTTTTTTTTTTTTTTTTTGGTGTTTTCTCCAATCCTTTCTTCCTGTTTTCCGTTCCCCAAAGTGGATTCCCAATATTTTAATTCATTCCTTTTTATTTTTATACCCAACATCAATATATATAATTTTTACCAATCCGGTTATTTTTGTTTCTCCTCGTATATATGGTTGCAGATCAAAGCTGATTTTCCAGGTCTAAATTTAAAAGAGCGATGGACATGTTTCTTTACTATAATGGATAATGTCTCTTATTAAGACCAGATTGTCTGTTATTTTTCTTTTTGTTATTCAACATGCCTGGTCTGAATTTATAAAAGTTTCAGTCGCCTTTTTTATTCTGTTTGCTGTGACTTTAGTCCACAGTTTATAGTCTTAGCAGAGCAAAGTGATTGGGTGCCAATTCTGAATTTTTGTTTTAAAGTTTTTTTTGTTTTTTTTTTAATTAATGTAATGACTCCTTTCCATGTATGTGGGATGTCTTTCCTTTTAGCTACATCTTGAAAGACTTCCAATAGTCCATACTTTACTGTGTCACAGAAAGTATTATAATATTCTGTTGGCAGGCCATTAAGTCACTGCAGGGCTTCCTCAATTTCTTGTAGAGTAATTGGTCTAATTGTTTTTTCTTTTGCCTCCTAATTCAATTCAGATTGCTGAGTATTTTCATTCTATTCTTTGCTGTCTGCTTCTGATGTAAAAAAAAAGTCTTGAAAATATTGGGTTGTTGCTTTTCTGTTCCCTTGCTTTGATTTTTGTATATGGTCATTTTGATCTACAAGATCTTTTTATGTACTCTCTTCTTCTCTTTATTTTTTTTTTTGTAAGAAAAATCTTGTACATCTTTCTCCTTCTTTTTCCTGTACTTGGCTTTGGAATTTTATCTTCTCTTTTTCCTGGTGTATCTTTTCTATTTCATTTGAAATTCCTGATCCATTATAATTCCTTTGTTCTCGAGGTTATAAACTTTTCCAGATTTTCTTGCAGTTGTTGAAGAACTCAATTTCTTAAATTCTTTTCCCTGCATTTTTTCTAGAAGAATGTCCCACTATTCACTAGTTTGTTTATAAAAATCCTTTAACTTTTTCCATTCTTTGTTTTTATACTCTATCCTGATTTTGTTGTCTTCTAATAATTTTGTTTTACTCCTTTCTTCCTTCGTATTTCCTTCCACTTCCAAAATTAGTAAATGGTGGTTGGTGAAGAAGGTTGGATTTATTTTGAAGCTTTGGGTCTTGTGAGCTTATGAAAATATAATTTAATTCTTGTTTCTTTCCCCTCTTGTTTCTCTCCATGTATGTCCTTTTTTTTCCAAACCTCCTTAAAACTCTCCTTCAAGTTGTGGTTCTCTAGAATGTTCTATGAGAACTTATCCATCCTTCTTTTCCCATTCACATCAATGACATGGTTAAAATCCCCAGTTGAAGCATTTTTCTTATTTTCAGCAAGTACTACATTTAGTTGTTTGAGGAATTCATACCTCTTATAAATTTCTGTTGGTGCATAAACATTAGTGACTGTGAAACTCACTCCTTGTATTGTTTGGATGTTCGCACATATCAATCTACCTTGTACAGTACTAGGATCTTAATGCTCTCTATAGACAATTCACTATTCTTAATGATAATTGCAACGCCTGCATTCCAATTTAACTTTGTACCAGAGATTAGAATTTTCCCTTTTTCCTAACCTTCATCATATTGACTATAATATGCTAAGAAGGGAATAGCTCGTTCTTGTATGCAAATTATGTCTGCTTCTGTTCTAAGAAAGTTATAAAAGACCTCTCTTTTTTTTTGTTCTTCTGACATTTATGGAATCAGTGATTTTTATTATTTTGGCACTTAGATGTTTCTTTTTTTCCACTTTTCGTTTTTCTTTCTTACTTTGTCATCTCTCTTCTTGCCGTTATTCCATTATATATGTTACCTTTTCAAATGCTTTAACCTCATCTCTCTGAAAAAATTGGGAATCTTCTTCTGTGGCACTTTTCTCCTGCACGATCGTTGGGGAGTCATTTTCTCTCTTCCTCCTCCTCTGTTGAGAGTTCATACCATTCCTGTTGCTTCTTCTTCTCTGGTTCTGGTTTCAGTCCACTACTTATTGGTGATATATGGGGCTTCTTCCAACATCGATTGAGTTAGGCTGGCATGTTTTATTGTGGTTTGTATTTTTTCCTTCTGCCTTTCTTTCCCACTCTTTAGTCCTCTCTTGATCTTCTTTTGGAAGGGTAAACTTGTGTCTCCTTCACTTGTTCTCTGGTCTTTGTTTCTAGGGGCTGGAGTTCAGGTGCTTGAAGTTGTGGACTTGGCCTTCCCCATGGGTGTCAAGCAAAGTGAAGAGCTTAATACCTCTCTCCATCTCTTCTTCGTTGTCTTCTCTTAAATCTATATGGATCAATTTTGTCTCAATATTTTTGATTTTGTTTGCACAAGACTGTGTGCATTCATAGAAGCTATGGTTCTTTTTGCTGCAGAGGTTCCATAGCTGCTCTACTGGGCAGTCTTTTTAGGTGTGTCCAAATACCCTACAGTTTTTACACAATTGTGAACTACATTCTGTGGCAACATGCCCTTCCTTTTCACATTTTCTTCATGCTTTAGGTTGTCCTGCATAAAATATAAGACCTGTCTGCTTCTGTCTGTGGGCTGAGTGGGAGATGTTTATTCTTTTCACTCTCCCTGATATGAGATTTTACGTAGCAAGTGTAATAACCTGTCCTGATGTTGATGTCATTCTCATCTTTTCCTATTATCTCTTTCAATACCTTTCACTTTCTTTATAACCAGGTTCTTATGTCAGGTACCTGCACTCTTTCAGAGAATGAAGCCACGGTAATGATTTTAAAATCCCTTTGTCACAATAGCTGCATAGTTAACAATTTTGTATATTAGATCAATATTTTCTATACAGTGAAAGGACTAAAACTTTTCATTATAAAAAAAAATGTTCCAAAAAAAAGGCGAAAATAAAAACTACCTGCCTTGCTTCTACTTTTAGAGCAGCAAAAAGTACCTTAGTGGTGAAGGTCCTCCGATCCATCTTCTTACCCTCCCAAAACTACAACCGGATGACATTTTTCCGCCCAGAGGCTCCCGCCATTCCTCATTCTTTCCTCTTCACTCACAGCCCTCCGAGAATCTTCTTTTCCAGTATACAGGACATCAAGATCGTATGAAGAGAATCTATATATCGCCGTGTGAATGACATGAAAGTGGTGGACAAGACAACCTACTATGCTTCTCAACGGGAGCATCTGACAGAAGAAAAATGGTATCTCTCCTGACAGGTAAGTATATTTTGGGAGTACAGTAAATTAATAATCATTCTGGTCAAAAATCATTGAATTCCTATTAGTCAGCCTTGGTGTCACAATCACTCCTAACCCATTAACAGCCATGTTTGGTGTGCTGCCGTATGGTCTTAAAGTGGAGAAGGACAGGATTGTAATTGCCTGCACCACACTAGTAGCACTGTAGACTTAATCTTGCTCAACTGGAAGAATCCCAGCCCACCTGTTATAAGTCACTGCGTAACTGATGTTCTATATGAAATGGGGAAAAAATCTAATTCTCACTTAAAGGATCTGTTCAAAACATTTTTAAAATATGGCAAGATCTAATTAAAAAAAATAGAATAAGTATTTATATCGGGGGGGGGGGGGAACATTCCCCTTTCTTTGTTGGTTTTAAAGATTTAGTCTTGTTTTGGCTCCCCTCTACTCTCTCTGGTGGGGGTTGAATTCTGGTTTGTTAAGTTCGACTTGATTGTATATAATGTTATCTTCCTTGTTGTATAATTTAGACTTGATCATATGTAATGTTATTATCTTGAAATAAAATTTAAAAGAATTATAAGAAACAATTGAAACAAAAACTCCAGCTGTGCTCTTCATCATGTACTAACTCAATTTCCCATGGCAAATGAATCTATACCATGATTGTAAAAAAAATATATATATATATATGCATGCATGCATCACTTTTTCCACATTTTGTTATGTTACAGCCTTATTCCAAAATAGATTAAATTTTTTTTTTCCTCAGAATTCTACACACAACACCCCATAATGACAACGTGAAAAAAGTTTACTTGAGGTTTTTGCAAATTTATTAAAAATAAAAAAAACTGAAAAAGCACATGTACATAAGTATTCACAGCCTTTGCCATGAAGCTCAAAATTGAGCTCAGGTGCATCCTGTTTTCCCCGATCATCCTTGAGATGTTTCTGCAGCTTAATTGGAGTCCACCTGTGGTAAATTCAGTTGATTGGACATGATTTGGAAAGGCACACACCTGTCTATATAAGGTCCCACAGTTGACAGTTCACGTCAGAGCACAAACCAAGCATGAAGTCAAAGGAATTGTCTGTAGACCTCCGAGACAGGATTGTCTTGAGGCACAAATCCTGGGAAGGTTACAGAAAAATTTCTGCTGCTTTGAAGGTCCCAATGAGCACAGTGGCCACCATCATCCGTAAGTGGAAGAAGTTCGAAACCACCAGGACTCTTCCTAGAGCTGGCCGGCCATCTAAACTGAGCAATCAGGGGAGAAGGGCCTTAGTCAGGGAGGTGACCAAGAACCCGATGGTCACTCTGTCAGAGCTCCAGAGGTCCTCTGTGGAGAGAGGAGAACCTTCCAGAAGGACAACCACCTCTGCAGCAATCCACCAAACAGGCCTGTATGGTAGAGTGGCCAGACGGAAGCCACTCCTTAGTAAAAGGCACATGGCAGCCCGCCTGAAGTTTGCCAAAAAGCACCTGAAGAACTCTCGAACCATGAGAAACAAAATTCTCTGGTCTGATGAGACAAAGATTGAATTCTTTGGTGTGAATGCCAGGCGTCACGTTTGGAGGAAACCAGGCACCGCTCATCACCAGGCCAATACCATCCCTACAGTGAAACATGGTGGTGGCAGCATCATGCTGTGGGGGTGTTTTTCAGCGGCAGGAACTGGGAGACTAGTCAGGATAAAGGGAAAGATGACTGCAGCAATGTACAGAGACATCCTGGATGAAAACCTGCTCCAGAGTGCTCTTGACCTCAGACTGGGGCGACGGGTCATCTTTCAGCAGGACAACGACCCTAAGCACACAGCCAAGATATCAAAGGAGTGGCTTCAGGACAACTCTGTGAATGTCCTTGAGTGGCCCAGCCAGAGCCCAGACTTGAATCCGATTGAACATCTCTGGAGAGATCTTAAAATGGCTGTGCACCGACGCTTCCCATCCAACCTGATGGAGCTTGAGAGGTGCTGCAAAGAGGAATGGGCAAAACTGGCCAGGGATAGGTGTGCCAAGCTTGTGGCATCATATTCAAAAAGACTTGAGGCTGTAATTGCTGCCAAAGGTGCATCGACAAAGTTTATTTTTAATAAATTTGCAAAAACCTCAAGTAAGCTTTTTTCACGTTGTCATTATGGGGTGTTGTGTTTAGAATTCTGAGGAAAAAAATGAATTTAATCCATTTTGGAATAAGGCTGTGACATAAAATGTGGAAAAAGTGATGCGCTGTGAATACTTTCTGTATGCAATGTGTATATATAAATCTAAATAAATATATAAATTAATATATAAATATAAATCATTTTAAAATACCAGCAGCCATAGCTCATGCATTTCAGACCAGGTCCCCCCACCTGAAGCTAAGCAAGTTCAGGGCCAGCCAGTACACCATCTAGGAAAAGCTTGGGCTGCTGCTAGTAGAGGTGTTAGTGAGGTCAGCAGGGGGCCGCTTACCTGTGGTCTGAATGTTAATCCCAGTGCCCCAGTACAGTAATGGGGACACTGTGCTGTTAAAATGGCACGGTTCTTCAGACGAGAAGTAAAATCAAGGTCCTCACTTATTGGGGTCATAGTAGATCCCTTGGCATCCCTAATAAAGAGCAGGATGCATCCTGATGTCCAGGCTAAGCTGCCCTCCATGTCCTAGTTATTGTGGCCCAGTAATCATCCCCTCTCCTTAACTGGTTATTTCTCTCACCACTTCACCACATAATAGCTAATGTGTGGTGAGCACACTGGTGCGAAAATGGCTGTCGTTGCATCATCCAGGTAGATGCTACACATTAGTGGTGGTTGAACCGACTCTCCACTCACTATGTAAAAGGCATGAGAAAAATGCAAAGAATTATTATTTTAACTTCTAAACAAGTAACATGCTTGCACAGTGAATAGTGATCGTTCACAGTTTCAGAAGAAGATGACAACATTGCATTTATATAGGACTTTAGAGACAAATGTGGTCTGTCATATGTTCCTAAATTTACAAGATAAAGAATTCAGTGTTAATTTGTGAAGAAATGAATTGATATATACCTCCGATCTTAACAGGTCAGCACAGTTGTAAATGGAGGTCGGGTACCGAGTATTGTGGCAGAACTCTAATGTGTGTTCCTGTATCTGTTTTCTCAAATGTAATGTTTCCCAGGTATTGCTTATTAGAAGTCTTAAGTAACTTTGTTTCTGTTGATACATTCTACAATATAACATTCTGAAACCTGTGCTATCAACATGAGGGCTTTGGACTCGAGAGCCCCTCTTTGGCAGCTTTAGACCGGCCGTGGACGTGGGCAGGCCGCCTGGTCTGCATTCCGCCAGTGTTTCCGAGACCGCCTTTACGGTGTCTTGCTTCCATTGTTCCTTGTAAATAATGATTTTCTGGAGAGACCTGAAGCATTTCAAGCGATAAAATGCTTTAGATCTGAAAAGGGGCTGCTGCTTGTGTTGGTTTAGATGTAACATACAAAAGGCTGCAAAGGAAACCTTCAGTAGATATCAGCAGTATTTATTATTTTCACCCTTGTTTCTAATGCTGTTGAATTAGAATTCCTAATTTCTCCCATTGCTGCTCACCAGAACCTTACATTCCCCCCGTTTGCAGTCCAGATATCATCTTTATAATGTGGCCTTTGTTTTGAACTCGTCTTGTGACTTACTCCATCGCCTTTTATTCCAAGCAGTAAACAAATGATGCATTATCTCCGTAATGGTGTTATTATTATTTTTTTTTTTTTTTTTTTTTTAAAGTGTGGCCTACAAAGGTTAGTGTGTTTGCCCTGAATATTTTGGCTATGCTGGTATAGTCCATTCTTTTTTTATCTGGTACTTATAATTAGAAAATAGATCCTTTTAATTTAGCACAGTGAAGGATTATTGAAGAGATTCGGGTACGCTGTAGAAACAGAACTTTGTAATGATGTCCTTGATTTTGAGAATTGTTCTGTCCTGCATTGTGTGTTTTATTTATGTGAAGTTTACTATGCGTTGCTCAAAGCCCTCTTAATTAGAAGAACATTTCCGTTAGTGCTCAGTGCTTTCTCATGCTTAATGAGAGAGATTCTAAAAATGACTTGTCAACTGCATATTTTCAGTAGCTGCCTCTTCTACTTACAAAGACCGCATTGTTTTAATTCTGTCTGAGCAGAGTACTGGGACAAATGCAGCATCTTAAAATTCGTGTAAGCCTTTGGTGAACATCACAGATGTCAGGTGGCAGGAAGTAAAAGCACTTTTGTTTGGTATCGGGTGTTGGCCTTACAGTATGTAATACCTACTGTGTTTTATTCAGAACTGTTCAGAAAATTTCAAGTAGTTTGTAGGTTTGCGTATAGTTTGTTTAAAGGATTGCTTTGTTTGGCATATTTTTGTGAGGTGCCTTCAGAACTTGTGCTTCCAAACCGTCTGAATTTGCCCGAGTTACACACACTGACTTGTGAAGCACTTCCTGCAATTGATGGGTGGAATGCAAGCGAGTTGTCTTGCCGTATATTGATGGGGCGGGGCGGCTCCTTTTTAGCTGTTCACTCACCGTGGTGGAAATCGAAGGCTGTAACTGGACCACTGACTCGCAAACACCCAAGGAGCCCAGCAGGAGACATCTCCATCTATATGTCGATCACTCCTTGGGGTGTTTGTGCCAGGTGCATACTTCTCGAGTTCAGTGCTGCAGAGATGTCGCAGCCCATCACGTACTTCTACAGTGTGGCACAACTGGAAACCCTACAAAGGCACGTTGGGTTTACAAGCTGGCTGAGGAAGGCCATCAAAGTCCCTAATAACCTGCAGCATACACTGTAGTGTGGAGACCGAGGACATCCTCTAATTAACAATTTACAAAATAGAATGTTACGATGCTTTTGGTCTTTGCAAGCTGCTAGGAAGAAATAGTAACGTCAAGTGAAAAAATGATACTGCAATGTCTGCCTTCTGTTTTCAGAGTTTGATTGTAAACAAATCTCCCTTGTAGTTGTATCATTCTCCTTGGATCAAATGGAATCTGCAAGAACCTTGGAAAAATGACTGCTTTTCAATTCCAAAGTAAACTCTGACACCCATCATTCAACTGCAAGAAAATTGTATTTAAGTGGTTGGTCCTGTCAGGATCGCACTATGGCTCTGTCCCAGACTATTGCTTTATTTTATTTTCAGTTTTTGTTCTTTTTTTCCTGTGTTTCTCGTTGTTTTATTATTCCTTTGGAATTTAAATGAAAAGACAAGTTTTAATTAATTTGTAGTGGCTTTCCCCATTTAGTAATCACTTGCTTGTTTTTGTTTTTTTTTTTTTTTATAAATGTGTCCTTTATTGTTGAACCCAAAGGGGGTGGGGACCTCTTAATTAGAGCTGCCTTCTTTAAAAAAATCCTATGAGCCCTTGTTTTCTTCTCCTTGCTGGTGCCCCTGCTCTGAGTTGCTTTTTCTGAAGTAAACCTAACTAAACTAAGTTTTGTGCTACCATAAAAGTTACTTTTTTTTGGAAGAGTATCAGTATTTCAATTTAAAGCTGCTGTTTTCCTCAGCTCTAGATGCTTCCTACTACCGTATATACTTGCATTTCAGGTCTTCCACGGATAAGTCGGGACTTGATTTCACCATATAATTTCTGGTATTTTATAATGTCGTCATATAAGTCGAATGCAGAAATCTCACGCTATTGGTCCAAGAGATTATGATATGCTAACGCCCAACTGAGAGAGTAACCACGGAGCACACTGTCTTTATTTTCTATGTATTGTGCCTACGTGACCACATGGTATTACCCGATCTATTCTGAAGTGATGTTTGAATTGACTTGTGTTTTTTGTATCTCACACCCTCATACCCCTTTATCGTAAGAGCATCCCTTATCTACAATGGAGCGTTCGATCAGAAGAGTATACGACGCTGGTTTTAAATTAAACGTCGAAGTAGTGAAAGAAATTGGAAACTGTGCTGCTGCAACAGGAGGCAAAAAAAAAAAACGAAGTATCGCATTTTTGAATGGGCGTATAAGTCGGGTCTGATTTTATGATCGATTCTTATACGTGAATATATACGGTATTTTTTTATTCTCCTGTTTTAAATGATACAACAAATTAAGAACTCTGCATGTGTACTCCTGAATGTATTCCAGCATCTTAACCTGTTTTTTTTCTGCCACAGGCTCCCATCTGGATTTGTTCTTTTTTTAATTTTGGACTGTATAATGAAAATCTTGAATATTCACAACAGCATCTGAACGCAGCTTATTTTTCCAGTTTGCAAGTATTGTTTGACTGCGGGAGTAAATTGTAGTGGATGGTTTAAAAATAGTCTGTCTGGGTTTTGCACAGCTTATACATTGCTGGGGGCCTTTGTAAGATGGAGAAGGTGCCTAGATGTGTGTTTTTTAAACTTGAAAACTTGCTATAAAGCATATGTGTATATAATGCAGTCTACTGTACCTGCATAGTACTTGCCTTTGGTGAATGCGTGCTGACAGCTTGGACTGCCAGTTACATAGAAGGCCCCTGATTTGCGCAAGACATTCATTATGGCGGTATTGAATGATGCCTGCCACTTTAATATGAAAGCAGACAGTTGAAAACCTGAAGCTGAGCTACATGCCAGCACAGTGTACCAAAAGTAAGTGTATTTGGATGTGAAAGCTGATTGGTTCAGTCTGTTATTCTGTACAAATGGCAGTCTCCCCTTTCTAGTCCAGTTTTGGTTGGTTGGTTGTGTAGTGTCCCATTTTGGTAAGCAGAGGACAATGTAAGGCCCATGGAAAATTGTGGAATACTAGATTTTAATGAGAAGGTCTTGAACATCAAATATAACCAGGGCTGGCACCCCAGTTAAGGTGAATTAGAGTGCAGCTCCAATATCCTGGGCGGCAGCCACACTGGTTAGCTACCAAACAGTCAGTTGGCGCACAAATAAGCATGGGCTAGGGCACAAAATAACCTAGTGCTGGCACTGAATATAACATTTACTTGAGTAAATTTTTAATATATAGGTTTTTTTTTTTGTGTAGAGTACTCAATTTGTCATTCAGTTCAAGTTCAAGCACTTTATCGTCATTGTGTAACACAACGAAATTACTTTTTGTGACAGCCCCAAGATGCATTTAAAGAAAAGTCAAATAATTCCAAATATGTTGTATACAGTGTCAAGTGATCAAGTAACCAGATCAAATTATTATTGCTCCAAGTACAGCAGCATAAATTGTTATTGCACCTGTTAATGAAAAGTACATTACATATTATATATTGTATTACATTAGTATATTGCACATTACCAATATAGCTTATTGCACATGTTGAATTAAAAATGATCTCAGAATGAGGAGATTCAGAGTTCAGAAAGTTTATGGCAGATGGGAAAAAGCTCTTTTTTAGTCTGTTTGTGCGTACATGGATTGACCTAAAGCGTCTGCCTGACGGGAGGAGCTCAAACAAAGAATCTCCAGGATGAGTTTTGTCCTTCAGAATGTTTTGGCCCTTCTCACACAGCGAGTCTTATACAAGAGTTTAAATGAAGACAGTTCAGTCCCAATAATGGCCTTTGCTGTTTTTATGACCCGCTGCAGGGCTTCTTTAGCAGCCTTGGTGCAGCTGTTGTACCAGGCCATCATGCAGTTAGTTAAGATGCTGTCTATAGTGCATCTATAGAAATTAACCAGCAGCTTCTGGGAGAGGTCGGCTCTCCTTAGCTTCCTGCGAAAACAGAGGCATTGTTGTGCTTTGCCTATTACAGCCAAGTTGTTGTCAGTCCAGGACAGGTCCTCTGAGATGGTGACTCCTAGAAACTTTAAGCTGGAAACTCTCTCCACAGCATCAGCATTGATTGTAATCGGACTGTGATTGGTCTTTTGAGTGGTCCTAAAGTCCAGCATAACTTTTTTGGTCTTTTTGGTATTTAAGACCAGGTTTTTGGTGTTGCACCATGCTGTCAGATTCTGAACCTCTTCCCTATATGCAGCTTCACTGTTGTCTGTTACAAGCCCAATGACATTCGTATCATCTGTAAATTTAACAATAATGTTTGATTGGTGGATGGGTTGACAGTCATGGGTGAAGAGTGCATAGAGAAGGGGACTTAATACACATCCTTGAGGCACACCAGTGCTCAGGGTAAGGGTGGAGGATGTGTGTTTGCCCATCCTGACAGACTGGAGGCGGTTAGTAAGAAAATCCAGTAACCAGTTGCATATGGACAGAGCAAGTCCTAGTGCATAGAGTTTTTTGATCAGCTGGTTAGGTATGATGGTATTAAATGCAGAGCTGTAGTCAATGAAGAGCATCCTAACATAAGTGTTGGGCTTTTCCAGGTGCGAGAGGGCAGCATGTAGAGCCACACAGATGGCTTCCTCAGTTGATGTGTTTGACGGATAGTCAAACTGGTGTTGGTCTAGATCAGCTGGGATGGAGGCTTTGAAGTGGGTGATTACCAGTCGTTCAAAGCACTTTGCGATGACAGGGGTGAGAGTGACTGGTTGATAGTCATTAAGACAGGTTATCCTTGGTTTTTTGGGAACAGGTACAATTTGTGAGGAGTCTGAACATTACTCGATTACCAGTGTACAATGTAGTCTATAGTGAAGTGCACACACAAGGCCTTTGCTCAAGTGGCTGGGAGACAGCAATTGCAGTGACAGACTCCAAGTTTGAAGTGTCTCGGGTGATGAGGTGATCTGCAGCCTACCTGCACCTGCCTCCCTCTTTAAATGGAGTGGTTGATTCTCCAAGGAGTAACTCTGAGCCCTCCACCCACTCTGACAACAGTCCTGGGCGGAAAAGGGCAAGATTGTGGCATGAGAACCAAACATTTAAGAAATACTGGACAAAAGAGCAAAATCCTCTGACTTACAGTAATATGTATCACAAATTTAACATTTAAATGAAGGTGTAGTTTTGCTACTTTTTTAAAGGGCGAGATCTTTTTTTTTCTTGAAATCTGTTAGACATTAAGCTTACAAAATGAGTATTGGATGCTAACAAGTGTCTAATAATGACCAAATGTTGAGTCTTAAAAGCAAGCAAAAAAATGCATGCTTGTGTATTTGGCCCATTTTGACCTCCTCTACAGTCAAACCATATTAAATAAAAGAAAACCGAGGCGGTAAAAGAATGATGTCACCAGATTATTCACCCACATGAAACAACACATTCAGAGGATGGGCCAGTGCTTACGATGGGTGGATTTATTTCTGTATCTTATTGGCTATTGCGATAGATCTTATTAGATGTGTCTATATTTATCATACCTAGATCACGGGTGTCGAACTCTGGTCCTGGAAGGCCGCAGTGGCTGCAGGTTTTCATTTTAACCAACTTCTTAATTTGTGGCCAGTTTTTGCTGCTAATTACCTTCTTTTGCCTTAATTTTAATTACCTTGACTCAGGCCCCTTAGTTGTTTCCTTTTCCTTAATAAGCAGCCAAACAATAATGAGACACAAAACAAGAATCCATATGACCATCTCACCTGTGCCCAACATAAAATATGTGAAAATAAAGAAAGGTGGAGGTCTCAGTAAGGCTGATCTCTCAGCTCACCAAAACATTGTGAGGGTGGTCTTAGAAAAATCAACAGTTCTGGAAATGTCTGCTGTGGCAGAATGAGAGCACCAACAAGCCATGGAATTGAATAACGGGTTTAATTAACAGCAAGAATCGGCTTCTCATTGTGAAACTGGTTGGAGTCTGAAGCCCCGATTTAGCTGGTCATCTGTTGGCTCGTTTCATGCCTCATTTCTGTTTGGCTGCCATTTAATGAAGAAAGGAATGAATCCTTAAGAACAGGGCTATTAAAATGAAGGGAACAGATGTTAATTAGCAGTGAACTGCATCTTGGGGAGAAGGCAGGGAAGAAAGGAACAGTTTATTGTAGACGAAATGAGCCTGGTTAAGAGCTGGGGCCTTGTTTCTACAGTTATGTTTGGGTGTTTTGGGCATCACATGATATTTATAGGGTTGTGAACATCTTGGGCAAATTATGTAGATATCCATTATATTTAGATAGCCCCTCAGTAAGTGTCAAGAAGCATAGCATGCAGTAAAGTATATTACCTTTCACTTATTTTATCGAATGCTCTAATGTAACTGCTTAATATTGAATTTCCTAATATTCTGAGTAACAAAGTATGTGTGTTTCAACTGCTCGTCTCGCTAATGTGTAGCCAGACTATTATCAAAAGTTTAGATAGGATGCAGTTCTGTGAACCTTTTTGGACTGCTGAAATTACAGAAATGCAAAACAATGTTTTAGGCCATTCAGAATCCTCAGACTGAACTTCAAAAACTGCAAAATGGTAAGTCTAAACCCAACTGTTTGAATTAAGTAAGACCTCAAAAAAATAGCTTATGAACAAGTGTTCAACTTGCCACCCATTATTGGATTCTTTTAACATACTATTCCCTGTTCAACTGAAATGGGTTAGTAAAGCAAACACATGACAATTCCCCATAGAATAAATCTTTCCTGAGTTGTCCTCCATCACATTTTGTCAATGTGTCCAACTAATCCTACGAACCAATCCAATTACTTGTTTCTTCAAGCAGACGTCCTCTTTGTTGAACCACATGGTGCTAAGACTGAAAACAGTGACTGATATACAGTATGAGTAGATGTTTGGATTATAGCTGGCCACTCACACCCATCAGTCGCTGTCCACCAAACATTTCCAAAATATCATCAAGGTGAGACATGAAAATCTTAGGGTGGTATCAGGAATTTTATAGTAAACTAATTTGTAATGCAGAGTAAAACAAAGGTCTGCAAATACAATGTGAGAAGAGGAAGTCGTTTTTACTTCAGAGAAAAGCAGGCTGGCTAGCAGTTCCATGCCTGATATTCCACAGGGGTTGGGGTAAGAAGAAGCCATGATCAGGTGCCCACCCTATGATGCTCACTGCTGCTCCTCCAAGCACTTTTGTGCAGTCAGTGATCCTCTGACATTGCGTGTGGTGATCATGCTGTGCTCCAGTTTTCAGTCTCCTTCCATCGCCTGGCTCCAGACTGAGAGTTGTACTCGTAGACCTTACCTGTGACTAAAAAGAAAATCTGGAATGAAGCCAAAACAGGGTGGCGAGACTTCATTGTGGGCTGTAAAACCTCAAGTCTCAGTTTGAAAATGGATAAAGCAACAAATGGTGGCAGCTTGAGTAAAGGTTGGGGTGTTTTGGTGCAATGGGGAATTCTACAAGTTTTGAATGTTACTCCCACCTTGGTCTTGTATGGTGCAGTATGTATGTTCTCATGTCTGTGTCACATTACTTTTCTGACTGTGTTGTTGCTTATTCTCTTGTGTTTTTTGTGTATCCAATGTCTCCTCTTTAGCCATGACACTCCTCTTTTTTTGAGTGGGATGAATGATTAACACCTTGGAAGTACAGAGAGTTTTTTTGAGGATTTTGCTCCCATTTTTTTAGTTAGCAACAAAGGGCAACCCCAAAATTGTAATTCTGAGCATGTGTAAGTATTTATGACCTGTACCTTTACTCGTTCATCAGTTAAACCCAGTGGCAGGGTCAGTGGGAGAAACAATGCATTGCATTACATTTCTGAGGTACCCTGTGCCTTTACAGAATAGAGGAAGCTAAATGATGTTTTGTCAGGAATTTCAGAACATTCCAAATTTCATTTGAGATTTAAAAAAAACATTTCTACCTCAGCAAGACTCGATGCCATCGCTGACTTGTTCCTGCATATTGGGTTAGTTCACAACTATGAAAAGAATCCCATTACCTTTTGTGTTATGTGTCTACCCCTTACATTTGTCAGGTTCGTTATTGGATTGGTCTACTCCCGCAATCTAATAATAAGACACACATACACTCGGACCCTGACTACAACAGTGTCCTATGAATGACACACACACAGCTGGTTAACTTCTACTACTTTGAACCACACAAGTAAGAATAACACAACTTGTCACTCTCTCAGAACTTCAAGAGAATTACTTATTATCGGCACAAACAACATACAATGTTTTTATCTCCGTTATAAAAAAAAAAATCTTGGGAGGGAGACGCGACGTGATCTTCTCAGAAGACAATGTGACGTCCCGCGATACAACATTTAAAACAAGTTCACAGACATCTAACCTAGCAGTTGCTAGAATGCTTTTGGCAGACACACTTCATGTGCTCCCAGCTCTTAAAACAACGACAAGCAGAACATGCAGCTCGCCAGCAGCAACAAGCCAGCCAATGAGCTGACCGCTTCTCCTTAGCGTGCGTTCACCCCCCTCCCCCTTCATAACACAAGCAGCGTTATACGTCCTGCAAGAAAGAGATTTAACCATGCCTGGGGCCGGGACAAGTATTGTTTTTACAAAAGTTTTAAAATAAAAGTGAAAATAATGCATATGTAACAATTCCCATTAAAATAACAATCTCTTTAAATTGTATATCAGGTAAACCAAACACGGGGGTGGGCGAGCAAAGTGAGCAGGGGGCAGAACCCCCTAGTATGTGGGTGTATGTATGTAAGTATGTGTGTATAGATAGATAGATATATATATATATCTATCTCAGACCTAAATACTATGAATATATTTAAACATACAAAGGCTTAACATCTTTGGATATATGACATTTATCAACCAAAGATGTCTTACTTTACGTACTGTTTACTACTATCGGGTAGAGCTCTGACCCTCAACCTTAATAAAACTCACAGCACAAAGAGTATGGCAATCCTCTGGCTGTTCCAGGTGCTCAAAAAAAAACTGCTTTATTACTTCAATCACTCTGCATATAAAGACAAAGTATAGCAAGATGAAAACAAGTTAACATTTATTAAAGAACACTAATAAGTAATAGAAAATAAGATCGATAGTAAAGTCTGGATATATAGTCTTAAAAAGCGTACTGAAAGGAATAAGAGATGTAAAGGATGAATGTCCCAGGGCAGCGCTGATTTAGCAATCGATGTTCATGAAATGCAGTTAACTGACGAGCGGATGAAAACTGGTCACGTGTGTTTCTCTTCTGACGTTTCTTTCAGACGAGGCATATTTATTATAAAATTTCAGGCCGGGGTTTTCACAACACGATTGTTGCATACACCTGATTGGCTGGCTGTCAATATGATGGATGAATTTTGCTCAAACTCTTTAATCTACCTTTCCCCAAATAATAAAAGTTTTTTGATGTTGCCTAGTACCTACTTGCATATCTTCCTTTCCCAGGCTGTAAACTAATTTAGCAATATGTTGTGAACAACTGTTATAAAAGTGAGGTATAGGGGAAAAGGATATGCTTTTGATGTTACAATGCCTATACAAGTGTTCTGCATCTGAATTCATCTGTTGGGATTGAGCAAAATATGAAAATATAAAGAAAGAAATTTGCAGATTTTATACACCACAACAGCTTTCATCAACATCTAAGAGAAATGAAATGTGATTTTTATAGTATGTCTGCCTATAACAACTAGATTTGTGTACATCAAGGAATGGGGGATAAGTTGCTGAAGAAATTTATCTGCAGGGTTAACTGAAACTACCATGATGGCATTAGGTGTTATGCCACAGCAGGGACCCCCATACTGGACCAGTGTAAAGTTGTAAAAGTTGTAAGTCAAACCTGTCCGGATATTTTTGGAATATCAGAGAAAAGCACAATACTTAGTCTTACAGATATGGCATTGACTCATTCTCCAAATTTACCTGGATCCGCTGCTTCTCCATCAAATATGGTAACTATTGACACAGCTTCTGAAAAGTAAAAACAATTGAAGTTTTAGAGGATTAACTAACATTCACTAAAATGTATTGGTTCATTATAATGATTAGAAAAAGTAAAATGATTAAACAGTACAACTCCAAGATTAGGTGCTACAAACACAGAGCTGAGCAGAGCAGCAGACGTGCTGATTAGTTTTTGCTATTCAGGAAACTGAACTCTGTAGAAGATGGTAAGGTGGTGCATGTTGGCTAATCATTCAAGTTAGGATTTTCCTGTAGTCTGTTAAGTTTGACAACACTACTGCTATTAACAAAATAATAATAATGAAAACATGAAACTTAAATGTTTATTATTTGAAGTATGATCGAGATTTTCTGAAAATAAACTGAAATCTATTCATCTGTACATCTTGGCAAGCTTGCTTATTCCATGATGAAACTGTGGGGAGTCCAAGTCTACCCCTGGAGCATTTAATGTGAAGTCATAACCAACCGCAAGTCTCTCTCTCTCTCTGTTATACACTCACCAGCCACTTTATTAGGTACACCTGTTCAACTGCTTCTTAACGCAAATATCCAATCATCCAATTACATGGCAGCAACTCAGGCATTTAGACATGTAGACATTATCAAGAAAACCTGCTGAAAGTTCAAACTGAGCATCAGAATGGGGAAGAATGGTGATTTAAGTGACTTTGAACGTGGTATGATTGGTGGTGCCAGATAGACTGGTTTGAGTATTCTACTGTGATCTACTGGGATTTGAACACATGGTTAAGGGTTTTCAGAGAATGGTCAGAAAAATGGAAAATATCTATTGAGCGGTAGTTCTCTTTGGCAAAAATGTCTTGTTGATGCCAGAGGTCAGAGGAGAATGGCCAGACTGGTTAGAGCTGACAGGCAAGAGTAAGTCAAATAACCTCTTGTTACAACCAAGGTATGCCAAAGAGCATCTTTGAATGTACAGCATGTCAAACTTTGAAGCAGATGGACTACAGCAGCAGGAGACCACACTGGGTGCTGCTTCTGTCAGCTTAGAACAAGCAACTGAGGTTTACAATTGACACGGGCTCACCAAAATTGGACAACAGAAGATTGAACATATGCTGGGTCAGAATTTGGTGTCAACTACATGAAAGCATGAATCCAATCAGCCTTGTATAAGTGGTTCACGCTGGTGGTGGTGTAATGGTGTGGGAGATACTGTATTTTCGTGGCACGCTTTGGGCCCCTAAGTAGCAAATGAGCATCGTTTAAATTCCACAGCCTACCTGCGTATTGTTGTGGACCATGTCCATTCCTTTATGACTGCAGTGTACCCATCTTCTGATGGGTACTTCCAGCAGGATAACATGCCATATCACAAAACTCATTATCTTAAAATGATCCGACTGCTTCTCCTTAGTGTGCGTTCACCCCCCTCCCCCTTCATAACACAAGCAGCGTTATACGTCCTGCGAGAAAGAGATTTAACCACGCCTGAACATATCTGAACATGACAATAAGTTTACTGTACTCAAATGGCCTCCACAGTCATCAGATCTCAATCCAGTAAAGCACTTTTTGGATGTGTTGGAATGGGAAATTCACATCATGGATGTGTAGACAACAAATCTTGAGCAACTGTGTGATGCTATAATTTCAATATGGACCAAAATCCCTGAGGAATGTTTCCAGCACCTTGTTGTATCTATGCCACAAAGAATTATAATAGTTCTGAAGGCAAAACGGGGTCAAACCCAGCACTAGCAAGGTGTACCTAATAAAGAGGCCAGTGAGTGTGCTTTGCTAATAAAAAAAAGTCTCCAATCCACCTAACGCAAAATGGCTTTGGGAAGTAGGAGAATACTTAAGGATCTGGAGAAAAAGCCACACGGATTTGGAGTGAACATGCAGGACTAAAACCCAGATTGCTGGAGCAGTAAAGCAGCAGCACTACTCGCTGTACCACCCTGCACCTGTACTCATAATATGATCTTCATTGTCCTGTACACTGGTTCTTGATCATTCTTGTATTGACTTTAACTTTCTACAGACTGCTCTTTCTCCAGTTACCAGTGTTTGGTCTGGCTTAGATCTTGTAGCATTTCCAAAACACATGATCCCAGAAGTGTTTGGAGATTTATTTAGGGACCTTAATGCACTGTGAAACTTGACAAAATGCATGTACCCCAACCCTGGCAGTTTTAAGAAGTGGACAAGGTGCATGTGTCAGCCCACTCTTACAGCCTAGGGTGTTTTGAGGGTACACACATGAGGGGGCCCTGTGGTGGACTTGCTGGGCTGATGTCTGCCCAAAGAAAGTGGCATAGGCTATCACCAAACTAACCAGGATAAAGAGAGTTTAGGAATGGTGGGAAATAGCTGTAAACTGTGATATTTTAAAGATTTGTGTACCCTCTATCTATTTATACAGTTAAGTCAACAAATATTTGAACAGAGACAACTTTTTTCTAATTTTAGTTCTGTACATTACCACAATGAATTTTAAATGAAACAACTCAGATGCAGTTGAAGTGCAGACTTTCAGCTTTAATTCAGTGGGTTGAACAAAACAATTGCATAAAAATGTGAGGCAACTAAAGCATTTTTTTAACATAATCCCTTCATTTCAGGGGCTCAAAAGTAATTGGACGATTGACTCAATGGCTATTTCATGGGCAGGTGTGGGCAAGTCCGTCGTTATGTCATTATCAATTAAGCAGATAAAAGGCCTGGAGTTGATTTGAGGTGTGGTGCTTGCATGTGCAAGATTTTGCTGTGAACAGACAACATGCGGTCAAAGGAGCTTTCCATGAAGGTGAAAGAAGCCATCCTTAAGCTGCGAAAACAGAAAAAACCCATCCGAGAAATTGCTACAATATAACGAGTGGCAAAATCTACAGTTTGGTACATCCTGAGAAAGAAAGCAAGCACTGGTGAACTCAGCAACGCAAAAAGACCTATACGTCCACGGAAGACAACAGTGGTGGATGGTCGCAGAATCATTTCCATGGTGAAGAGAAACCCCTTCACAACAGCCAACTCTCCAGGGCTTGGTAGGCGTATCGATATCCAAGTCTACCATAAAGAGAAGACTACATGAAAGTAAATACAGAGGGTGCACTGCAAGGTATAAGCCACTCATAAGCCTCAAGAGAAGAAAGGCTAGATTTGACTTTGCTAAAGAACATCTAAAAAAGCCAGCACAGTTCTGGAAAAACATTCTTTGGACAGATGAAACCAAGATCAACCTCTACCAGAATGATGATAAGGAAAAAGTATGGAGAAGGCGTGGAACAGCTCATTATCCAAACCATACCACATCATCTGTAAAACACGGTGATGGCTTGGGCATACATGGCTGCCAGTGGCACTGGGACACTAGTGTTTATTGATGATGTGACACAGGACAGAAGCAGCCGAATGAATTCTGAGGTGTTCAGAGACATACTGTCTGCTCAAATCCAGCTAAATGCAGTCAAACTGATTGGGCAGCGTTTCATGATATAGATGGACAATGACCCAAAACATACAGCCAAAGCAACCCAGGAGTTTATTAAAGCAAAGAAGTGGAAAGTTCTTGAATGACCAAGTCAGACACCTGATCTTAACCCAGTTGAGCATGCATTTCACTTGTTGAAGACTAAACTTCGGACAGAAAGGCCGACAAACAACAGCAACTGAAAGCTGCTGCAGTAAAGGCCTGGCAGAGCATTAAAAAGGAGGAAACCCAGCATCTGGTGATGTCCGTGAGTTCAAGACTTCGCGCTGTCATTGCCAGCAAAGGGTTTTCAACCAACTATTAGAAATGAACATTTTATTTCTAGTTATTAAATTTGTCCAATTACTTTTGAGCCCCTGAAATAAAGGGATTGTGTTAAAAAAAATACTTTAGTTGCCTCTTTTTGTTCAACCCACTGAATTAAAGCTGAAAGTCTGCATTTCAACTGCATCTGAGTTGTTTCATTTAAATTTCATTGTGGTAATGTACAGAACCAAAATTAGAAAAAAGTTGTCTCTGTTCAAATATTTATGGACGTAACTATTTATATAGTGTGAAAAGTAAATAGCCATTTTTTAAAATAAAGGTATATAATTAATTTATAAGTAACACATTTTTAAAATAAACTATATAATACACTTATAATAAATAATACCTATTTTTGTAATTAGTAGCACAAGAAAAATCAAGGTGAACACCAGGGCAGTGAACGATTCTCCCTACCGGTACACCCACCCGACCTTAGGTGTCCTTTTTGTAAGTAATGACATACCCACCTATGACTTCTCCAAGCTGAGTCTGCGCACTCCTGTTTTCTGTGACATTCAGAGAGACAGCTGAAAGTTAAAAAGATTCTCATTTGTGGCTAAACTACATTTATAGACTCCTCTCCACTATAATAACAATATAATATCAGTTATTTGGGCACTTAAATCAAGCAAAGTTCTGGATCATGATTTAGGCAAGTGCTATTATTTCTAACAATTGTAACTGCTGCTGTTCAAAGTAGAGCAGAAAGTAAGTAATAAATCGGAACACAGTTTGTCGCAGGGTGTGTAATAATTAAAGAGGGACACCTACTATACCTGTCTGTCAGGTTCTGAGGCCTGAGTGTGTCATTATAGGCTGGTGTGTGAACCCTGGTCTGCGCCTACTGTGCCTGCCAGCTATGTTTAGGCCGTTAAAACAGCCCAGCTACATCATTTAGATTAAATACTCTGTCTCCACCCATCTAAAAACTGCACAGCATGGGAATTTCAGTTTCAGTTTATTTTAATAAAGTAGTACAGTAGAGTCACAGCAACAAATCAAAGAATAAATGTACATACCTGACTGCTTCAACCTGTAAATAAAAAACAGAAGGTTAGAAATTATAATGGCACACTGGTCTTCATCGCTTTTGACATTCAGCATACAGAACACCAGCATCAGTGAATCAGTTATTCAGAAAGTCACACTTGAGTAAGCTAAAGGTGACCCACATAAGCCTATTAGATGTCAAGACCCATCTTCAACATCACAGAAATGTATGCAGTACTTTCCTCATGACTGTAACAGTGCCCAGCTGAGCACTGACATGATTTCAAATTACAAAAGTTGTACTGAAAGTTATAAGCACATTGTGAAGAAATGGCTGACAGTATGTAACACATGCTATTGTAAGCAGTAGGTCCATCTGTCATGAAAGGTGACATCAACAATCACCCCATGACATGTTCACAGCCCAGGTGGTCAAAAAGGACACTCATTTTGACAAAGTGCTTGCATGACACAGGAACGCCCCACAGCTGGCATAGCACCTGACTTGAACGTGCATGTGGTGGTGCTAGCAGTGTCAGACTGGGAGCAAAGCACTTTAAAGAAGTGAGCCAAGCCATAGGCATTCGGCCCCATGACATTGCCTGTGAAATGCCCCTTCTAAAAGCAACAAATTAAAAAGGATGAGTGCACCGCAGAGAATCAATGGATGACAATCCAAGAAGTGAAGCTGTGCAGGCCACAAAGGTATCTTCTTAGTTCTACTGAAAGGGAGATCTTCAAGCTTCTAGGAGAGAACAGCACTGACCCAGATGGGGCTATTTAGTAAAAAGAGCAAAGGGGCATTGGCATGTAGTCATTTTCTGTTTAAATATTTATTTAATTATTGTTCTTATAATTGCTGGTAGTTTGTGTTTACATTTTGAATAAAGCAGCAAATATGGAAGAGAATGAGAAATTGGAGAAGAAAACCCTCCAGAACTGAAGTTGAGGACATCAATCGTTAATAGACAAGATGTTAATAATAGGCAACATCCTCCCACAATTGCCCTCCACTTGGCCATCACCCACCTTATGAATTCCATTTGAGCCCAAGGTCAGTAACCACAGGCAACCCAGAATGGACACTCACTGAGCACCAAACCAAAAAGGATGTAAAAGAGGGGCCCAGTGTGAGCTGGCGATGTGAAACAAGACCATGAGACTATTAGACAAGTGGAGCATTTGAAAGAGAGACAACCCAAGGTGCCATTTGTCACAGTGACAGGATTAACAGGATATACATTCCTAAATGAAACGTTACACTTACACCTAGCAACGGGTAGGGCCGAGCAGATATCAAGGGCAACACTTTTTAAGACCTGATTTGGAGATTTAGGTGCCATCCTGAAGTTCATGGATGGTGACTGAGATTCTGAGGAGAACAGTGCAGACTGAACATTAAAATCCCCCAGCACTACAACCAAAAAGTCACGAGAATAGCAGAGAGGGCACAGGAGGACACTAAATAAGTCAGATTAGCTGCAAAGTGAGGAGTTCAGACGAGACAACTGGCAGAGCAGGAACTGCACGAACAATAGAAGGAACATTAGAGTCAGGCCAAGTGTGATTTTGTCGTATAAAAGTACAGAGGAAGCCCCACCTGAATCGCAACAATGAACTCATGGCTGTAGGTGAAACATATAAAGCCTGCTCTGTTAACCATAATAATGTCATTAATCACAGCAGCTGTCATATTATTAAGAGGCTGAAAATTAAGGTATGCAAAAACTGGAAAACCTCCTCACATGACATTTCAGTCAACCAGATGACTACAGGCAGGTGCTTATTCCTTCCACAAGTGCATCTCAATTGCTTTTCAATGGACTCACATCCCATTCAGCATTGAAGGCTGCCGAGGTGACTGCCTTCTTTCTCTAGTCCTGTACTTGGTGGATTTTCATGTTTCAATACACTCATCAGGCAGGTGTAGAGAAAAACAATGGCGTGTTCTGAAGAAAGGAAGTAAGGAAGGAACTCTGCTGAGTACAAGGTGTAAGAGAAGATAAACCCTAACTGAGGCACAGGATGCTCAACAGCCCAGTAAGAAATCAGGAGAGCAGTGGCTTTTATATTCTTGTAAAGGGTCAAACGCAGATAATGGGGGGAAACAGACTTTCAGCTTGACCTGTTTGGAAACCTGCTATGAGTGTTAAGATTTGAACAATCCCAGAAGCTTGGGACAGAAAGGCTACTTACAGAATGTGTGATCTGGTTAGCTGAGTGCCCCCTCGAGTTTATAATATACATGCCATCTTCAGTGCACTAACTAGGCATTGTTAAAAACTACACACTGACTAACTTAACTAAGGAAATCAATGTGGTGCAGTGTGTCAGGGGTCCATGGCAGTGCAAGGCTTTAAGAAGTGTGCGGATCAGGCCTTGTGGTTGTAGGTGTGTGCAGGCAGAAAGCTGTGCGCCCCCAGAGTGTTTAATTTAGGAATAGATTGATTGCTCATTGACATGTAAGTGCAATTAGCACAGACACACCTTATTGATTCTCTTTAGGTTGCAATGGAAAGCCTACCCTCAATATGACAAAAGGGGTCTGAGTGGAAGAGGGGAAAACCCAAGAGAGAGAGTGCAGAATCGGATGACTGAGCCATGGTGGAGCAGATGAGAGAAGGCGGTTAGGATGTCCCATGAGGAACAATGCTGTCAGGTGTAGGTGCCAAATGATGGTGTCAACACAACATTTTGGGACTCGGAGCACCCCAGTGGTGACCAACTGAGATGGCTGGACTGCATTTACTGGTGTCTCAGCTCTGCCGAAAAGACCCAGAGGGTGAGCAGGGAAGTTGGGGGATGTAGAAGCACGGGAGATGAGAGGCAAGACAGAAAGAGAGAACCGATTCTGACTTTGGTGCTAATTATTTATTTATTGGTTTTACCTTCACGGTTGCACTATATTTATAAGGAATCATTTATGGAAAGTTTTGCACTACACTGCACTGTACGTTTTGGACACTCTTGATTGTGCTTTGATTGCTATGAACAAACACACTCTGCAATATTGCACCATGACTGGTTGGTTGTTCCCTCATTTGTTTTAATCCTGGGAAAGGAAGACACCCTGGGTCATGGGCATCGGGGGCACCCGAAAAAGTAAGTCCACACTTGCTAATATTATCCTATGGTGTATTTTTTTTTCAGTTAGCACATTGTTGAAGTAGCCACAGAGGAATCCTGTCTAAGTACAGCTTCACGTTTCTGAGGCACACTGATGGTGTCGGACAGCTATGTTTAGAAAATAAAGATATTTTTCAAGATGGGAAAATAAGTGGTGTCCTTTTACTCTGTGCTTCACTCTGTTATATTGATAGCATGTTATTTTGAAGAATATTTCTGGACACTTCATTATATTGCATGATTTTTTTTTCTGAAGTTTGTTGTGATAGGACACGAGGAAACAACTTGGGGCCGTTGTACTTTTGTGCCTACTGTATAATTAAGGTAGTAGTCAACAACCGAGGAGTACATACAGTGGCATACTGTACTTTGTGTAGTCAGTGAATGGCAGATAGTGTGAGATTTTTTGGTAATGAAGACAGACATTTCAAGGTGAGGTAAATCTTCTTACAAGAGAACAGAGGGTGGTAATGTTCTGCATGATGGTTAACACAAGTACATGTGACAACACTGAACCAATAAACTTCTATCTACTGCTGTTGAGGCACTTCTTAAAGACATAGCTCTTTATAAAGCCTGATGGGACAACTAGAGCTTTTCAACTTTCCACTTCTCCTGTGACTGTTCTAACACAATCAACAATCAAACTACTCTGATCTTGTTTGACTTCTACATTTGGGGTAATAGCCATACTAGACAGCAGACAAGGAGACCCAATGTCCCTGCTATTACCTGTGGCAATTCTGGAAAAGCCCATAGGAAAATGGAAAGGCAGGAGCATGCTGGGATGGTCTTACAGGAAATTCACATCAATGATCGGCAATTTGCAGATGACATAGTTTTGCTGGATGCAGATGAGCATCATTTGCAAATGCAACTGACAAACGTGCAGCAGAATGTAAAAAAATGAATTTTACACCAGAAAAGACCAGGTCAAAGTGATGGTGATAGGTAACAATAGCATTCCACACATGTACTCAGAAGGGGAAGGTTTGGAATGTGTAGACCAGTCTTTATATCTGAGACAACATCTGATAATACATAGGGAACTGGAATAGTGAGCAATGCTTTTGCAAAACTGAGCAGCATATGGAAGAGTAGGATGCTCTGTGCCACAAATAGACTCTGGATTCTGCATGCATGGATGATTTCTACATTGCTATACATTTGGGAATATTGGACTCTAAAAAAGATGGCAATTGAGAATTTGGATGAGTTCAAAATACAGTCATACCTCGGTATACGTCTGCTTTGGAATAAGTCCAACTTGGTATACGTCCTGTTTGGACACAAAACATTTTGCTTGGTATATGACCTTTGTTTGGAATACGACTCGTGTGCTAGAACACCGCGTGCTACCCTTGTTTACCTCTCTCGAGACAAAGCCACGACTGCCCTCGAGCATCAGTGCACCAGTTGCTAGCATTCAGTGAACAACCCACGCTATAACTCTCTTTGAATTTTCACGTGTGTGGTATAGCGGGTCCACAGCTACTGTCAAAGCCCAGTTTTAAAATAAATAATCACAGCGCTCGCGGCTTGGTAAGGGGGCATGGTGGTTTTGTGGCTGAAGCGGTTCTCAGGGTGATTCGCAATGTGGCCGTTTCTCACCAAAGTGCACAGGTGAGAGACCATCCGCATTCGTGATTGTTCCTGGGGCTGCTTATCTTGATAAATAGAAGTGCGAGTTGGCTAGAAGGGGAGGAAAAATAAAGAACGGACGACAGAGAGAGAGAGAGCGAGCGAGCGAATGAGCGCGCATGAAGTAGCTGAAGTAGGCAGAGTGAAGGTCAGCTGCAAGTAGGGCGACTCCCCTGTTGGGAAGCAGGGGGGCCACCAGGTAAAAAGGCTGTATTTTAACCTCGTCGTTTTTAAGAAGACTTTTTTCTATTGTTTTTAACCTCCATGTTTCACTTCTGATTTTATGGATTATTTATTGGAGCTTTGGAGACTGCACTTTAATTTGAACACCTTGTTTTGTTGATTGTTTTAATAAAAGCACTTTGCACTTTTTCACCATCCCCTTGCTTTGTTGTTACCGATGAGCTTAGCAGTGAGGCACATTACTGACGGTGTAGGGTTCAAGGGCTCCCCGACAGCAGATGGGAGCAAACCCGCATCGTCACGTGATTTTGTGTTTTTCCAAGTAAATTTGAATTGATTGTTGAAAAGTATGAAGGTGACATGCGTATCCGGGACATGGCTGTTGCATACCGTTTGCCAAGAACGACGGTATCTACGATTGTGAAAAACAAAGACGTTATTAAAAAGTAAAGTGAGGTTAAATTTTCATTTATTTCATGTAATTGCTTTTGTATTTATGTATTTTAGTATTAAGCAGTGTTTAAATTTTTTTATACAACCCCATCAATGTATAATATGCCAATAACAATAGGATTTTTTTTCATGGGAACGGATTAATCATTTTTTCTTATGGGAAAAACTAGTTTGGTATAAGTCAAAGGATCTGGAATGGATTAAGGACATATACTGAGGTACCACTGTAAATTGTTACTGCAAAATAATAAGTTGGATGGACAAGGTGAGTAATGAAAAGACAGACCTGAGAAGATCTTAACAAAAGAAGGGTGTGGATTAAAGTGGGGTACCAGGACTGTCTGAGCATGTATGCAGGAGAAATGACAGACTAATAAAAACAGTGATGACTGGAAGAGTCAAGAGAATGAGGACAAGAAGCCAACAGAAAAAAATGGATGGATTATATCAAGGAATGGACTAAGGTGATCATTCACTGAGCAGTCCACATTGCCCAAACTAGCCAAGAAATATGGGCAAAGAAGAAGACTCCCAATACTGCCCTAACAATCTAGATGGCTATTGGGGTATAATGAAGATGAGAATGTTAAAAGAATAGAGATTGCACTTTTTAAATATATACTTACAGCAATTCCTTGCTTGCATCAGGGCTTGAGTCACAGCAGGCATGTTTTATTAAGTAACCCAGAAGGCCAAGCAGCAGAACAGAGGCAATCACAATCACAAAGGGAACATACCAGGAATGCAAAGAGTAGCTGTTCTTCATCATCTTCATGTATATAAAGCTGTTCTATAAAGGCAAACCAGCTTGCATTAGACTGGGACCTCCTAACATTCTGTCAGTTGGTTTGTTCATCATTTCTCTGTATTCTACTTTCAATACAACAGGTAACTGTCCTAGCGGCAATGTTCTCAGAAAGTCCATCGGAAAGCACAACTGTATACCCATGGGCAACAGTGAAAAAAGAATATGAAGATCAAAATAAGTAAGTACTTCTTCATACTAAAAGTGCTATGAATCTGGAACAAACTACCAAACCATGCAGTTAAAATGAAAACCTTGCAAGCCTTTCAAAAATATCTTAATGAGACACTAGGATAATTGAACTTGGTGATCTCTCTGGTTTGTCAAACCTCTAAATGTCTTCTTATGTTCTTGTTTAAGAATTATCAGTTAGTATAATGTGGTGCCCAGACAAAACCCATGCAAACATGAAGGTAAAAAAAGGTTTTCAAATGTGAGATGATACAAATCTCAGGGTGAAAACCACAAGAAGACAAGAAGAACACCCTTCAGAAGACTTGTACAGTAGTTTAATTTAGAGATTAGTTCCATAAGGAGGCAACGGTATTCTCATGTAATGGGTGCAACTAGAATGATTGCAAAGTTGTTCTAGTCATGTAATTTTGTCACATCTTATCAATTTCAAACACATTATAAATTTCATCATTCAAGATTGAAAAATGTCCTATTATGATTAATAAGAAAGATGAAAAATTGTGTCACCTGTGTTGTTGATGGAGTAGTCGTAGAATGAGGGTTGTAAACGTCAAGGGTGATTGTCACTGAACCGGTCTGTACAAGGCCTTTTGGCCCAGGAACCCCTGCCAACAGGTTGTCATCCGTTATATAAACTATGAGCCTATATTTCCAGATTTTGTCATGGCCTTCCAAAAAAACAAAGGGCTCTGCCAGGACCAGATTAGTTTGATTAGTGCCTGCCGCAGGTGACAATGAAAAATGATTGTTGACATTACCTATGGGCAAAAAATTAAATTAGAAAGAATTTCTAGTGACATAGGTGCAAAAGTGAACATTCCTAAAAGAGACATATTTGATTGAAAATGTTATCTTAAGCTCCAGTCTGTGTCTTAGAGCATATTCTTACCTTTTGTGGGTACACAATGCTGCATCTTCCCCTACATTGGGGTACAGAGATTGAATAAATAATTTACTGGGCTAACCATTAAGATTGCAAGTTTCTCTGCAGGTCATTTAGCCTAATGAAGGGACAGAATTTGTATAACAGCCTGTATAAGCTAGGTATTGCTGTGCGCAGTTCAGGACACCACGCTACAAGAAGAACATAGCAGCACTTGAAGCTGTGCAGAGGAGAGTAACCAAGCACATCCCAGAGATAAATGGAACATGTCCTACTGTGACACACTCAGAGAATTAAACCTGTTTAATCTGAAACGGAGGAGACTGTGTGCGGACCTAATCCAGATCTCCAGATTCTCAAAGACATTGGTAAAGTAGATTCAGCAGAATTCTTTCAACTTAAGCGTGAATTACAAACTTGAAGACACCAGTGGAAATTAAGGGGAAGTGCATTTAAGACTGAAGCCATAAAGTACTTCTTTATGCAAAGAGTTGTTGGACTCTGGAACAAACTACCGAGACATGTAGTTGAAGCAGAAACCTTGGTAACCTTTAAGTATCTGGGTGAGATATTAGGCCAGCTTAGCCCGTAGTTAATCAAACATGCTTGATGGACAGAATGGTCTACTCAAATTTCTTATGTGCTGTATTACTATGTAATATTCCATTGAGGAATAGAGAGAAGCTGAAGGGCAAAAGATGTTTGAATAAACAACTCCCATTATATCTTCCTTGCTCCTTTAGCTTCATGTATATAGTAACAAAGTAAAGGTGCACCAAAAGTCAGCTGAATATGATTGCTCATTCTAAATCGTCATGAGGTGTCCACAGTTGGGTGATTTAAATGGATAACTCCAAAACATGAGAAAGAATAGGGAACACCTACAATAAAGACCTGGATGGACCTTGGACCGCTCAGTCCCAGAAGACCAACTCCAGGGTATGTCTGCTTAGGTCCACGTATCACAATGAATTTTATTAAACTTTGTAGTATGAATGGCCCAGTGGGGTCTAGGCAGTCTTTTGAGCTTGAAACCCCTAAAGATGTTGTTTTTTTATCCTCCAGCTTAAGTTTTTTTTTTTTTTTTTTTTCTGACCTCCCAGTCATCTGAACTTATCATTGTACTCATTTGTAGAGTATGATATGGCATATAAGGACACTACTTTTTTACTAATCATATATATGTTTTATAAGATTATATAGTTTTATAACTTATTCATTATTATTCTTAATGTGTTTTTCTTTTCTTGTAACTTTCTCATTGACATCTTATAAGGCACTCTGAGTGACATTCTTTGTATAAAAATGTGCTATAGAAATAAAAGTTGTTGATATTATTAGTGGATATGGAAGCAGTAAGTAAAAGTGAACAGCCTTTCTCCTGATAGCAACAATTAATAACTTTGACAATTAGTATTATAAAATTGGAGACCAATAACTTTGTTGAATAATGATAATAAAATTCTAGCTATGATATTTGCTAATCAAATAAAAGCAGAACTGAGAAGTCCGGTTATAGATGACTCTCAATCAGGAGTTCTAAATGAAAAAAAAATATTTGTGGTGATATCTGGTTAATATTAGGCTATTAGTTGGTTTTAGTGAACTAGCCACAGTACCTGTCAACGGCAGGTAATAAAATCATTTTCAAATATTTGCCATCTTTTGCAGTACATGTACCTTCAGTGCCTTTCCTCTATATTTGCATGTGTGAATGTCTCTTAATCTGTGTTAACCTTTCTCCAGCGTGTTCCTGTAAAGCCTGCTTCTCTCACCCTGTCATTAATTTCAGGGAGCCTTTCTCACCTCCTGTCTGGTTTAATACTTGCTGTCTTTGAAGTTGACTCTCTCAGCATGCACCTTTACTCTTCTTTGTGCATCTCACACTTGCATTTCATCTTTCAATTACATCAGCAAACTCAAACTGATCAATCAAATTACTCTGAGGGACTGGATACACAGACCTTAGTGTTTTATTATATAGTAGATAGTAGTTTGATTTTATTTTTGGAATTTTATAAAAAAAAAAAAAAAACTTGCCAGTATTGAGCAGGATTATTATTCTTCCAAAACAGTGGTTAAAATACTCTGTGATTGTAACAATTGTATAAAATAATTTGTTGTCACACATTTGCTGTGAGAAGAAATATTTGTTAGGAAGCTTTTATATCATCTCTTGCACTTTTGTTGGCTTTTTCAGATGTTAACTACATTTATTAAACAATAAACTTTTACTGGCAGAGCAATTTTAGAAAAGAGATTAAAATTTGTCAACTGGCATAAGATTTTCTTAAAAAACAAAAAAATTAAAAATATCAAATCATAGATTCCACAATTATATTCTCAGGAGCTGGGTTTATTTTTAGATAAGTGGAGTTGTGAGTTATTTGTTTTGAATCTTTGCCAGCTAGATAACATCTTAGGAATTTCAGTCAAGGAAAGCATAAATTACCAAGGGACAGAAATTTCTAAACACCAAATAATTAGATTAGTAAGGAATCAAGATCCAGTAATGGGAAAAATTAAGGAAAGATATACTTTGTGGTTCAAAAAGGAATTACTGCATGTTTAGTAGGTCACACTATATATGATTATAAAACCAGATGGCTATCCAGAGTTATGTGCTGCATATAACATGAGCCAGAGAAGAGTTAAAGAATCACACACTGTTTTAAACAACGTTATATGGAGAATTAAAGTCCTCTTTTTTAAAATGTAATACACATGTGAATGAAGGCCTGAATGTGTGAGATATTAAAATATCCAAAACAATGTGTAACATTATGTGGTTACAAAAGTATATACATATGAAAATGCTACATGGCATTTTTTTCCTAAGCTTATTTTTCATACTGTAGTTGCAACTGAATGTCCATTAAGGCATAACTTTGACGTGGCAAAATAAAAATCTAAAAATAAATTAACAGTTTTCTAGAAAATTAGGTTATTTGTAATGGATTTTTTGGGCAAATATATAAATTTAAGTATTTAGAATTTACTAAAAAAGTAAAATATCCTGTTACTGGTAAAGAATATGCAACTGTATTTCATGAGATTCTTAGTGGAGTATTAACATTACTGAGAAATCAAGATGCTGGTCAAACAAATAAAATCATTTTTTCTATAGATTCCTTAAATGGCGGAACTTTAATAGATGTTAATAGTCTATGCTTCAGTAATGCTGACCTTCCCATTAAAGATTTTTGGAAGGAATTTAAAGTAGTGTGCTATATGGTTAGCATTTAATAAATACAATTAAAAACAAATCTTATAAAATGATTATGATTGTGATGATGTTCTTTGTGGCTTTCAGAGAAATGATATATGAACAAACAAAATGTATATTATTAATTGGAATTGTAATTTTGGAGAAATTCTACATTCACAAGATGAAGTGGAGCGAATTAAATCCCAAATGTGTATTGCTTAAAGGTAAAATAAAACATTATGTATCGCCATCATTCAATTATCTCAAAATCGGAAGGCAACTGTAACTTGGAAACCTCTGAAAAATTTAATTTATTTTGAAAGGGATCGCTATGCCATATTTTAGTAATTTATTAACATGTTGATAAATCCTTGTTGACATACAGTTGTGCGTGAAAGTTTGTGAACCCTTTAGAATTTTCTATATTTCTGCATAAATATGACCTAAATCATCATCAGATTTTCACTCAAGTCCTAAAAGTAGGTAAAGAGAAACCAGTTAAACAAATGAGACAAAAATATTATACTTGGTCATCTATTTATTGAGGAAAATAATCGAATATTACATATTTGTGAGTGGCAAAAGTATATGAACCTCTAGGATTAGCAGTTAGTTTGAAGGTGAAATTAGAGTCAGGTGTTTTCAATCAATGGGATGACAATCAGGTGTGAGTGGGCACCCTGTGTTATTTAAAGAACAGAGATCTATCAAAGTCTGCTCTTCACAACACATGTTTGTGGAAGTGTATCATGGCACGAACAAAGGAGATTTCTGAAGACCTCAGAAAAAGAGTTGTTGATGCTCATCAGGCTGGAAAAGGTTACAAAACCATCTCTAAAGAGTTTGGACTCCACCAATCCACAGTCAGACAGATTGTGTACAAATGGAGGAAATTCAAGACCATTGTTAACCTCCCCAGGAGTGGTCGAACAACACAGATCACTCCAAGAGCAAGGCGTGTAATAGTCAGCGAGGTCACAAAGGACCCCAGGGTAACTTCTAAGCAACTGAAGGCCTCTCTCACATTGGCTAATGTTCATGTTCATGAGTTCACCATCAGGAGAACACTGAACAACAATAATGTGCATGGCAGGGTTGCAAGGAGAAAGCCACTGCTTTCCAAAATAAAATTGCTGCTCGTCTGCAGTTTGCTAAAGATCACGTGGACAAACCAGAAGGCTATTGGAAGTTTTTTGGTTTTGTGGACAGATGAGACCAAAATAGATCTTTTTGGTTTTAATGAAAAGCGTTATGTTTGGAGAAAGGAAAACACTGCATTCCAGCATAAGAACCTTATCCCATCTGTGAAACATGGTGGTGGTAGTATTATGGTTTGTGCCTGTTTTGCTGCATCTGGGCCAGGACGTCTTGCCTTCATTGATGGAACAATAAATTCTGAATTATATCAGAGAATTATAAAGGTAAATGTCAGGACATCTGTCCATGAACTGAATCTCAAGAGAAGGTGGATCATGCATCAATACAACGACCCTAAGCACACAAGTCGTTCTACCAAAGAACGGTTAAAAAAGAATAAAGTTAATGTTTTGTAATGGCCAAGTCAAAGTCCTGACCTTAATCCAATCAAAATGTTGTGGAAGGACCTGAAGCAAGCAGTTAATTTGGGGAAACCCACTAACATCCCAGAGTTGAAATTGTTCTGTACGGAGGAATGGGCTATAATTCCTCCAAGCCGGTGTGCAGGAATGATCAAAAGTTACCGGAAACGTTTAGTTACAGTTATTGCTGCAAAGGTGGTCACACCAGATACTGAAAGCAAAGGTTCACATACTTTTGCCACTGACAAATATGTAATATTCAATCATTTTCCTCAATAAATAAAGACCAAGTATAATATTTTTGTCTCATTTGTTTAACTCGTTTCTCTTTATCTACTTTTAGGGCTTGAGTGAAAATCTGTTGATGTTTTAGGTCATATTTATGCAGAAATATAGAAAATTCTAAAGGGTTCACAAACTTTCAAGCACAACTGTATCTGAACCCTCTTAATCCTGAACATTTCATTGGGCACTTATTGTAAAATGATTTTGCTTATTTCTTAAGCAAATAATTTAAAACACACACACAAAAGAATAACCTTTGACATGTACCTCTGAGAAGGTGCTAAACCCTTCCTCGGGGTCAATGGCATTCCTACAAGGTACTGCATTGCCAGGACATAGCGCCCTCCGGTGGCCCCTGGTGTGGTGCTGTCCTGAGCACTAATGCACATTAAACTGCTCAGCCCTTGAGTTTGGTCCCTGGTTGACCTGCATCTGCTAAAAGCTAGTAGGGCCTGGTAGTCCATCCAGTGTTTTGTCAGAAGGCAATGAGCACCCCCTCAGCACAGGGTTTTGCACTGCTCTCTGGGCAGACTCCTTCTTCCTTTTTCATTGGAGGACTGATCAGAACGCAGTGGTTCTCTAACCCCAAGTGAAATCTTACATGACTTAGCTGGCGGCACTCTCTTTTCCCTGCCCTGAGTTTTCTCCGTTTCTTTGATGTGAGATGTTTTTTATTTTTACAGACCCTTCAGATTTTGACCTTGGACCAAGGTTGGGTCATCCTCAGACATTTTGGGGCATCCTCTGACATACTGAACTGTTTCAAGTTTAGGATTGGCCCCAGCACACCTGAAGTGATCAACATAATTTCCTCTGAAAAGACTCACCTGAACTTATGGTATAGCGCATTGATCTTGGTCCCGAGTCTTTGTCAGTGCATGTCATTGTGAGAATGGTGTCTCCAAGTGGCATATCAACAGACACTGGGACTTCATTACTGCTTAGATCACAGACTGGTGGGTTAACATTGGCTGGGAGGATGTACACAATGACCTGGAATAAAAGGGGACACCTGTAAGTCAGAGGTGCATGCTAAGTTGATGCTCACACCACAAAGCCTCATAAGTGAAGACATATTCTTGGCTGTATCTGTGGCATGATACAGCAACAGATTAGCTGAGGAAGAGGGCAGGAATAAGGCTATCAGAGGACAATAGGGCACATATTACAAAAAATATACACTGCATTTAAATGGTATATTTTCTGATTTTAGGGAAATGTGCAGAAATTACAGGAAAAATAATGCAGCACGCACAGCAAGAGTTATATTGCTCTTACACAATATAGTAGCTAAGCTCAGGGTTATGTGACGTTGGACCAGTCACCATTGCATCGCAATGCAGCACAGGATTCAGTTCTGCATGAATGGTTTGCCTCCCTCTCACGCTCACACAGGGCAAATTATGGGTTGGCCATAAACATAAACTACACATCTTTGGGAATTAGAAGGAAAAACAGTATTACCCCTGGGAAGAATGTGCACACTTCACCCAGGTATCATCTTGGTGTGGGATTTGAACTCAGCAGGATCTGTAAGGTGGCAGTGCTACCCACTGTTTAGGATGGGCTGGAAAAAGCAATGCAGACATGAGCAAAAAGGACCATGACACGGTACAGGAGTGCTTGGCCACTGCACCACCATGCTATCACTGGCAAAAAACTGAATCTTTATTCTCAGCATACAATTTTTAAATCTGAGATAATAATGAAAATTTAATTTAGTTGCTGTTGTCACTAGTTATTTATCATCTTCAGTGGTCAAACAAGATAACTGGTGAGCTTTGTGTGCAGTCTTGGACAACAGGCTTTTTCAGCTCTTATGTCCTACTACTGTATCTCTTTTCGATGCTTGTTATCTTTCAAAAGAGCTGGACTGCCTTCAGAAACTGAAAAATCCTGGAAATATGGAGATGAATGCAAAGTATTACATGCAAGTAAAAGGAATGATCATTATAAATACAAGAGCAGCTCTGGTCTACAGTGAAATGATTTAGGAATTAAGTTGATATAGAACTCTCATCATCTGGACAACATGGGGAAGCAATGAAAGTGACAAATAAAATATTAGTTTAAATTTGGAGAAATATTGATTATATGAGGGGAAGTATAGCTAAAGTTAGAAAATAGGATTTATTAGATAATGGAATGAACCTTAAAAAACTGATAATATAATTTCTCAATGTAGTCTCCACCCTTCTCAATTCACTTGCACCACCTACCTTCCAGCAGAATAAAAGGTTTTTTACTGTCCTCACAACCACTTGTGCACCACTTTTTTCACAGCATCATCTGTCTTGAATCGACGATCACCCAGATATTTTTTTAGCGGTCCAAAAAGGTGGAAATCACACTGTGCCAAATCTGATGAATAAGGAGGATGTGGCAATACCTCAAAGTTCAGTTTCTCCAGACAGGCCTTGCTGTTCTTAACTGTGTGTGGGCGGGCATTGTCTTGGAGCAAAGGACTCCTTGAGACAGCAGTCCCCGCCACTTGGATCAATAACAGGCGTCACATTGGTCTCCAGCAAGTGACAGTAACTTGCACAGTGACTGTAGTACCCTTCGGCATGTAGTGTTCCACAATAACTTGTGTGCATGACTGGTTGCGAGGGCAAGACAAAACCTTTTATTCTGCTAGAATCCAGGCAGGTGGCGCAAGTGCATTGAGAAGGGTGGAGACGATGTTGAGAAATGACATTATTAGTTTTGTTAAGGTTCATTCCATTTCCTAATAAATCCCATTTTCTAACTTTAGCTTAAACCTAGACAACTTCTTAAAAGTATCTGAATGAGATAATGTGACAGCTACGCTGCCAGCAGTACTTTACGCAAACTTACATCCATTATATAAAGTTATTGCATTAAAACCAGACTGAAACAACTATTACACATTACTACAAATTGGGTAAAGAAAGTGTTTTTTCTCATCAAGAAGCTCTGTAAGAATATGCAGAAAGTAGATAAATAGTGAAACCAAGGGTCTGAATTTCAACTTTATGATATTTTGGACACTTAAGATGAAACGCATAGGAATTGAGCTGTTTTGAGTTAAATGGTCTCTTTTTTCTAGAAAGTTTCCAGCGTTTCTTATCTTTGTGGTGGTCATGCTTGAAAACACTTTTCTAACAATAAATGCATATTAGGGCTTCATTCTGTTTCAATCAAACTCAACATCTCCCTTCCTCTTTTACTTTGATCCACGACAGTCACAAGTTACGTTAAGCTCATTAGTACACTACTTGCTTTTTCTTTTTTGGATGCCGGCATATCTTTATTGGACAAACTCTAGCAATCCATCGACACTTTATGGGTGCAGTTACATGAATGTTTCTATATGCCAGAAGAGACACGTGGATGCATCTTTTAACCTGCTGACTAACAACACTGTGTGTCTTTTTTATTCTGTAAAAGATTTAGATGTTCTGTATTAAAAACACACTTCATTCTTACTTTAACAACATTGCTGTACAATTGCTGAGGTCCATGATATGTGGCTGTCACATCAAACACACACTCAAGTACTTCATGTTGAAGCCAGTCTAGTCTCATGATTAGCTGCAAGTTTCCATTGAGTGGATCCAACCAGAACACATCGGGAAACGGGCAGTTTGGTGGGCTAGAAATGGAGAAAGTCAGGTTGGATAAATGAAGGTGCTGGTCTTTGACCTGTATTCGACCAATTTGTGTTCCACCTGCCAAAACAAAAGAAAAAAACATCCAATTTCATTTTCAATTTATAACTAGAGAAGTGCCTGTATGTTTAACTGGGGCTCAAATCACGTTAGCTCAGCACATTTTATTAAATGTGATAATGAATGAAAATGTAATATGAAAAGAATAACACACTTTTTGATCATAACTTTGCAACGAATGCATATATTGCAATTGAGATGATTAAATGGGAGCCATTTTTAAGAGGTACACTAACAGTGTCGCAGACTGCAGAGAAAGTAGCCTCACAGGATTCTAGAAGAATTGTTTCAGGTTCATCAGAGTATTTAGTGAACCCATAGCTAAATCACATTTGAATTTTTCTGTTTATATATGGTGGACCTCAACTTCAGTGCAGCAATGTCACTACACAATGTTGCCAGTTTATCCTGTGACAAGACATCTAATGGTTCCCAGCCCCAGCGTGGGTGTCCACAGTTATTCCTAAATATCTTTGTTTCACATTTTCAGTTTTCCAAATTTCCCCCTATGGACAAATAAAGTTCTATCTATTTATCTGTTGTGCTCTTGGCCCGGACACAGACAGGTGGACATGTTGTTTCAACCACCACACGTTTTATTTACAATATGTACAATAATATTAAATGGTCACATAGACCTAAATAATGGTCACTAAGACCCAGTAGTGCACAAAAACCCCCCAAAATACTCAGTCCTGGCCACAATGCCTCTCTTCGGGCCGCCTCCACACCTCCTCTGTGCTTCGTCCTGCCTCCTCCCGACTCCAGCCTCGAATGAATGGAGACGGCCCCTTTTATCCTGTCCCCAGATGAGCACCAGGTGTTCCCAGCATTCCTTGCTTGGCCACGCCCACGGGTGTCTCCCAAAGTCTCCCAAAGTCTTCCCCCCATCACTTCCGCCACACCAGAAGTGCTGGGGCAACAGGTCCCCAAGGCACTGGGGCGCCTCCTGGCGGTGACCACGGGCCCCTACAGGGTGGGGCTTCCATGCCCTGTGCCCGTGGCCCCCAAAGCAACCAGGAAGGCAGCCCCCACGTGGTCCCAGATGGGCGCACGCCCACTCCCGGTGTTCCAAGGCATCCCGGCCGGGTCATCGCCCCTGGCATCCACGACACTGTTTTAGATTAATATCTCATTGCAGAAACTTACACCAACACTGACCTGTGCTAACACAAGGACACCACATTTAGTCGGATCACCTCAGTTCCATTCAAAACAGACAAGATGCAGCAAAGTGTCCTCCTGGTGAAAATGAAGCTCATGTCTTTGTCAAGGTAATTGCTGGCTAGTCGGGTTTAACCATAAATGCAATCCGCAAAACAACTTCATTTATATGAAACCTCCAGCCTTCAAATCTAGAATGAGCAGCCTGGCACCTCCACTTAAGGATGGATAGCTCATGAATTAAATTACCGGAGATGTCGGTGACACCGTGTGCAACACCACTCGATAAAATATGTTGAAGTTTGTGTTTAGTGGTTTGCATTCTGTGAGGTGACCTGTTTCCTTTTTTTGTTGCCCCTGTTGGTCAGGTTTGCAAAACATATTGTGTAATTAGAGTGCATCTTGTTATGCTGTCACACCCATGGATATTTTTAATGCTGCTTTTATTTCAGAATGCCCTCCATTAATTAATGTCTCTGTCTCTTTCTCTTTTGAGTTTTTATCTAAACCTACCAATATAAACACACCAGAATACTCTCATGGAGATATTTATTACTAAGAGACATCAGAAATACATTGGTAGTTTTACTTACACTCTTTATTTTAGTGACCACTGCCCTGTTGCTTGCATCAGAAATGAATGATTATCAAAATGTCAGTTCTGTTTAATTGTGAAAAGAGACTTGAAATACTTTACAGTGCAATCTATTTTTGTGTGATTTCATTTGGTGCAGCGTGGATAGTGGGATTCTAGCTGAAGATCCAGATGTTGCTCTTAACCATGTAATGCCTATTTTTACAACTGTTTAAAACTTTTAAAGTAAAAAAAAGCTTAAGTCCATAGTGTGAACATATCTATTAAAGGAATTTGGCCCAGACTCCTACCAGAAGCACAGCTTCAATTATTGACTGACAACCCCTTTGTCAATTAAGAATTGACTGCACTCCACTGCTAGAGAGTACAGCATTATGTCACAAGAAATCCCCTCCTTGCCCAGACAGCTAATTTTAGAAGAAGCTTGTCTTGTTACAGATAAAATGGTACAGTACTTTATGATGTTTATTGTACTTTCTCAGTCTGTACCTGTTTGACTAATCAGTCGTGCCTGATTACTCTGTGCATTTGGATGAAAAGGATGGCCAAAACCAAGCATTTTAGCTAGAATCTCAAATGCACTTTGATGCAGTCCATGAAAGACTAATCTGTGGTGTTGTGCTTTCTTTAACCACTGAACAACACCACAGCTTCTGCACCATTTATAGGTCAACCACTCACCCATACCTTTAATCTGATGTTCAAATTCTGGGCATTTCTACGGTTTGGAAAGCCTAAGAGTGGAAATTCTAGAGACTTTGATAATATATAAGCTTCCTTGTCTAACAAATTGCTCAGAACAACTAATAAATTCCCAGCTCTTCTGCTTTTATCTAACAATAATATTTTAAGCAGAATCAGTTAGCATTAAGGCCTGGTTGCCATATCATTTCAGAGCCTACTTTGATTGGAAGTTCTATTGTACTCTTACGGAGCAATGCAGAGCACTTCTTTGTTCTTTTTTTTTTCAAAAGCTTTGGTACAGATGATCATAATCACCATCAGAAAGACTCTTATTGGTCCAGGCGAGACGGCATGAAATTGGAGTTGGGCTTTTCGTAGTGTCAGAACTCAGTGTGTTGACTCAGAAAATATTCAGTCTAAGTTTACTGAAATAAAAAGGACATTCCTCAAGACACTGTGCTGCAGAGAGTTCTATTTGTGTTGCTCATAAATTATATTGATAGCATGCTAAAAACTGAAATATTTACCTTTGTGGGGAGGATACTGTTTTGTCTGCTCAAAATGTAAATCAACTCACTTAGCATATTATGTGAAAACTGCGCTCAATAACGCTCAAAAAGCCCTTATAGATGTGTTCAATAGTTGTAAATGTCAGGTGAAGCTAATTCAGGTTACTTCTGCGACACACAATATTTAATATGATGAGTGGCGTAACATCATGCCCTTGAATATAGTGCAGCTCCTACAGGGGGCGACTTTAAGGGTACACTGTGGACTGATTTGAGTGTGACACAGACAGGCAGACCATAACCCAGAAGAAGACCCCTGACCTTACCCCAGACTGCACCCCTGGCCCAGCACTTCCAAATCCAACAGCTTAAAAGGACAAACTATCTCCAAAATGATGTTAGTTATGATGTGACCAGTTAGGAAAGCACATGGGGGTTTCTTGACTCATCTTTTTTTTTTTTTTAAGTTTTAATCCTTTTCAAGGGCCATTAATTGTTTTATTTCTTGATACCCCAGGCCTTTTGAAACCTCAGTCATCTCTTTCTTGTTAGAGTACCTGTAGGAACCTTGGCACATGATGGGGCACTCTTTTAAAACAGTGAATAAGGGCATAGAGAAGTAAACTGGGTTGTGCATTCAGAGTTGAGCCATGCTTTACATTTGAGGACAGAAGAAGACTTGTTCAGTTTACTTTTCTTCCAGTTATTGATTAGGATGACAGAATTTATATGAATGCTTCTGAAGTCCATAGATGCTTAATACATATTTTAAAGCTACTTTGAAAGGTCAAATTTGAAATAACTGCAGATGTTTGTGAAGCATTAGTTGTTATTGCCGTTTTTGTGCGGTCCTACACAGGGCTGTGGTCTCAGTCAGGTTTCCTGCTAAAATATCTACAAACTTAAAATATGTCCTTTTTGATGTTAAGTTTGACTTGGAGTTTGTTTTTCAGAGTAGGGTTCACTATAGAATTGAGGTTTACTGGGGTTTTGCTTTCCCTTTGTTCCACTGCCACTAAACTTTTGGCCTTCAGCATGCACGATTTTCTTGAAATTTGAGTTTGGTTAAATTTCAATATTGGTGGATGGCTTTTATTGCACTTTGAAAAAGTCCTTTGTGGAAAGCGATGTAAGAAAGCACTCTACACATTATTAGAAAAAGGCTGAAACTGTTATTTGCTTTGTTTATGCTAATCTAACATGGTGGAAACGGCTTTCTTTAAAATATAAAAAAAAGTAGAAAATCAGAATCACATTTATTGGCCAAGTTTGCACACTGTCACGCATGCACACCTGAGGATCATCTTCAAGGCTCAACTGAGGTGATACCACCAAGGCTTACAGCTTCTTCTCTTTCACTCACAGATCTGAGAAGACACCCAGTGAAGACACCTTGTCCCACCTATGACTTCCTGATCAAGTCCCGTCCCTTCCAGACCCACTGCTATAAAGCAGGACAACAGACTGGAAAGAGGGGTCTTTTGAGGACCTGTCCCTGTACAATGGCTTTACTCTCCTCACTAAGAGTGGAAACTTTTAACTCTTCACATATAAATATGACAAACATAAACACAACTGATAAGTTCACACCTGAAGAAAATACAAGCCAAGGAGTGTGAATGTGTGCCTGCATAGTGCAACGTAGTGTAAGAAATACTGGATGATTACTGATTAAGACAAGAGGCAAATGAAGATACATTTGTATGACACAGTCGCCAGACAATTTGTCCCATCTTGAGGTTTAAAGACTTACCACCGGATGCTTCTGAGATATTAAACACATAAGGCGACTGGGTGAAGACCAGAGAAGGCTCATCTTCAGGTATCACTTCAATAATCACAAAGGCTGTGGCTGCGTGACAAAGAAAGATGAAATAGTAAGTTTAGGCCAGGCCTCGGTGAGACTGAACAGATTCTTCTTATCAATAGTTTCAGAAATATGTCAAATAATTTTAGGCACCTATTCTCAGCTTGTTTTATAATTATACAACATTTTCATTAACATGAGCTGCTCAGATAGGAGGGTGCCAAAATGTGCAAATGAGCTTATAAGACAGGGCTATTCAATTACAAATTCAGTTGGGCCAGATTTTCACACCAAGACATTTAGCTGGCCCAGACATTTTCAGTGGCCAGTAAGCAGCAGGTAATGACAAATTTTAAATCAACATGAATGTACAGTATATTAAAACAAGTCATGTTTATTCATTGTTTCCCTTTTACATTTGGTGCCATCTGACAAAGGCACATCAAAATATGTATAAAAAACAAAAAAGCTATAACTGAGCAGAATCTGAGGTAGTAGCAATACTTTTTTTTCCACTTTTAAAATAAAATAATTAACATTTTGCTTGCATCCAACCCAGGCACATCTCAAAATGCATAAAAAGAAAATAGTTCACAGTATTAGTAATAACATTTATTTCCCTTATGAAATATGAGATCCTCCCCCATTTTAAATGGGTGGTCACAACAGGGAAGGGAATTTTTTCATAGATTTTAAATTGTTTCATTCACACGGTTTTAATCACAACAACGCCTTTTTCATGGAAATTTTTTCCCCTAGAGAAAAAACTACCTGAGTAAATGTTTAAGAATAAGGCTGCATGTATGGCGTGAAAGTGGATTAGTACGTTTATTTTAAAATGTCTTTGTACAGAGTTCTTGGGTGTCAAGTAATGAATCATTAATTATAATTATTACTATTATTATTTGTACAAAATCATTTTCAGCGTTTCTTTGTCAATAAGCTCCCGTTGAAAAAAAAAATGGCCTTTCGCATCTGTTACAATATAACAGAGCTTAAAGTTTCAATGATTTCATTCGCCACTGGCAAACTAAGTAGAAATGACAATTGCCAAACCTATTTTTAGTCGCATTTGCAGTCATTTTAGTTGCAGTCTGGAGCTCTGAAGGGACCACTAGCTGGGCCACTTTAAGGTTGCTTCTGGGCTGCCATTTGAATTGGCCTGTTCTTGGTAATTACCCCGTCACAAAATTACACAGCCCTGTTCTGCTCTGAACAAACTGGCATCATCCTGTTTGGGACTTAAAAAAAAGATGAACGTCTCATGTTGCTTCATACATCTGCCTAACTGAAGCCAGTTCAAGTGTCCTCTTCAAACAAACTGTATAGACACGGGGTAATGATATAAACGTCAGACAGACAGGGCCATATCTGAGATGAAGAAAAAGCAATACCAACTACTGTGCCACTAGACTGTCACAGAAAAAAAGATGCAGAGAGCAAATAAGATAAAAGAGAAGAATATAGGAAATGGCTGTTTATAGCCACTGAGGGTATTTTTGCTTATCTAAACACTTACTTTGATAAAATGGAAAAGCTGTGTCACGTACAATAACAGACAAAGAATACTCATGTGCAGAAGTAAAGTTGCTTGGACTGTCATACTGCAGCTCTTTCATTAACTGTGAAAATGCAAATACAAGGACAAATTAATTGTAATTGACAACACCACACTGCTAGCACAGAGACTTATGTTACTTAACTGAAAGAATCCCAGCCTACCTGTTATAAGTCAGTGGGTAACTGATATTCTCTATATTTGATGTTGGGGAAAAAAAAAATTAATTCTCGCTTAGTTGATCTGTTCAAAACTTTTTTAAAATACGGCAAAATTAGTTTAATAAAATGTAGCATTTATAAGAGAATGGGGCAGTGGGGGAATCAGCTGGAGGACATTTCGTTTCTTTTTCATTTTTTTGTCACCCGTTGCAGGACTGCACTCGGGTTGTAAGTTGGGATCCTGATGTGGCTCTTCATGCAGTGGGCGTGGCAATGCGCCGGTATCAGCGAATGTTCCCAACCTCCCTCTCTAAGATTTTATTCTGATTATTATGGGAAGGAGCTGGGAAATATGCGTGGCTTATAAAACAAACTTAAGAAAAATTGTCTTCTCACAGTTATTTTCTGTTTGATTGCTTTGTTAAAGTGTCATTAGTATCTCTGGGTCTGTAATTTAGGCCTTGTTAAAGAAAAACCATCTGTTGTGTCCTGCCAGCATTCAAGATCAACTCATCACTCAGGGATTTGTTTCACCAAAAGTTGGTCATCTTCAGAAGTGTGTTTGTATTTTTTTATTTTCTGTCATTCATTCATTTCTTCTATTTCTGCCTAATTTGAGGTGTACTGAATCCTTCATACTTACAATTAGTAGAAACGGATAAAAAAGTAAGAACATGTGGTTTTGAGAGGTTTTATTTTTTTATTTGGCAACAAATTCTAGCATACTGCTTTGATTTGGGTTAACAAATTGGTTCAGATGTACAGTCATTTTGAATTCCCATTACTTGACCCTGGCCTGGCTCTAAACTTTGTTTCAGTTTTTTATTTGTCGCCTGTTCATTTTCACAATTTTTCTTTCTTTCTTTCTTTCTTTCTTTCTTTCTTTCTTTCTTTCTTT
>JANRMT010062792.1:66908553-66945702 GCA_026402145.1 Polypterus bichir lapradei
TAGATAGATAGATAGATAGATAGATAGATAGATAGATAGATAGATAGATAGATAGTGTTCCTGACTGATTTATCACAGCCAGGATAGGGTAGTAACTGGGACTGGATTGGATGAAAAGACAAGTTGGTGGATATATGATGGAGGATGGACAGACTGAGTGGTGAAAGAGAAAAAACCAAAACAAACCACTGAAAAGTTCAGGTCAATAAAAAGTACAGGCTGGCCAGTAATTTCAAAGAGAAAATGGCTGAAAGGGCTGGAATTTAGTAGGCTGAGAGTCCAGTGGACTTTGCAAAAGAAACAGAAGCATTCTGCAGAGGTTTCAAATAGACTAGCAAAGACAAGGAGACCCAACACCAGTTAGCAGAAAGCATGACTAGAGGTGTTGAATCAAAAGTTTAGCAGAACAAGAGAGAAGGATAGAAAAAGGCTTATTAGTTTAATACAAGGAGATTCCAAGTGTTGGAGACCTAATGTTACCCAATAAACCACTGCAGAGAGTGGCGTTCTGATAACATGAGTTGTAACATGCAAAAGAATTACACATGGTGGTAGCCAGATGGGTAAACCAGGATTGGAGCCATCGAATACATGCGAGAAGACATTGAAGAAGGTCTGTTTGATTTGCTTTTTCTTTTGTTTTCTTTTACCTGACTCGAGGGAAGCTCAAGTGATAGAGCCAGTTCAGTTTCTTTTTAATGGCCACAATGATCCCTATTACCAAATGGAGCTCCCAACGTGAAAGTTTGTAGGTCAGACCAGCTCAAGGGTGGGTTTTTAGTGTAAAAATATAAGAGACCATAAAAATTTTATTATTTCAACATGTTATTAAATTCTTTATATATTTGTAATTTTTGAAATGTTTATTTTATATTGCACTTATCTTAATCATTTAGGTAAATTTTTTTTTTATTCTTGAACCTTTGATGTTATTATCAGTGTGTTTGTTATAACAGTCAAATAGTATAAATTATGCAAAAGTTAATTTTAAAGACACTATGTATGCAAACAATTTAGGTGGAGACAAACAGACAGACAGACAGATAGGTCCATAAATATTTGGACAGGGACAACTTTTTTCTAATTTTGGTTCTGTACATTACCATAATGAGTTTTAAATGAAACAACTCAGATGCAGATGAAGTGCAAGACTTTCAGCTTTATTTCACTGGGTTGAACAAAAAGATTGCATAAAAATGTGAGGCAGCTAAAGCATTTTTTTAACACAATCCCTTTATTTCAGGGGCTCAAAAGTAATTGGACAAATTAAATAACTGGAAATAAAATGTTCATTTCTAAAAACCCTTTGCTGGCAATGACAGCGCGAAGTCTTGAACTCATGGACATCACCAGATGCTGGGTTTCCTCCTTTTTAATGCTCTGCCAGGCCTTTACTGCAGCGGCTTTCAGTTGCTGTTTGTTTGTGGACCTTTCTGTCCGAAGTTTAGTCTTCAAATGAAATGCATGCTTAATTGGGTTAAGATCAGGTGACTGACTTGGCCATTCAAGAATTTTACACTTCTTTGCTTTAATAAACTCCTGGGTTGCTTTGGCTGTATGTTTTGGGTCATTGTCCGTCTATATCATGAAACGCCGCCCAATCAATTTGACTGCATTTAGCTGGATTTGAGCAGACAGTATGTCTCTGAACACTTCAGAATTCATTCAGCTGCTTCTGTCCTGTGTCACATCATCAATAAACACTAGTGTCCCAGTGCCACTGGCAGCCATGCACGCCCAAGCCATCACACTGCCTCCACCGTGTTTTACAGATGATGTGGTATGCTTTGGATAATGAGCTGTTCCACGCCTTCTCCATACTTTTTTCTTGCCATCATTCTGATAGAGGTTGATCTTGGTTTCATCTGTCCAAAGAATGTTTTTCCAGAACTGTGCTGGCTTTTTTAGATGTTCTTTAGCAAAGTCCAATCTAGCCTTTCTATTCTTGAGGCTTATGAGTGGCTTGAACCTTGCAGTGCACCCTCTGTATTTACTTTCATGCAGTCTTCTCTTTATGGTAGACTTGGATATCGATACGGCTACCCCCTGGAGAGTGTTGTTCACTTGGTTGGCTGTTGTGAAGGGGTTTCTCTTCACCATGGAAATGATTCTGCGATCATCCACCACTGTTGTCTTCCGTGGACGTCCAGGTCTTTTTGCGTTGCTGAGTTCACCAGTGCTTGCTTTCTTTCTCAGGATGTACCAAACTGTAGATTTTGCCACTCGTAATATTGTAGCAATTTCTCGGATGGGTTTTTTCTGTTTTCGCAGCTTAAGGATGGCTTCTTTCACCTGCATGGAGAGCTCCTTTGACCGCATGTTGTCTGTTCACAGCAAAATCTTCCACATGCAAGCACCACACCTCAAATCAACTCCAGGCCTTTTATTTGCTTAATTGATAATGACATAATGACGGACTTGCCCACACCTGCCCATGAAATAGCCGTTGAGTCAATCGTCCAATTACTTTTGAGCCTCTGAAATGAAGGGATTGTGTTAAAAAAAATGCTTTAGTTGCCTCACATTTTTATGCAATCGTTTTGTTCACCCCACTAAATTAAAGCTGAAAGTCTGCACTTCAACTGCATCTGAGTTGTTTCATTAAAAATTCATTGTGGTAATGTACAGAACCAAAATTAGAAAAAAGTTGTCTCTGTCCAAATATTTATGGACCTAACTGTAGATAGATAGATAGAATTTTAAGAATATATTAAATTATGGTCTATTTTTGTGAAGTAAGCTTCCACCATTCCACCAGGATTGGCTGTTTATAAAACCAAATTGATCACTGCATCTTTGTCCACTGCTCTGCTTTCAGGATTTGAACAGGGTGCCTGAGATTTTCCCATTTTGAGTTGTGTTGTGCCCATTCATTTTCAGCCTTTTTTTTTCTTCTGCATTGGTGCAAATACTTGGTGGGCATAAACTGCTGCGTGGAAAAAAGTAGTTAATAGTTGTTGCTTAGTACTGTACATATTAGTATTCAAATATTTTCTTCCTCCTGTTGTTGTTTAATAGTGTCCCCTGCTCCCCCATGCCCAACTTCAGTTAATTCTGGCCAAAGGTCAGATTTTAACTCAGCAAGGTGTCAGGTTTCCAGGTTTTCACACCTGTGAAACACATAATCACAAAGGCAGCATTACCTTCTGTCAGCACCACATTATCAAGTGTGCAGTGTTTAAGAACAGACAAAGGCTACTGATGGATCTCTTTAATAGAAACTTCCAACATTGAGGCTAACCTGTGTAGACGAGACCTCTTTTGAAAATCATTTACCTGATGTTCATTTTTCCTTCAGAACCAGGATAGGTGCAAGAAAATCTGTAAAAGGAAATTAAAGAAAACTTGGTTCAGACCTTTTAATAAAAGGGACAGCTCTTAAAAGAAGGCCAGGCAATTCAATAACACCACAAAGAGCAGTGATGGAAATAAAGGAACTAATGGCAGAAGAGTGCCCACAGTAAGGCAAAAAGGATTACATCACAGCTGTTTCATTCTAATCGTTTATAAATTAAATGTAGTAGTGTGTGTGTGGCTCTGACATATTTATTACTGTTATTTCAATGTGTAAAAACCATCCTGTGATCTCTGAAAAAAAAAAACTACTACATAAAACTGAAAGCAGTACAGAAGAACATAATGAGCTTGATGAAAGGTGGGGGACAATTGACTCAATCAAGCTTGTTTGTTTGGCTAAAAACATGTTGTCCACATACTTTTTAAAGGTGTTGAAGATTCTTTGTCAACTGCATGACCCTGTAGTTCTTTCAGATGCCCCTATGACTCTTTGTGTGAAGAAGTATATCCTGGCTTCAGTATTAAATACAGATCTTCATACATTCCTCTCATGTTCTTGAGCATGTGATTTACTATTGATCTGCTGAAACAGTGTTTCTGCTGCCTTTAGTATGTTAAAGTCCTAATCTGGATCTTTTTTTAACTATATGAAGTACGTTTTGAAGAAAATTTGGAAATAGAAAGAAAAGGGACAGACAATCAAGTCATAACACACTTTCAGAAATGGGATCAAAAACTTAGTGACTAGGAGGCTGAACAAGATTACTGTTTTAAACATGAGGTCATGGGGAAGGGTATTGGGAACTGCATCGTTTGCTTAGAAAAGATAACCAACCATTTATTTTCAAACCTGCTTCTTCTACTTTAAGGTCATTGGAGGCTGGATGCCTTTCGTATTAGTATGAAGCACTAGGGATGTCAGTGAAAACACTGTTCAATGCTGCTGTAGAAGCTTTGGAAATAGTTATGAAAGTCCTTGCCATTCACTTGCTTATATTTTGCATTATGATTACATATATGTATATCCATCCATCCATTTTCTAAATCCTGAACATAGATTGAACTGTCTGATTGGCAATGCTATGTCAGGAAGGAAGAGAAGGCAGAGAGGGTACAGACATGGCCCAATGAACCTGCAAGAGGAAGAAGGAGAAAACACCAACTCTAAATGTACTGAGCCACAGAAGAAATGGACAGGGGTTAAAGGACAGGAAAGGAATGCTCCCACACCAAGTTTAATAATGCATAGCATCTTTAAGTTAAATATTGTATGAAGGAAAGCAAAACTGGAAATCTGTAAAAATTCTGAAACTCACTGGGTAAATTTAATGGTGCCATCATCCGTATTCACAATATAAACAATAATTCTTCCTGAGATGATGCAAGTGCCATCACTGACATTCAACATCAATATGTAACTGCAAGAAAAAAAAGTGGGGAACAGAATCAAAATTAGAGTTGGGCAGTTGAACCCCATGACGCTTCTAAGCTTCTTCCTGTTTGTGGCAGAAAAAAATCCTGAGCTTCGAAAATAGTGACATCAGTCAGGTTAGAGAAATCATAGCGGCCATGAGCTCGACACAGCCCAAGTCCTCCTCAGCCTTATTGATTGCATAGTCACAATCAGACAGGTGCTGTAAAATGCTAAAAGTCAAAGAACACTCTGTTCATTTTATATTATGATAATTCTGTCATCATTAGTCCTAAAGATTTAATTTGTTGCCAATATGAATATTTTATTTGTAGCACCATTCCAGTGCTCACCTGCTCAAAATGCCAATGGCTTCTCCCTCTTCACATGGCTTTTATATGTAGCTCACTGTCTTTAGAATGACCGCTTGTTAATGCCACACTAGTTGGAATTATTTTGAGATGTTGGCAAGATTGCAATTTTTATCAGCTCCCCTATAGCTGGCATTAAACTACTCATTTTTATGACTAAATCCAATCTAATACTGCTGGTAACTGACGCCCAGGCTGATGCAGTGTGACAGTACCTTTACTACTCCGATCTAAACAAAAATGCATCTGGCAAGCACTGTGGGCACACATAAGAATGTTTGGAGAATGTGCCTACAGTAGTCTAGATAATTGATGACACATTAAAAGTTCCCCAGTAGAGAAGAACACTGTACCCTGGTATTTAATTTATTGTTGTATAACACTTCTGGATACAATATCTTCTTTGTATAAGATATTTCATAGCACGTGAGACAGCGCAAACCTTCAAAGCACTCAGAGTACCACTGGGGCTTCAGTGACATTTGAAGCTTTGGATGTCATCAGTCAAGCTATGAAGCAGTGAGCTTTTTTAAGATGATGCAAGCTTTGAAGCATCTGTGTCAAATGTTCCATCTCTAGTCAAAATAAGCGACAATTCATTAAAATGATAGAGCATCTGATTTTATTATCCAATTCTTATAGATTAGAAGACTTTTTTAGCAAGAATTACTTATTTATATAAAGTGGCCCATTCTCAGTCCACTTTGACACCAATTAATACAGCAATGTTTAAGCATTGTGTTCTGTCATCAAGACCTCCCCTGCTAAGAGAGCGGTTGGGAGCATGCACTGATACAGTGCGTTGCTGCACCCACAACGCAACAAACCACCTCAGGATCCCAAAAATAAGGACCTGAGTGCAGCTGTGCAACGGGTGACACCTCAGCACCACACTAATTTGAATGAAATAGAAAAAAGTTTTCCCTGCTAATTGGAGGACCTGCTTGCAGGACTGGATGCAAGTTAATGTCCTACCAAAGATTTATGGGATTCGTTTGCTGGAGCAGATCCTTAGCCTAAGAGCCATGACTCCGCCCCTGCTAAGCCACTTGTTAATTCACAAAAATTGACTTGTCTACAGCAGAAACCTGGGATTGCACTGAAACCTGCTTGTATCAGCATGCACCTTTTTAATGACAGAAGGAATCCTCCAACATATTGGTAAATGTCAGACTCTTGCCTATTCTCTACTAAATCTTTGACTACTGTGATGGACATGATCATTGGATTAGCTCACTACAACTAGACAAAAGGGAACCCAACAGAGGGTTTAGAAGATTCCAAAGAAATCACATGTCTATGCGCTTCTTCCACAGTTCTGAATTTGCTGGCTAGTAATAAGAAGAACTGTGACTCCCAATGACCTCTTCCCAGCACTCCCCCCACTGGTTCTCTTTGAAAGGCTTACCTAATCAATCAGTCGTTGTCTTGCTTGACTAAAGACAGGCAGATTACTCTCATGTCAGGTTCTGTGCAACAGGCAACGCCAGCAATATCCTTGTACACCTTAATATTACTTCAAAATGACTATCTCTGCAATAGCCAGGGTATTACTCAGAGTCTCAGGACAAACTGAGTATACTATATGTACAGTACATATGCTGTTCAGAAGGACTTCAAACATAGACCGTGTATGAACCTGTAAGATGATAAACTCCTTAGAAGTTTACTTTAAAGAGAAGAGCTAGAGTAGCAAAGATGGCCTCAGGGTTAGCCATTCACACCTGCCTAACATGCCACCATATAAATGACGGAGAATCACTTACCTGTGAGGATCTTTGTCAAATCTGAATGGTTTGAGGGAATAAATAAAGCCATTTGTTGAATCACAATAAAACAATTCAGGGGTGCTTGGTGCCAGTGAATACTGAAACAAAACAGAGTACATTTAGTGTATGTGATTAGACTTAAATTTTAAACAACACAAACTGCATGATACACTATATGGCCAAAACTATGTGTATACCTCTCCAAATTATTGAGTTCAGGTGTTTCATAGGCTCATAAAATCAAGCACATAGCAATCTCCATTAACAAACATTGGCAGTGGAATGGTTAATACTGAAGAGCTCTTTGCCACAAGTCAGTGTGTGAAATTTCTCTTTTGCTAGATCTACCTCAGTTAACTGTAGGTGCTATTATTTTGAAAAGGAAAGGCCTTGGAGCAACAACAGCTAAGCCATAAAGTGGTAGACCAAGCAATCTTACAGATTGTGGTTGCCGAGTGCTGAAGCTTACATAAAAATGGCTTATCCTCTGGTGCATCACTTACCCGTACTATAGATTTCCAAACTGCCTCTGGAAGCAACATTAGCACAAGAACTATATGTGGGCAATTTCTAGAAAACATTTTCCATGATCAAACAGCTGCACACAACTCTAGGATTACTATGTGCAATGCCAAGTGTTGACCAGAGTAGTGTAAAGCCTGCTGTCATTGGACTCAGGAGCAGTGGAAATGTGTTCTCTGGAGTGATAAAACACGCTTCATTATCTGGCAGTCTGATGGATGAATCTGGGTTTGGTAGATGCCAGGAGAATGCTACCTTCAGGACTGCATAGTGCCTGCTGTAACGTTTGGTCTAGGTGAAATAATGGCAGGGTTTGGGTTAGGCCTATTGGTTCCAATGAATAATGCTATTAAAGCAACAGCATACAAAGACATTTCAGACAATTTCGCACTTCCAACTTTGAGGCAACCATTTCAGGAAGGACCTTTTCTATTTCAGTATGATTGTGCCCTTGTGCACAAAGCCAGGTCCATAAAGACAAGTAGGAACTTGAGTGGCCTGCACATAGTTCTGACCTCATCCCTATTGAACACTTTTGGGATGAACTGGAATATTGATTGTGAACCAGGTCTTTTTGTCCAACATCAGTACCTGACCTTGCAAATGTTCTTTTGGCTGAATGGACACAACTTTCCACTGACACACTCCAAAATCTTGTGGAAAGCCTTCCCAGAGGATTGCAAGCTGTTAAAGAGGGGTCCATCTCCTTAATAATACCCATTGTTTTGGAATAGGATGCTTAACAAGCTCATATAGGTGTGATGGTCAGTGTCGCCAACTGAGGGAACACACACATCCACCAAAGACATGTTGTGATGCCAATAATAATAATAATAATAATAAACGTACATTTGATTTGACTTTGTAACACCCGGTGTAAATTTTTGCTACTTGTAAAAGTTAGCGCATTTTTATTATTATTCAATTTTATTCTCTCAGTGATGTTCACGTGGTACAATGAACTTGCCTCTCCCTGTCCGAGTTGATGCCATTTATCTCCATTCTTTTCACAAGAGCAGTGATGACCACACTTGGTACTGTGGTTCATGCCTGCTCTGAACTATTTGTTGTACCGGCAATCAAAGATACGATGTCCCGTGACTGCTATCAGACTCGACAAAAGCAGAACTGTAACAACAGACAGCTTCTTCACAGCACTTTCTCTGGCTAATAGACTGCTGCACCGAAATGCAATTGTTTGGCACCATAAGTAAAATGGGACTTTCACCTGCCACTAAAGTCACTTTAGTACGCGAGTAATTCACAACACTAGTGTTTAGATCTGGCTGTGTCATGCTGACGGTGTACACGCTCAAAAAGAAGCAGCCTTTGATTTCAGTTTGTAACAGGTGGTGTAAAGTTTTTTTACCTATAAAAGATATCGCTGAAGGCATATAAGCAGACACACAAATGCTGGTGACTCATGACTTCTTGGTATCTCCTTGTCACTTGAACTTTTTGTTATTCAGTTTCATTCTTGAATAATAGCACACTTTTTTCGTTATTCCATTGCGAAAATGTTTATTTTATATTCCAGTACCCACTTGAATATCGAACCTTTCTCTGCCTCTCTCGCGCATGCACACACACATTCATACATGAAAATGTCACTTTTTAAAAATGCTATGCCATTTGAACATGAATTGTCATTTGAACATGTTTTTGTTTTTTTTTTTTTAGATTTTGCCTGTACTCCATGTTATGGTGCATGATACTGAAAATGCAGACTGACTTTTTACAGACTTCTTGCCTGACGTGCCTATATGAGGAGATGGTGGGTGATAGCTGTTTCCCTGAATGAAAGATTTGGCTTGACAAAACCCTTGCAATAATGAACATTAAGAAAAAATAAGTCCACTCATTGACATTTAAAAGACTTTTTCATTCTCTGTACATTCATTACTTTGTGGAATAGTGGGACAGGAAACAGAAGGTGAGAGCCCATGTGGGATAGAATAGAGGCAGGTGGTCAAGAATGGAGCCTCAGGGCGAGGAGCTTGTGGCTGAAGAAGAGGCACTCCTATTGAGAGATTGCCTGGGAGTAGGAGCGATCCAATGTGCGGTGACTGAGGGACAGGTGGAGGGAGTTGTATATGGCTCAGCACGGCACCCCACAGTTGTCAAGGGCCTGGCAATTGGGACTGGAACTTGGATATTATGGTTGACTGCACCTGTTGGTTGGGCATCTCCTCGGTTGCCAGATCCCGTGTGGGTAAGCTGAAGAGACTTTGGCTTTTAGAAGGCAGCATTAGGGCATGTGATTTTTAAGAAACAGTGAACAGTCTCTTGGATTTTAAAGTATTTATTTGTTGAACTTTGTGAATCACTGCACTTTAATTTGGAACACTGTTTGATATGATTGTTTTTAAATAAAAGCACTTATCACTTTCGCACCAAACCCTTGTTTGGAATGTATGGTTGCGGGTTCAAGAGTCTCCCGTGGAGCCAATCCACTAAAATAAGATATTTTAATTGGTATTTGTGTATTAGTGGTTTATTTGTTGAGTGTTTAGTATTTTAATCCATTAAGGTGAAGGGGGAGTGCTGCAGTGCAGGATTTTGTAAATAGCTGATTAATTTATTGTATGTATTCTCCAGTATCTGCAATAATAATTTTATTTCCCCACTTACATTTGTTTCTATTGGTGTGCTCTGTACTTGAAGTGGCTAGCAGGAAGAGATGTTGGTCACATGTGGACGGTGAAAGGGTTTTAAACAATGGTATAATAATGTGAGACCAGTGAGTTTTTATCAAGCTCCTTCTCCTTGAAGAAACATTTTTTGCAAGGTTAAGTTAAAAAACATGAAAGATGATTGTTAAGTGTTTTCAATGTAGCTGAATTTTTTTATTGTGTTCACACTGAGTTTACTTGTTTATCTCTAGATTTTAATGTGTTATAAATGTTGACGCTCACAAGGTGGTGCCCCTGCTTTTGGAGCACCTCTGTTTAAAGAGGCTCCCTGTTTATAATCATGTGACCTTCAGTCAAAGACACTAAAAGACTAGAATTAGGTTAGCAGTCATCAAAGAGGTTACCAAATGATAATGGCATTAGCTGTGCTTTTAGGAGTCACTCTCCTGATCACTTTTTTCACTAAGAATCATTTTCACCTTTAGTTGAAACAAAGGCACAGAAATTACTCTTCTGAATTTTTTTAAATCCTTCAAGAAGAAGAATGATCAAAGCAAATTGAAACATGCGACATGAACACAAACAGGGGCATCTGCAGTTATTGAAAAAGCAAAGGTTAAAGATTTGTATGACAGTGAAGAAAACAATGACATGAGATGAGAGGTAAAGCACCTAGAATATGGCAAGTCATGTGTCACAGACCAATATATTATAATATCGAGAGTGCATAGGGAAGTCAAGGCCAAAGGGGTTGAGGGGAGTGATTATGAGAATTCTGATTGTCAATATGCCCTTTAAATTTCATCACATAGTTCTTTTAAAAGAGGTTAATTTATGACAACAACAATGTATTTCTTATACAACCCAAAATCATACAAGAAATCCCTCATGCACTTTCACAGGCCCTGTTTTCTGATAGCCCCCCCAGCTTTGACTCCTTAAGAAGACAAGAAAGAAACTACCCAAAAAATGTAATAGTTAATGTTTTTCTAAAGAAAGCCAAAGCAGTATGTCAGAGTGAAGAACACTTACAAATTGATAATTAATACATCAATAATTAATAATATTAGTAATAATCAATAATTAATACATTAATGGACGAAGACTAACAGTACGCTGCTATGCTAACAACAAGCCATGGATTTCAAGTGACATCAAGGGCCTTTTGAACCAGAAGAAAAGGGCTTTTAAAGGCGGTGATCAGCATGAGCTCAAGCGTGTGCAGAAGGAACTCCGAGTCCAGCTCAGGGTGGCAAAGGAGCAGTACAGGAGAAAGTTGGAGAAGAAGTTGCAAAATAACAGCATGAAGGAAGTGTGGGATGGGATGAAGATCATCACCGGCTGCAGCTCGAAGAGAGGTGCCACCATTGAGAGAGACGTGGAGAGAGCAAACCAAATGAACAACTTCTTTAACAGGTTTGACCACCCTAACCCACTCTCACCTCGGAGTACTGCATCCTCCAACCATCCTTCTGCTGATACCAGCATAGGAGAGACATCCCTACCCACAATTACAGCAGCGCAGGTGAGCAGAGAGCTGAGGAGACTTCGTGCCAGCAAAGCAGCGGGTCCAGATGGAGTAACACCACGACTGCTGAAGGCCTGTGCGCTGGAGCTGGGGAGTCCTCTACAGCACATCTTCAACCTGAGCCTGGAACAGGGGAGAGTCCCAAAGCGTTGGAAAACATCTTGTATCACCCCAGGGGACTGTACTTTCTCCGGTCCTGTTCAGCCCATATACATCGGACTTCCAATACAGCTTGGAGTCCTGCCACGTGCACAAGTTCGCTAACGACACTGCTATTGTGGGCTGCATCAGGAGTGGGCAGGAGGAGGAGTATAGGAAGCTAATCAAGGACTTTGTTAAATGGTGCGACTCAAACCACTTACACCTGAACACCAGCAAGACCAAGGAACTGGTGGTGGATTTTAGGAAGCCCAAGCCCCTTATGGACCCTGTGATCATCAGAGGTGACTGTGTGCAGAGGGTACAGACCTATAAATACCTGGGAGTGCAGCTGGATGATAAATTGGACTGGACTGCCAATACTGATGCTCTGTGTAAGAAAGGTCAGAGCTGACTATACTTTCTTAGAAGGTTGGCGTCCTTCAACATCTGCAATAAGATGCTGCAGATGTTCTACCAGACGGTTGTGTCGAGTGCCCTCTTCTACGCGGTGGTGTGCTGGGGAGGTAGCATAAAGAAGAAGGATGCCTCACGCCTGTACAAACTGGTGAGGAAGGCAGGCTCTATTGTAGGAATGAAGCTGGACAGTTTAACATCTGTGGCAGAGTGACGGGCGCTGAGCAGGCTCCTGTCAATCATGGAGAATCCACTACATCCACTGAACATGATCATTTCCAGACAGAGGAGCAGCTTCAGTGACAGACTGCTGTCACTGTCCTGCTCCACTGACAGACTAAGGAGATCATTTCTCCCCCACACTATGCGACTCTTCAATTCCACCCATTGTCTGTTTTTACCTGCATTTTTATTACTCTTCAATTTAATATTGTTTTTTTATCAGTATGCTGCTGCTGGATTATGTGAATTTCTCCTTGGGATTAATAAAGTATCTATCTATCTATCTATCTAAGAGCCACATTATCTGCAGATATAATTGATTTATATTCATTCTGTATACATATAAATATTTTATTGTCTTGCTGTGGAAATTAAAGCCTTCTGGTCGAGGCTGGATGCTAAGTAAGTACATTCTCAAAAATGCAGTTATTTTAAAAGATAAGCAGTGTGACATTTAGCAAGAAGATAAACAGGCCACTTTTCAGCTTGTGTGCAATTGAACAAGAAGAGTAAAGATCACTTTAGTCAGATTACTTTCAGTCAATGTACTCTTCCCTCATGAGAAGAGCTTCCAAAATAAAGGACTTAAATGAGAAAGTAAAAACCAAGGGGTGATCAGAAAGTTGTGCAACATAATTTTTTAATTGCTTGAAATTGATTGTAAAATTGTTTATTAATACTCCCACATTGGGTAGATGAATTTGCTACACTTTTCAGTTTGCTGCCTAATCTCCATCAACTTCAATAGCCTTGCACCTGTTATGATTTTGTTTTTTAAAATTTCTTGACCTTTATTTAGAACTTTTCCTGATCTTTATATGTCTATTAAGTGTTTTGGCTATGAAGATTTCAAATGTATGGTATATTTTTGAACAAAAATGTTAGTTCACTTTGTTTAAAAATATTTTGCAACATTTAAATTTTGTCACAAATCTAATGGCCAAGTCAAGGCTCCTGGTTGCTGGGGGTGTGGTCAGAGAGGTCATGACCCCTGATGTCATAACAGAATGGGTTTAAAGGTCAGCTGTGGTGGTTGTGTTTTCATTTGAGTTTGTTGATATTTCCTTTACTGCTGTTCATTCTTTTTCATACTCTCAGGCTTACAAGTTTTTGCCAACATTTTAATGACTCCAATTTCTGGGTTTTGTTGATGGCTTGACAAAAGTGTGATTTGAGTTTAGGTTTCAATCTCTGAATGTATTTTGATTACATCTCATTTTCTGGCTCAAATCTTTCAAAATACTGTCCCACTTTTTGAGTCAGTATAGCACCAGCAAGAATTATTAGCATGTACCCCCATCTTGTACCAGTCTGTGTCCTGTACTCAAAGCTACTTCACTTCATTAATAACTTTATCATCACTTGCAAATTATTTTCTCATGTCTGCCATTTTTGAGGGTTACAAAAAGATAGAAATCTACAGAAGCAAGATTTTGGCTGTAGGTGGGTGAGGAAGAATAGATCATGTAATATTGTTGTGTGGTTCCAGTGCTTTCAAACACGTGACTTGTAATGTCATATTGAATGAATTTCAGAAAAATGTTTGTGACTGAAACTTTTAAGAGCTTAAAAGTAAAAAATTTGGCCGTTATGATTTTGTTAAATTTTTATCTTTTGGACTTCTTATTTTTTTCCTCAGGGTTTTAACAGTTGCTTTTTCTGGTTTCACTATCATTTTGTTTTGCCATTTTGTTTTAACCTCATTTCACCATCCCATTTTATTTATATTATGGGTGTCACCACAGTAACATGGCAAAGTTTAGATTCGTGTGCAGTTTATGGGTGTAAGTTAGCTGACTTGCGGTGAGATTATTCTTTCCCAAGTGAAAAACATGGGGCTGGTAAATAAGCCCTGGGTTGGTTCTCTCTTCAATGTATATCACTACATCTATAATAGAAAAAGAAAAAAAAAACGATTATTGTTTCCACCATTTTAAACAAAAAATCTGAAATGCAAACAGGTACAGCTGCACCGTATTTATTAGCATGACTTTGAACAAAGGCATTTAGAATGAAAAACGACAATTTTGGTGGGGCTTTGTACACCTGGAAGAGAAATGCTGTCATACGGGTTTTAAATCCTGTGGCCTGGGGAAACTCCTGGCTTGGATCAGCTCATTGAGATGGGAAAGGTAAGTACAGATGGTGTTGCCACTGACCACCCTTGAGCAATTTTACGGTCTGTCAATGTGAGTGTGCAAGCAGAGATTGAGGCAGAGAGAAGATTATTGGAACCACCTGGAAGAAGCAATGGTAGATAGAAGCAGTGGCAGCAGGTTTGGGGGCAGCTGAGGATGAAGATGACCTCCAGTAAATCTTGTGTGAGGGAGTGAGAGAAAGATGTTGCATTTCACAATGTTGTATGTTGATAAAATATCAGCCAAATAATGCCATAAACATTACACAAAATGAAGATATATCAACATATTGTCATACAGTACAACCGCCAAAGGAGAGTATTAAAAGATATTTCAACATTAATATCAAATATTTAACACTGAAAGAAGAAAAGAAACTGAATATTAATACATTTCCAGTTTTTGTTTGGTCAAAGTGCTAAATTGTATTCTACATAAGTATTCAACAAAATTCAAGATAATAATGACAACTACTCCAAAATAGTGAGATGTGCAAGTTCATACACATCTGGAAGTGTGAACACACATTTCAAAGAAGTGGCATCTCTTTCTGATTGACTGTAAATATATATGGATGTTATATCCATATCCATGTTATATGGATGTTAGATAAATGGAGAACTACAGCTAATTAAAAAAGGAATTCCAGCTAAAAGTGCGAAACACCTGCTTAGAAGGCAGTAAAGATGAAAACATGCAAACACTATGGTCTCCAGCAACAGAATTAGCATCTCTGTGCCACAACAAAACATCAAACAGTCCTGCCACTTGGTGGATTACATCCATATAAGTACATATCTGGAACAATCAAAGGGCTTTTTGTGACCTTGTAAGTATATTTAGTTGCACAATCAAGACCCATGTCTGTCTGAAGGTATGAGATATTGATATGCCTGGAACTGTTCAAGTACAGTTTAATTCCGCTGTAAGATCTCTGCAAACTCAGAGTGTGATCTCCTCCAGTAACTTGATTCAGCAGCTGAGGCTCTGATCTGAGGATTCCCTGCAGATGATAGCTGCACACCATGCAGAACTACTGCTGTTCAAAAACTTGAGTTGGATCTATAGGGGAGATTTCAAGTAGAATAAAAGAAATGTAATACACAATGAGCAGTAAGATGCAGAGACAGTAGCACATTCTGAATTTGGTTAGCTACAGTATCTTTGCTAACTAACTTTTGGTAAAATATATATAACTTGTTACATGGCTTTTCTATCATTTTTAGGTCGTGGATTTCACTTACATAATCTTAGCCAGCCGGAGGCAGTCAAAGCATGTTCCAGTGACTACTACTCATATAACTTGACATTCCCAGCACCTCAGTCCAACCAGTCTGCCACTCAGCCACACACAATCACATAGATTTGATTACAGGACTGCAAGTGAAATTGTCAAGTTTGACTAGAAGTCATGTAATATGGTTTTGGCTTTAGGAAACTCCCACCTGGTTTACGTTAAATGTCTTTCAAGTCATTTTGAAACTCAATCAAATTCAGTACCATCTCTCTGTTAAAACTATTCATGTTTAACTTAAAGATTATTACATTAATCTGCAAAGTGTGTCTGATAGAAGGAATTCATTTCTGGTTTGCAATTGGAAGAATATGAATTTTCCATAAGGAGTAATCATATTTTTGTGCTTCAAGAGATCCTTTCCTTTGACATGCATGGATAAATATTATTTTAGTTGCTAATTTCTCTTTTTTAACACTCTTTTTTTTGTGTTTTATATTTTGCTAGTGATGGCCAAGCACACATCCTTTTAAAAAGTGTGTACAATGACACCTCAAAATTTTTGCTTTCTCTTTCTAATCACATCCTTGCTGCTTCAGCCCTGTATTTCTTTCAACTTTGTGCTGCCCCATTATTGTTGACAGAATGTTTCCAGATGTTTCAGCGTGCATGGCTTTCAGCTCACAGATCTCCAGCACAAAAGTACAGCTGTGTGCTTTTACAGGAGTCTGTCCAAAGGTAACAAAGCACTGTGGTTATGCTTTAACTCTCAAGTTAAATTTACACCCTGCTCCACTGACACTATGAGGAATCTGATGGTGGGGCCAGTTGGAAAAGAAAATCTGCTGAGTGGGATGATGATGAGTCATAAAACTAAATGTGCATATTGAAATGTAGCAAGAGGCAAGTGAAAGAAAGAAAGAAAGAAAGAAAGAAAGAAAGAAAGAAAGAAAGAATGGAGCAAAGGACTCAATTGAAAGACTACTCCAGAGCTTCCAGAGTTTTTAACAAAAGAGATGATTAAGTAGGAATTGTGAAAACCAGTGAGCAGAAAGCAATTGCTTAAAAATCATTGCATAGAAATTAACTTGGGGAAAAAAACTAGATGTTGCTGAGTACATGGTTATTCCTGCAGTGCACCAACTCCATCCTGGAAATACTCCCTAGCCCAATGACATCTGAAAACCCACCTGTGAACTAGCCCAATGAATGACAATGTTGACAACTGAGGGGGGTTTTGGCACTGTTGATTTATGGGTTGGGTCCCCTTGGAGTTTTGCTGCTGTTAACGTCATTGTCCCCCTTGGAATTTTGCTGTTTGAGGCCTGCATGTACCATTTGGAAATAGAACCAAAAAACTGCACATTGCCAAATCAATATTTTCCTGCAAAATATTTTCAAAAATAGCCCAATTAGGGGTGAAAAGTGCACATCTAACAACCCTGACTGCATAGCTCTGGGTTTGAATTTCTACCCTGTTACTCTCTGTGAGGACTATATACAGTATGTACTGCTTGTATCAACTGGAACTTCCAGCTTTCCGAAATACATGAATTTTATGTTACTCAATAATTCTATACCATCCCCACTTGGACAAATTCATCATGAAATGAACTGTTATCCCATCCAGGGCTGAATCCTTCCTTCAGCTCCAGCCAAGGAAGAAAGTCATGGGTGAGTGTGGGTCTAACCAGATTGAAACTTGGTCCACTGTATCATGTAGGATTATTTTTTCATCTGCCTATTTGCTTATCCAAAATTGTTTTATTGAAAATTATCCAATCGGTTTTATTGTCTTAGGCCTACCACCTTGGTAACTTTGCTATTAGATAGTTTGGCAGCTGTTGATTTTGAGGTAACTCATATACTCAAATAGTGGTTCATGAAGGAAGCAAAGCTCCATTACGATATATTTCAACAGGAAATCCCAATTAAAATTGAAAGTCCAAGAATCTTTCAAAGATGTGGATGAAAATGACACTTCACCATATTCTGTCACATTGTGGTCTTCAACACAATCTTCAGAAACAATTTGCCACGCTATTTGACCTCTCCACAGCCCACTCAATTCAAGATAATAAGATCCTAAAAAATGACAATACTCAGAAACATTTTTTCCATGCACTGGCATTGCTGGTTTAAATGCAGTATCTCCAGAGGGTACCCACAGCTCTGTAATACACAATGGCAAGCAAACCACATTCAAAACGTGAACTTCTGCATGAGCCTCGCTTGATTACCAAAAGCAAATCCCACTGTCTCAGATTCATTACCTGAGCCTCAATTTAATGGTAAGCCTAAACATGTTCTTATTCTCAGCTTCTGCCTCAAGTGTATTAAGGTTATAAAATGGGATTTCATTGCAAGTCTTTATTTGACTGATACTGTTTTACCAATTTTGAAGATACACTTGGGTGCTTTTTTATCTTTTAGCCTTAGGAAATTAGTTTTTACATTGGAAATCGTGTAATTGCGTTGTTTTATTAGTTGTGCTGAGATTTCAGCTTTCTTATTGCCCTGTGCCTGGTTTTTTTTTTTTGGCTCAGTCTTAGATCAGTTGGCAGTGCCATCTGCAGGCCATAAAAAAACTGCCAGTCAGAACAAAACAATTTGCATCCTTCCAACATCAGTTTAACCAAACAAAGCAAATATTCACACTAACTGAAGCTTTTGCTCCAGATGACATCCATCAGTTCCTTGTGACTCACCCAACCCTGCACTCCCAATCCTTTAACTTACAACTGGCAGGAACCCAAAGTACTCCCAAGTTTGATAATGTCTGTCTTTGTTTCAGCACGGCGCAGCACATATACAGCACATATACAGCACATATACAGTGCCCAATAATGTATGCATGTCACACGTTTTACAGTGTGTGGCCTTAATGTTACATGCAGCAAAATGACTTTAGTTTACTGTGAAAATAAACTGCTTGCTTCTGGTCAATCGTACAATGAAGTAAGTTAATGTGGATTAATGAAAGTTTAAAAATGCAGCAGAAGTTTTTTTTTTTCTTCCAAAAAGCTTCATGTAGCTTGCCCACAGTTTACCCACAGGTTTCTTGGATAGCTCGAATTAAAGTCAGACAGTATGCTGAATCAGTATTCATACTCAGTCTTGTGGAGGAAATTGTGGCTAAATCTTTTATTTGTACATCTGTATAAACTTCTAAAGCAAGTTTCACATGAAAAGAAAGAGAAAGATCAACTTTAAGATGAATCACATCTTTTCTTTTAAACTGTCCTTCTGGCATGTATGTGAATACACCTGATGTGTGAGGTCTGTAACAAGTGTCAGTATATTACACTTCCAGTAATAATGCATCCATCACAGTATCTTCTAGTAGTACTGACATACTAGATAATGGTGCTACTGTCTGTGATACAGTATAACAAATAATGGCAGCAATTTAGAAGCACTCTGTCTGATTAGTTAATGGAATCTGGTAACTGTGCACCATGAAGTTGACAACCACCATCTCTGTAGCTAACTACCTTACAAAAAACACTCTGAACTTCTCAGTCTCCAGAGACACAACTGAGTAATAACATGGATCACATCTTTATTCTTTACTTCTCTTTTCTCTTTCACAGAAGACAGAAGCAGTAACAGCAACTACAGAGATCTACAAAAGCTATTCTTCCTCCTTTACTCTGAAATTATTCATTATTTTTATGCCTTCCCCCCAAAAGGTTCTATTTGGAAATAATCCCAACGGTACATAAAATAATGTTACAATATTTTGAATGCTCACTTTATTAGATCCTTCCCACATAACTATCTACTCAGTCAGTGGCACTATCAGTGCTGTTTCATAGAAGTAATGAAGTAGGGACACGTGTGTGAAATGCAGGAAGAAAACCGGTAAGACCACAGATTCGTTAGATTGGCGTGGGTGTATAACAGCAGCAGCTGCTGTTTTCATACACTTGGTGTCATGGGTATGTCATCCAGTTTCAGGAAGACCCACAATTGATATGATAATTACCGTAAAGGGCCAACAGAGACTGAGTCATATATATCATATAAACTGTCATAACTACCTTGATCTTTCATGAAGGCCTGATCTGAAAGGCTAAAGAAACGCGAGTGATTATGAGATACTTTAGAAACAACTGAGGAAGAACAGTCTGACAGAGCTCAGGACAACACACGAGACAAAAAGATAATCAATCATATCAAATTTAAAAGACAGACTCAAAGTAAGGAAAAACACTGGTCACAAGCGAAAGTGTAAAACTCTCAAAAAGAAATTACTAGTGAAATACATTTTTTCTCAGTGGAAAAATCCTGCAAAAAAAGTTCTTCATACCTAATAGCTCATTATTTTTATTCTAGTCAAGAGCATTTATGTATCATGGTGCTGCAGAATGGCAACATGTTACATATTGGTCGGATATGCAAGTAAGAATTTAGACCTATTTGAATGGGATTAGTTGTACACCACCACCACAAGGTGGGGTAAAGTAATTTTTACTGGAGGACCTCAGTAATTTTAGTCCCATCTGAATCACTGACATTAGTAACTTTCACAGACTATGTGTTCACATCTCTATAAAAATTAGGGAGACTTTCATCTTTTGTAAAAAGTCTGTTAAAAATAACCCCAGGTTAAATTAGATCCGTGAGAATCGACATGTCAGTAAACTTTCATCATTTGAGCGATTCAAATGAGGCTAAAGTTACAGAGACCCGTTAATAATTATTTTACTCAGCACCTGAAGTGGAACAAGGAACTGTTGGTGTACTGCTTACTGTGTATGCTGAATAATGAGGGGGGTGTTATATCCATTGGCGCAATGATATACACAATTTATATAGAAAAGCAAGTAGGTACGGGGCCATCCACCTTGGAGGTGGAATCAGACACACTGCTTTTATGAATAAGGGTGGTTAATGTGGTCTAACTCAATGGTATGCCTACATTAACTAAAGGGAATGGAGAAATGCCTGTATAGAGTAAAGAACTGACAGTAAATCGCTGACTTTACACTACCTCCTGATGTAAAACTAATCCCGTCTGAATAGGGTTTTACACTGAACTCTGTACATGTGACTTTGCTACTACAACTACTACAGCTACTTTTACAATTCCTGAGCATTAAGTTAGACATTAGTAATGACAGCCAAAACAATATAATCATGACCTATATGAGGTGAAACATGCCCAATACCAACATGTAGCATCATAACAACTTAAATTTCAAAATGGCAGTATGAGAACATCATTAACATGGCACAGTAATAAAAGTTAAGTAATAAGATGAAAACATTTAAATTGTTACATTTGTTTCCTGTGACAGAACATTACTGTAGTTGACAACCTAATCGATCTCCTTTCCTGTAAAAGGAAACCAATAAGATGATGCTGTAGTGGGCTAAGAAGCACAAACTGTAAACACTAAGTGTTGGGGGAAATATTTTCTAGTCTGATGACCCACAAGCCCACAGTTCTATGTCAAAAATATATTTTATTGGTGTCACTGTGTCCATTGATACAAGTAGAGTAACCATGTATCTAAGTAAGTCTAACTAGTCTTGTGTTCCGTTTAGTTTAAAGTTCTTCACTTGTGGTGGGGGGACGGGTCCTAACTGTTGTTTACGCGTATGCGCCGACCAGCAGTCTGGAGTACCCACCCTTTTTGGAGTCCCTGGAGGGGGTACTAGAGGGCACATCTTCTGGGGACTCCCTCGTTCTGCTGGGAGACTTCAATGCTCACGTGGGTAATGACAGTGAAACCTGGATGGGCGTGATTGGGAGGAATGGCCCCCCCTATCTGAACCCGAGCGGTATTTTGTTATTGGACTTCTGTGCTCATCATGGATTTTCCATAATGAACACTATGTTCAAGCATAGGGGTGTTCATATGTGCACTTGGCACCAGGACACCTTAGGCCTCAATTCGATGATCGACTTTGTGGTCTTGGACACTCGGGTGAAGAGAGGGGCGGAGCTGTCAACTGATCACCACCTGGTGGTGAGTTGGCTTCGATAGTGGGGGAGGATGCCAGTCAGGCCTGGTAGGCCCAAACGTATTGTGAGGGTCTGCTAGGAACATCTGCCAGAGTCCCCTGTCAGAAGTAGCTTCAACTCCCACCTCCGGCAGAACTTTGAACATGTTCCGAGGGAGGTGGGGGACATTGAGTCCGAATGGGCCGTGTTCCGTGCCTCTATTGTTGAGACGGCTGACCGGAGCTGTGGCCGTAAGGTAGTCAGTGCCTGTTGTGGCGGCAATCCCTGAACCCGTTGGTGGACACCAGCTGTGAGGGATGCCATCAAGCTGTCCTTTGCCACTTGATTCTGTTCATAACTTTTATGGACAGAATTTCTAGGCACAGCCAGGGCATTGAGAGGTTTTGGTTTGGTGGGCTCAGGATTGGGTCACTGCTTTTTGCAGATGATGTTGTCCTGTTTGCTTCATCATGCCGTGATCTTCAGCTTGCTCTGGACTGGTTCGCAGCCGAGTGTGAAGCTGCTGGGATGGGAATCAGCACCTCCAAATCCGAGACCATGGTCCTCAGCCGGAAAAGGGTGGAGTGCCCTCTCAGGATTGGGAACAAAATCCTGCCCCAAGTGGAGGAGTTCAAGTATCTCGGAGTCTTGTTCACGAGTGAGGGAAGAATGGAGTGGGAGATCAACAGGCGGATCGGTGTGGCGTCCGCAGTGATGCGGGCTCTGTATCGGCCTGTCGTGGTGAAAAAGGAGCTGAGGTCATGAGCCTATGGTCATGAGCTATGGGTAGTGACCGAAAGAACGAGATTGCGAATATAAGCGGCTGAAATGAGTTTCCTCCGCAGGGTGTCGGGGCTTTCCCTTAAAGATAGGGTGAGAAGCTCAGTCATCTGGGAGGAGCTCAGAGTAGAGCCGCTGCTCCTCCGCATCAAGAGGAGTCAGATGAGGTGGCTCGGGCATCTGATCAGGATGCCTCTTGGACGCCTCCCTGGTGAAGTGTTCCAGGCACGTCTAACTGGGACGAGGCTCCAGGGAAGACCCAGGACACGCTGGAGGGACTATATCTCTCGGCTGGCCTGGGAACACCTCAGGTTTCCCCCAGAAGAGCTAGAAGAAGTGGCCGAGGAGAGGGAAGTTTGGGTATCTCTGCTCAAGCTGCTGCCCCCGCGACCCAATCTTGGATAAGCGGAAGAGGATGGATGGATGCATGGATGGACTTGTGGTGGTCAGTTCAATTCCACTCATCACTCATGATGACCAATTCTGTAACCTTGTTCTGTGACACTTATTTCAATACAGTCCCCAGAGAAAAGTTTACTTGATTCAGTTGACCCATTTTGTAAATTTTGGATTACAGTATCCACTATGTGAATAAATGTAAATTTTGTTGCAGATGTGGTGAATCCCAGTTTTGGACACAGTGTCTCCTTCAGCAAACAGACTGAAGCTCTGTGCCACAGGAACAGGAAAGTTCTGGAGTGGCTGTAGCATAATAAGAGTAGTTCATCTAAAAGTACTATTCTCCACAGTCGCCACATCTCATTCGACCAGCTAAAATGAAGCAATAATGGAGATGACAAGGGGCAAGGCCAATTATTCTTGTCTCACACTTTTTACATCTTGTGGACTCCATGCTACCACAAATTCAGACTGAACATGCTGCAAAAGGGCAGGCAGCTTGTGATTAAAGGATAAGTTTGGTATTTTTCAAGTCAAAGACATTTCTTCACAAGCATAGTATATGTGCATTTGCCACTCAAAGTTGTGTTGTAAAGTTAAGCTCTTTCTATAAATTAAAAAAAATTGCCCACTCTGTTGCTTATAAACTTAGCAAATACGTCCATTTTTCAAGCCAAGACAGCTGTTGAGTATTGATCAGCGCTTTAATGCGTTTCCCACAGATGTTTGTAACAGCAAAAGGGACCTGGAAATAATTATTTTATTGCATACTCTTGGGACTATTTTTCTTGAGGTAAGGATACATTTTCTATTTCCTTGTGTCATTTGTCACGTAAAATCAACTATGTTAACTGTGATTTGGTGTGTTGGGAGGAAACCACTTTCTGGGGCAGTGAAAGGACGTTGCACAGGAAGACAAAGTGCTGAGCTATTGCGCATGGCTGGGCTTCTTTTAAAATGAGTGAATCTCATAATCCTGGTGTTTTTTATTCAAAAATGACATATACGAGTGTATACTGTATACTATTTTACAATGTGTGTGTAATCACACAACTGTCTTGGTTTAAAAAATGTATGCATTTGGTAAGTTTTTAAGCTTTCCTCTAAACCATATAGACTGCAATGTAAAGCACCAGCACAGGCAAGATATTTTTTTAAATTTATAGCAAGTTATTAATTTTAGAACATGATTTTACATGGCAAAATCCCTGTATAGCATGTTTGTGAAGAAATAACTTCAATGAATGTGCCAAAGGTTTCATTGATAAGGAACAGTAAACCATCTCACAAATGCACACACATTTAGCTTTAATATTCTTTTTTTTACCTTGATTTCCTAAGTTGTCAAGGAACTTCAGAGGTCCCGACTCTTCAGTTACGTTCACCACCAGTGTCTTCATGTCCATGTCTCCTCTGATATCCTCCGCATACTGTATATCCGTAGTTCATATTGTGTGATGGGTGGGAAATCCTGGGGAAGGTTTTCAACCAAAACTACCTGGGAAACATTAAAACATCTTTTCAAACATTGTCAAGGCAAGTCAAATTGTATTTGCCACATACAGATTATCCACACAGTTCAATATGTAGTGAAATTCTGGACACTTTCTTATTCATGGTGTGGATGGACTATGGGAAGAAACTCCTCTTCAGACTCTGATGTGGTCTTCAGGCAGCAGTACTATTGTCCTGATTGCAGCACAGAGAGGTGGCCATTGTTGGGACCCAACATCGCTTTGTGCAGATGCCCTTAAAGTTACACAGTGTACTCCCAAACCAGGCTGTAATACTTCTTGTCAGGATCCTTTCCATGGTGAATACGTAGAAGTTCTTTAGTATCTGGGAGGGCAACTTGAAATCCCTGTGGCATATGAGGTGGTAAAGATGTTGTTGTACTTTTTCTTCCATGAAGTGTCATTGATGGGTAAATTCTTCTGGGTATGCAAAACAATGACTGATTCACAAAACACGAGATTTCATAGTCTCCCTCTATGTTCAAATTCTAAACAAAAACATCCCTACCTGACATACAGAAAAAAAATCGATCCAGGAGATTCAATAATGGACCCAACTTTTTACAAACCATGACAGCACTTATGTTTGTAACTGATACTTTAAATCTGATGAGTACATAAAATTTACATGCTGCCTTAAGATGAATGCTGTGCCATGACATTTTTGCTGGAACAACATTGGTGTCCTGCCAATGCGGGGCTTGCGAGAGTCTGCAATGAAGGAAAAACCGCACAGCACATCCCTTCTCAAAGAAACACTTCTCCTGGTCATTATACACAACTTAAAGTAACATTTATTTATATAATTAATTATTCTCGTACTGTTTGATCATTGTGCCATGTTGAAGATGTTATCACACTGCCATTTTGAAATTTAAGTTGTTATGAAGCTACATGTTGGTATTGGGCATATTTCACCTCATACAGGTCATGATTATGTTGTTTTTAGACATCACTAATGTCTAACTTAATGCTCAGGAATTGTAAAAGGAGCTGTTATTTTGTTTCTACCATGTGTCTAAATGTTGTATGTCTGCATGTGCAATGGCAGGAACTTAATAACTTACATACAACAAACATAAAAAAAACATGCGAAAACAACACATAGATAAAAGATCACTAGGTAAACATAGATTATATATGGATATTTTATAAGATTACAGCTAATTTATCTTGTTTATTATGTATAACAATATCCTGACATATGCTGTAATGGAGCAAACTAACATTAAATATTAAAAAAAAACTGAAATTGAAACATATAGGCCTAAGAAAGTCAATAAATTACATTAGTAATTATTAATGAATTTCTTCAGAATATTTGTATAGCCCTTGTCCATTTTTGATGCTCTTGTTGTGTAGTGTTTTTCAAAAATACTGCTTACATTGCAGATATCTAATACTGGAAATGAAAGCGGAGAAGTGGAATAAACACCACCCATTGCTGGTTAACTTACAGGAAATAAGTTTACCTATCAATGTGAAACTTCAGAGTTTTATGGAAACAACTATTGCCTTTTATACTGTCCATCAGTTTATGTAAAGTTGCCTGAATTTCCTTTCATCTATCTTCAGAATCTGCTAATTTAAAACTATTCTGGCCCTGGGGTTAGGGGGCTATCAATAATTTTCAGCTTTGCAAATGCTAAAAATATGAAAGTTTACTTTGATTTAACATTATTTGTTAGATATGTGTGCTTATCTGGCCATTTTTTGAGTTTTTAGTTCCTGCTGTGCAGGGTGTAGGCAAAGTCTACTCCTTGTCGGGAAGATTTCAAGAGTATACCAGGGGAAAGCTTTTGATGGGGACACACTAGCTTACCTGTCTTCCCTTTCTTCCTCAGAAATGAGGCACACTGTGAAGAACAGCAACATCGTCTCCTCACCTATCACGCTTTCTGCTCCTTCCACATTAAAAAACTGCTCAACCAGGGGCTGGCATCTTTTTTTGACCACCATAAGTGAGACAGGACCTTCTGAAAGGTTCATACTGATTTGTGACTGTTTGTTTTTTGTTTTGTTCGCTTTTTACTGTTTACTTACTTACTTTTTTGGGTGTTAAAAGTGGTTTGGGCCTCATGGAACCCAAATGTTTTTTGTATTCCATCCATTACACCATATTATATTTGCAAATTTGAGCAAGTGAGTAGCAGGGTGGCATAGGAATTAGCTTCATCACCTCACAGCTCCAGGGACCTGAGTTTGTTTCATGTTTTTTTGTCCCTGCTTTCCTTTCTGTGCTTCACTGATGGACTGGTATTCTTGGCTGGTTCCCCGATTCTGCTGAGATTAACTTGAGAGTCATAAAAGCCTATACTTAGTGATGGGCTCCAAAAATGGAGAATCCTTCATTAGATTTTTTTAGGATTTCATTTAACCGTAAAATCCTAATATTAATCCTACACTGCAGGATTAATATGGCTAACATGACAGCTGGGATTATTCTGACTATCATGAAACTAGCTAAGCAGTTTAGAAAATTGATAAATTAAAATAAATTCACCTATATGGCTAAAAACATAAATCCAGTCACAAAATAGGCAGGATGCTAGAATGTAATTAGCAATGTAGCCATTCAGAGGTCATTACTGCCTCACCGTGTCACTTGCTCTCTCAAAACTCAAAGAATACAAAACAACTGAGATTGAAATGCTCACTAAAAATTAAGTGAGGAGTGACTTACCTGATAGTCATTTGGGTGTAAAGCAGTAACAATGAATGCTTGACTGTAAGGATTGTTGTTCATGATAATAGGAAAGCCAGCTGCAACTGGAACCTGTGGGGTGGTCTTTACAGTGAAGTTCTTTACCACCGTGCCAACTGGGCTTCTCCAAGAGATTTCCACTGTATTATTCAGCTTCACTATCTGAAAAAGTCCATCTACACCTGCTTAAGAAAGAATATGAAAGGGGCCAATGCTACAAAGCAAAAAACAGAATCCTCAAAGCTGAGCCTTTTGTTCCAATGAAGAACTCACCAGAGATGAAGATGACTATAGTGATTATAGTCAACTTAATAATTGTCAAGTTGCTCATCCCCATTGAATGCAGAGGCACACCTGAATCAGGCTTGAGCTGCAGTCACAAGGCACGTACTGAAAATCTACTGTAGCTGAAATGTTACTTAGAAACATTCAGCATGCACCCTACCTGATAAGAAGTTTCACATGAACTTTGAAATTCAGAAAGGTAAGGGAGAAGAAAGAAAATGAGGAAAGCTTGGTGCTGGCTCTGATTCATTCATTCATTTCAGCTCATTAGTCATTTTACTGATAACAATAGTAGTAAGTATTTCAATAACAAAATGAGCAAGGAATTCATTAATAATAGCAGCAATAAAAGGCTTTATTTTTATTTTCCATTGTGTTTTCACATGATGGTTAGCAGTGCTGCTTACCAAGACCAGAATGCTGGGTTCAAATGCTCAACCTGAGCACTCCTAAGACACATTCCTAAGACATGTACACTTAAGCAATTGCTTGCTCTTGTGATAGACTGCTCCCCGTCCAAGGTTAGCTCCTGCCTTTAGGCAAATGAAGCCCCCATACTCTCTTAATGGCGTCAAATATGGATGGAAGGTCACCACAAATAATCAATCAGATCTAAGTGTGTTTCCATGGCCTACATCATGAGTCATGATGTGAGGCTATCATTAACAACATTCAGCACAACTTTATCTAATGTGATCATTTATTTTCATTTCACTAGGATTTGTCAAGATGGCAATCTGATTGACTTCATGGCCTTGCTTATCAGAATACCACACTCCTTACTGTGTTGCATCAAAGCAACTACAGTTAGTAAACATACATAAATTAGAATTTAAGGGAGAGTGCATTTGTCCATGGATCAGGGAGATTATGTTGTGTACTTTTGATAAAAGGTGCAATGCCACACACGCACCTTCACACCTAGGTGAAAGACAGAATGATCTTACTAACAGTCCTATCTGTTATGATTTGAGCTGTTGAATAGAAGGGCTACAGTTGTTGCATTATATTCTTCATTAATTGGTCACATATTATTATAAAAGTAATGAATGACACTAGAATGGGGCAGAGGTTGTCTGATGTTTCTTACTTGTCCACTTGTTTGCTTTCCTAGAGTCACTAAGAAATAATTTAGGGCTTTCCAGATATTTACAAATGACAGGACAATGTATATATAAAAATATATTGTAGATGCCCCAGATGATGGATGGGCATCCCATCCAGGACAGAGCTGAATTCCTTACCTGACCAGGATGCCATAATGGAAGGATGGAATAAATTGGGGAAATACTTGGTCAGTATGCCTTATGATTCCTGTCCTGATTGGGATGGCTGAAGGCTACTGGAACTGGCAAGACAGGACAAAAGGGAGCAGTTCATCCTTCACTATACTAAGTGGCAGTGTCCCTCAAATATTGTTGAGTCCCAGTCTGGACTCCCACAGGGCTGCATGGGAGTTGGAGTTTAGAAGTGCAGCACTATAGGGATTCCTGGGGGATGACAGAGGGCGCTGCCAAGGGAGGACCTCCCCGGCTTCCCAACTGGCTACATCACGTCACCGGGAGTGTTCCCAGGTCCACCGCTGCAATAGCTCAGGGAGTCAGAGTCAGGAGACAGCGGGCAAAGCTCATCGAAAGAAAAAGAAAAGGAGAAAGAAAGCAACCAACCACTTAAAGTCTATGCGTTGGATGGATTGTTATTTGCGGCAATGTGGATTAAAGAATCATTTATTGGAACCCAGAGTTGTGTTGGGTTGCCTGGGTATGGGGGCTTGCTAGTACCCCCAACTGGTCACAACATATATAAACTAAATGAGTGCCAGAGAATAGTCTGTTGGGTCTTCTGAAATTCTAAGGCAGTTGGTGATATTTTGGTTGAAATAGAGCCATTGAAACTATGGAAATTAAATGCAGGAAGTCAAAGGCCTAGGCTGACCTGGATAAGTATCAACCTATTTTGTCTTCCTTTTCTTCTGCCACTACCACTAAAGTATGTTTCTTTCAAAGCAAGGTCTTGTAATTACTCTCTAGTCACTCCATTAGTGGTTTACCTGACCCTGTCCCTTCAGATCTCCTCTATGCTGTTGCACAGGCAACTTACCTACCTTCTTCAAACAGGCCCAATTTGTTTTAGTTCTCAAAAAGCCCACACTTGACCCACTTAAAGTAGACAATTACAGACCATTCTTTCTTCTCTCTTTTCTATCCAAACACTTGAACTAAGTGTCTCTAACCAATTTTCTTTCCTTCTACAGAGCAGACTGCAGGGCTTCAAAAAGTGCCATTCCACTGAGACATTCCTGCTGCCTGTTGTCAACATATTACGGCTGGTTAGAGTAACCAACATCTCATCCTTCTAGATCTCTCCTTTGTCTTTGACATAGTCAAACATCAGAACTTCCCTACCATCTCTCTTAACCTGGCAATAATAGGACTGGTTTTGAGACGGTTTGAATCCTACTACCGTATTTCCCCGAAAATAAGACTGGGGGCCTCATGTATAAACGGTGCGTACGTACAGAAATGTTGTGTAAGAACGTTTCCACGTTCAAATCGCGATGTATAAAACCTAAACTTGGCATAAAGCCACGCACATTTCCACGGTACCTCATACTCTGTCGTACGCAAGTTCTCCGCTCGGTTTTGCAGACTGGCAGCACCCAGCGTCAAAGCAGTGCTACTGTTCCTGTGTAGTTATCCTTTCTTTTCCTGACGCGGCTTTATAAATACACTGAAATTAACCGCATATTGTTTATTAGTTTAATGCATCTGATTGTAATTAACCAGTAACAATATGATGGTCCACGGAATGGTCAAACTATTCTAAATACCATAGCTGCTTTAGCGTTGTTACTCTCACTGCACTTTCTTTTTCTTCTTTCAGCTGTTACCGTTAGGGGTTGCCACAGCAGATCATCTTTTTCCATATTACTCTCACTGCACCACTCAGAGCAGCTTATCGGAAATAGAATTATCGGTATACAGCATCAAGCACGGGCTGCCTCAGCCATGCTTCACATTTGAACTGCTTCTTATATGACAAACGCTTCAAACCTTTCCTGTACGGACCTGGTGGTTCAGAAACAGTTTCATCCCAAGAACTGTAAACGCACTCAATCAGTCCATCAACTGCTCCTTGTAGAACTGTTAGTACTTATTAGTACAGTTACCTCACTGTAAACTTACAGTGTAGCAGTGCTACCATTAGTTAGAACTGCATCTCCCAGCAGTCCTTGCAGGGGCTGTTGGGTTCAAAGGTGGCCAGAGGGGTTTAAAAGGAGGGCAGGGGTCGAAGAAAAAAGGGGGGTTTTGTTTTGTTTGTTTGGTGCTTGTATTTATCTGTCGAATTGCCTGCCGTTTTTCTGCCATACATCTTCGTGTCCTGGATTGTATTGTTTGTTGGGGTCTGGAATCATTTGTCTACCTGTCTACTGTTTACTGAGGACGGTGTCTGGATTCATTGACTTTCCCGGAAGAAGGAGCGCTCCTGAACCATTCATCTGTCATCATACTTCAGCAATTACCGGTAGGACTGTGTTTTTCCATTTCCCTCTCTTCATGCAAATCGCAGGACTTAACTTCACCGCTGCTCATTTCATCCATGGACTTTACTGCATGTTTGTCGTGTTTATCTGTTAAATGTAATATCGCCGAAAGGGATCAGGGGTGGTATTATTGTTTTCATTTAGTTAATTTAATTTCATTTTACTTTTTATCATTTAAATTCCCAGCGTGTTTTTCTTTGTTGTCTCTGTAGTGTGTGTGTGTCGTGCCAAGGCTGGGGTTGTCCCTGGTAATCCTCGATTAAAATAAATAAATCACCGTCACGAATGACGGTGTGAATCTTAGCGGCTTCTGACCGCTACAACAGTACAGTTATAATATTGCACAACCTGAGCCACTTTATAAAGAGTGAATTTACATATGATGACAATATCATTTTTAAGATGAAATGCAGCAAAATATGTTTATTATATTATACAGATACAACTTTAACTTCATTTAAATAATCTATATTGTTAATAATTAAAGGACACGGTGTTGCTACATTAGCAAGGATCTGGCGCTCTGCTCACGATCGTTCCTGCCTCGCACTGTATGCTTCACTGGGACTGGTGTGAAGGATAGAATAATTAAACATGTACTACGAAGATATTTCAATGTTCCTTAAAAGTTTTGAAGAATCGGCATTATAAGCTTACAGATGGCTTAATGTCCATTACAGAGCTTATTGTGTGGCGTTCGGTTACTTGGACAAAGAAAAGGAAGGACAGGAATTGGAGGTTAGTACACTTGAAAGAGACAGTACTGCAGGGACGGCCTTAGGCCTGTGCAAACTGTGCACCTGCACAGGGCCGCCACACCAATATATATTGAATATAAAACAGAAAGAGAAAATAACCACACAGCTAAAAACGCAGCGGCAAATTTCGGCAAAAGTTAAACGCTTGTGTCATGAGCACGAGGCGGCTATGCAGTGTCCGCAACAGATGTGGCCATCCGCCGTGCATAAGATACCATATTGACATTGGCAGGCGAAGGAGCCACCGATTCTTCCTCTGCCCAGGGCCACCACGAGCCTAGAGCCGCCCCCGAGTACTGCTGCAATAAATTATTTCATCGATGGTCGCGCACAATCACTGGGCCACCGTGTTCCCATGTTTAAGAACGTGCTTTAACTTCCATCTTTATGAAAATTATATCACGTATACATCTCAGTATTTTAGTTATTCAGAGAGCTGTAATATCACGAATGTAATGGATTCTGTGTCCTGTCGGAGGTAGAAAAAGCCGGTTTAAGAAGCACTAGTGATTCACACACACAGAGCACATAGAAGAACACATACAAAACAAAGCATTTAACACGCTACTTTACTTACGATGTGATTTGAGGAACTAGTTAATTAAATGATTTTAAGGTGAAGTTTATGATGTTCTACTTTAATGACAAAATAAACTACGTGATTAAAGTGGAAATTTCAAGATTGAAGTTGACATTTCGTGCTTTCACCCCACTGTGTGCCTTTTTTTTTCCCTATACCCTAATAAGCTTTCATATGACACTCCGACATTGGGCTACGACTCGCCTTTTCACAGCGACTTTGATATCTGACAACTTGTTTTTTATTTCAGCATTGTGCGACTTTGTGAACTTGAGCTTTCGAGTTTCTCCGACACGCTATGTCACTCAATCAGCTTCCTTTTGTTGTTTATACCACTGTTTAAACCAACAAATAGTACATTTTTCCTTGCCTCCACTTGGTATTCGCTAAAATTCTTTCATTTTCCCTCTTGGATTTGTCATTGTCTTTTCACGGAACGCCGAGCTTAAGAGCTATTTATATTGATTTGCATATTCGAAGAGGTGTAATTCTGGGAGGAGTTGGGACGAGACAGCAGGCGTGTGCACGAGCGTTACTTTTCACGCTGACCGGGATTTATGTAGTGGAAGAATGCAGAAGTTGGCGAACACACAAATTCCTGCATCTGGATTTTTCTGTGCGTAAGCACATTTCTGCTTTTGTGCTTATGTCATTTTATAGTGTGAGTTCTATGCACGGCCTTATGCATGAGGCCCCGTTATATTAATTTTTACTCCAAAAGATGCACTAGGGCTTATTTTCAGGGCATGTCTTATATTTCTTCATGTAAAACAATCTATGTTTATTCAAATACAGTCATGTCATCTTCTTCTGGAACATCATCGTAACTCTCCACATTCAAACCCTGAATTCCAGCGTGAATTTCTTGCGACTCCAATTACTGTAGAACAAATGGCCCCAATCTTTCATGTGCAGCAATAGAGCTCTCCTTAAACTAGCACTTCTTGTCCAAGTAATCTACTCGTAGTGCATTGGCAACACATCTGTCAGTGCTTTTATCCCATGAATTCTTCACCCACTTCAGGCTAGGCTTCACAAAGCTTCCACACTGGTTTCTCTCCATTCTGTTTTCAATGTAATCATGACTTCCACGTGCAAATGATCCTTGAATGGCTTGTTTATTGCAATATCAAGAGTCTGGATATAGGCAGTCATTCCTGCAGGAATCATTATTTGATCTATTCTTCTCTCTGCAAGGAAGTTCTTCATGTCTTTAGCGCTGGCTGAATCAACGACTAGCAGTCCTCTTTGGCCACCTCACAAAACAATTAGCAGCATCAAATCGACCCGCTTCCTTATAACTGCTTGTGTGCACCAGGCCTTCTCGGTTTCAAGGACATAAATGCCTGAAACACGTTCAATCACATCTTTCTTGCCCTTAGTGATGATTAGACGTGTGGCATTCTTTCCATCCAGACGAACTGCCAAAATGCAGGTATCACTGCACTTTCGTAACCAGTGGAGGGAATGTAGATTGACGAGGCACCCCTCTAATCAACTGTCATTTGAGATTCTTGGCCCATAAACACTGCAGTTTCATCCATAGCAATTATGTTGGAGAGCTGGTATTTATAAATGTCTATGCCATCAACAAAGGACTTGAAAGCAAGTTTAATAACTTCAGTGTCTTCCAGCTTGAACAGTGTTGTTGACCTTCTTAGAGACAGTTCATGTCGCTGAAGGAAGCCATCCAGCCAGTGTTGTTAAGTCAAGTCAAGTCGGGGAGCATGCACTCGTACAGTGCGTTGCCGCACTCACTACATGACGAAACAACTCGGGATCCCGGCTGGCAACCCCCCAGGCAGACATACGGTCCAGTCCCACCCTCCAGAAATGACCCTCTATCTGCTGCAGCCAGGTGTTACATGGGTGACCCCTTGGCCTGGTCCAGCCACTCAGGTCCTCAACAATGAGGATCCTATAAGCTGGATCACGCCACATGGCCGTAGTGCCATAACTGACACTCCCTCACAATGCAGGTAATGTGCCTCATTCGGGATTCTGTAAGCAACCACTCATTCAGCACAAAGTCAAACCAACAGTACCCAAGGATTTTCCAGAGAGACACAGTACCAAAGGAGTCCAGTCTTTGTCTCAGGTCACTGAATAGCGTCGATGTCTCACAACCATATAGCAATGTACCAGTGTTGTGATGCTTTGAATTCTTCTGGGGATATTTCTAGCTGTGGTGCCATTACAAGGGCAAATGCTTGAATATTAACCCTACGCACAACCAAAGCCTTTGCGCTCCTGTCACCAATCCATTCACAGATGATGTCTTCTAACTCAGGAAATAATGGTTGCTGACCTAATCCACACTTGTGCTTCTTAGCATTTCCCTCGTCCACCTGTTGACTGAAGTTATTGTATTCTACTCACCATTTTCAGACCCTCCATGATCCCTTTCTTGTACTCGACGGAATAGCTCTTTCTTTTTGCACTCATCTTGTCCACGGCTAAAAATATTATTCCCTTTAAATCTACCTTTAAATCAAGTGTCGGCTGTTTCTAAGGCACCTTTATTTTTGGAGTAGGTCTTATTTTGGGGGAAATATGGTAGTTGGGCAGATCCTATTATATAAGAAATACATCATCAGTGATGTATCCTGAGGTCATCGGGCGTTTTGGGTCTCGCAACATCATACACCCTCGCTCAGGTGACCCAGCCGGGGTTGATCACTCCCCAACTTGTATCCCAGTAGCAATCCATGGATCAGCCCTCTTCATCCAAAGCCACCTTGAGGCTTTCTCTGCGGCTTCACTTGCGGATTTAATGGCCCTCTTCTTGGCCACTCCTGTTATGTCCAACCGTATGAGGACTCTGCAGAGTGAGTGTCCTGCAAATCCTCTGCAACCAGTTTCTATGGGCTCATAGAGTACCCTCCAGCCTCTGCCCCTGCACTCCTCCACCAGCTCCTGGTACTTGGCGCGTTTCCTCGAACTAGCTACCTCGATACGCTCTTCCCAGGGCACTGTTAGTTCCAGCAGCTGTTTTGAGGCCTCACATGTAATGATCATGTCTGGCCAGAGTGGTGTTGTTATAATTTGCTGTGGGAACTTTAGCTGGTTTCCCAAGTCAGCCTGCAGCTGCCAGTCAGAGGCTATGTGGAAGAGGCCTGTTGTTACTGCCTTTGCCTGGGATTGCTCTCCCGCTTTAACGAAGGTAACTGCCTTCTTTGGGCCGTGGAGGAGATTGCTTGTCTTGATGGCTGCAGTCAAGCTTTCAACAACTGCCTTGAGCACCTTGTCATGGCACCACCGGTAGCGGCCGTCTGCCAGTGCCTTAGGGCAGCTGCTGAGTAGATGTTCTATTAAGTATCCTGGGGAGGAAAGATTTCAAGGGTGCATCAGGCAAGCCACAAGAGTAGGTATTGGGTCCTCTCCTCTTCTCTCTGTACACTACCTCACTAGACACTATTATTCAGTGCCAAGGTTTCTCATATCAGTGCTATGCTGATAAGACAAAGCAATAACAATTTTTATTTCCACTGCACCACATGGTATCAACTGAAATCTCAGCATGTCTCACTGATATCTCAACCTGGATGAAGAAGCACCATCTCCAGCTCAACCTGGCAAAGAAGAACCTATCTCTTATCCCAGCAACCCTGTCTATTCAACACACCATCTCTGCTAAGCTCAGTTCAATACGCAATGCAGTCAGTATACAACCTTAGGGTGGTGATCGATAATTGATGACCAGCTATCCTTTGCTGACCATTCTGCAATTGTCTCTCATTCTTGCATAATAATTCTCTGTCACATCTGGAAGATCAGACTGCAGCTAACAGTGAACGCAGTACAGCTCCTAGTTCTGGTTTTATTGTTGTCACATCTGCACTGCTGCAACTCTCTATCGGCAGGAGTATCTGCATGTACAAATTATTCAAGGCACATCTGGTGTTGAATCAGCTGATGGGCACATTTCACTTCCCTTTTTAAATTGTCCCAAAATCATCCCTGTACCAGTGCATATTATGATCAATTCACTGATGCTTGCCTGCAGAGCAGACAATGTATCATGGAAACACTTGTGAAGTCTTAATGCTCCTTCTTGCTCACTTACTTCAAAGTTGATGGTGATGCCACCGCCTCATGACATCAAATCTCAATTCATACTGTATTCTTGGGTAGCTCCTGGGTGGTGGAACAAGCGGACCACCTTTACCAATACTGCTGACTCCTTCAATGTATTTAAGAAGCTTTTGAGGACTGTTCTGTTTGGTGAATATCTCTCTGAATTGAAAATGGATTTGGTAAGTTCATAGGTGAATATTGGAGTCTTACATTCATAGCTCTTAATCATAATCTGATTACTTGCATGGCTACTTACCAGGTAACATTTGTGGTTTGTTGGCAAACATCCACCATGTCCCCTCAGTTGTGAGAGGCCTGAGGCAAGGTACTGTATAACATATCCACGATCTACTTCTCACAACTGAGAGGACGTGGCAGACTTTCAGCAAATGGCCGACCACGACAACTGCTACCTGGTAGGTAGCCATCCAAATAATTAGACAGCAATTCAGACCTATGAATGTAACATTCCAATCTTCACCGTGTCAAGGACGCAAACCAGGAGCCATGGCACAACATCAGAGGCTTCACCTTTGGCACTGAAGTTCAATCCCTGTAAGGTGAAGCAAAGGTGTGTACACCTGATGAACCCCAATTAGAGCGAAACACATATCATGTACTCTTTGTATTTGTCAGCAGAGAAGTAGTGTGTTAAAGAAGCAATGAAAAAGAAAAGGAAACATTTTGAAAATAACATAACATGATTGTCAATGTAATTGTTTTGTCACTGTTGTGAGTGATGAGTGTTGCTGTCATATATATATATATTTACACACACACACATAAACATATATATATACATATCTATACATATACACATATATATATATATATATATATATATATATATATATATATATATATATACACACACA
>JANRMT010062792.1:66950702-66961382 GCA_026402145.1 Polypterus bichir lapradei
CATGAAACTCAAACCGATTATGACAGCAGCAATCCAAGCTGTGACATTTGAAACAAGATTACTGTTCACATGGCCAACTGTACGTTGCATGTTCAAGAGTAAGCTCAGCACACAGCTTGGTCATATTACAACCGGAGGGCCGAACTCACAATGTGGTATACAAAGAGATCCTTAACAAATAATTGTTGGTATATTTTCCCTCACTTTAAAAAGGTTTAATTTTCTTCTTAATAAAAATTTTAAGGCAGTACTTCGCTGCTGCAAAGCACGGATATTTTGCTAGTACATATATATACTGCTCCAAAATATTAAGGGAACACTTGATGATCACAGTCTAACACCAAGTCAATTAAGCTTCAGGGATATCAATCTGTTCGGTTAGGAAGCAGAAGCAATGTGAATCAACTTCACCTGCTTTGTTGCAAATGAAAGTGACAACAGGTGCACTCGAGAGGCAACTGCAAGACAACCCCAAAAAGGACATGGTTTTGAAGGTGGTGGCCATGGACATTTATTCTCTCCTTATCCTTCGTGACTGCTTCTACTCTAGTTTTGCATTTTGCTGGTGTCCTTGTCAATACTGGTAGCATGAGGTGTACCTGCAGCCGTTGAACAAGGCATGAACAAGTACATTTGTTACATTAAAAAGTAATGTGACTCGGAGCCATGAGGTCGATACATTAGTGAAAACTGTTTTTCTTTAGCTTGTATGTTTAAGATGGGGGACCCTAAAATTCCTTGTATCGCTCAATAGCACGAGAATAGGGTGTAATTCTAGAATAGGGGTTGATATCTTATGCCTAAAGTCTGGTTAATCAGTCTGCTGAGCTGGCATGATGCTGAGTTGACAGAGTGCTTATTCCTGGTGGTGTTTTTTTCCACTATTGTGCATTTTTTTTTCCCTCAAAGCCCCCAAGTTTGATTTTTAGAAAACAATGATGAGCACATTTTTTTTTTGCTACTAATATGTTTGTTCATAAAAAGTTTACTCTCCGTGGACAGACTGCTAGTCAGCATTATTATATTGAACTGCTGAAGCATCAGGAAAGAAATGTCTGGAGAAGTAGCACATCCAAAACTGAAATTTGCACCATGACAGTTCATCTGCACAGACCACATTGTCAGCCGATGAGTTTTTGACCAAAAAACAATGTGATTGTTGCTCCATACCCCCCATATTCACCAGATCTGACTCCATCTGACAACTTTTTGTTCCCAATATTAATATTGAGACTGAAGGAAGGAAGATTTGCTACTATGGAAGAAATCCAGGAAAAAACACAGAAGGCTGCGGCATGGAAACAAGAGATAAGTACAGGGAGTGGGAGAAGCACTGGGACAAGTGGATTGGATCTCAAGAAGAGCATTTTGAAGGTGCATAAAAGGGAATTGTATGTTTTATAATAGTTTTTTTAACAGTTCAGAGAGTTTTTACACATCCTTTATGCATGCAGAGTATATATAAAAATGAAATGTTCAGTAAAAGTAAAATAGGTTATCGCTGTGCCATTGACTTCTCTAGAATGTCATTTACTGGAGCACCTCAAGGGTTTGATGGATTTCCTTTCCCTTCTTCAAAGAAATGATAGTCCACCATGAAGCAGCAGATCCATTTCTCTCAGTAATGATGGGACACGTGTGTAAACATCTAGCCTTCTTTGTAATTAGAAAGTCTTCTATGCTGTGTAAAGGGGCACCAGCCATCAGGTGGGCTCTTCTTATACTTCTTGGAACATCTGATCTCCATTCCTTACTTGTTAACTTGGGGGCAGCATTAAAAGGAGCACAGCTACATTCAACTGAAGTGCAAGGCGGTAACTAGTATGATCATTTTTCAACTATTGTGTGGTAAGCATTCTCATTCTTTATAATGTACAGTGTGATGATGCGGGTTCGATACATGCCCCCATCATCTGTCCGGGAGCCCTTGAACCCGTCACCGTCGGTATTGTCACAGATGAGTTTAGCAGTGAGGCAACAACATAGCAAGGGGATGGTGCAAAAGTGTCAAGTGCTTTTATTAAAACAGTAATCAAAACAAAGCGTTCAAATAAAGAGTGCAGTGTTTCAAAAGTCAATAAATAAATAATCCAATAAAAGCAAGTGAAAATGTGGAGGCTAAAAACAATAGAAAAAGACTTCTGTCCACCCTGGCCATCGGACCTTACTCTTATACTATGTTAATTAATGTTGACTTATTTTATTGTCTTACTGTGTTTTTTATTTTTTTTATTTTTCATCATGTAAAGCACTTTGAGCTGCATTTTTTGTATGAAAATGTGCTATATAAATAAATGTTGTTGTTAATACCTGCGACTCCCCTGCTTCCCCCGTCTGGGCTTCTCAATAGGGGAGTTGCCCTACTTGCAGCTGACCTTCTCTGTGCCTGCTTCAGCTGTTAGGAATGCCTCACCAATCCCTGGCTCCGGTCAGCTCCTCCTGACAGCAACTTGGGATTCCCCAACGACCAGGGCTCCCACTCTGGGGACACCACATCCCAAGTCCCGACTCCTGCTGCCTTCTGAGGCCTCACGCAGAGAGTCATCTGCCTTCCGGTCACTCCCGGCCTTCAAAAAAACAAACTCTGCAGATGCGACCACAACTACTGCTCCCCGGGTGTCGGCCAAACACCCAGGCGGCCTGCACAGCTGCATGCGAGCCTTCACTCACTCGCTCTCCTGCACCGGCTTTCTTGTACAACCTCTGTTCTCATCTTTCTTTCCCTTCTCTTTTTTTCCTCCTTAACCATCTCGGGCTTCTCTTTATAATGGATGAGGCAGCTGTGGCAATCAACAGTTCCCGGGAACAATTACGGAGAGGACCGTCTCTCACCTGTGGACTTAGGTGAGAAATGTCTGCAGCACGAATCCACCTGGGAACCGCTTCAGCCACACTACCACACCACCTCGCTAAGCCGCGAGCGTGGTGATTATTTATTTAAAAGTGGCTCTTTCGTCGTGAGCTGTGGACTCGCTACACCACATACAGGCACATATTATATCCAAGATTTTTTTTTTTTTCTAAGACCCCTACACCTTGACTCAACCCAGTGGTCTAAATGAACTTTCACTCAGGCTGGGGCACAGACATAAAAAAGGGGAAATTAGAATAATAAGTGTTTGTACTTATAATACGAGAGTAATGCCTACTTGTAACCTGTGACTCTTGTAATCTTGAAAATGACATTAGGCTTAAAACAGAGTGCAGTCAAACTGAAACAACTGTCATGGCGAGGCTCTCTTACTAATGCAAGCATATGTAGGTAGCATGCAGTGAATATTTGCCTGTGGTGGGAAATGAAAGCAAAAGTGCATTCTCTAATGGTGAAAAAGCAGTGAAAGTAAAGGCAGTGTCAGACCTGAAGGCATTTCCTGAATGAGACCACAGTGACTCTCACCTTATGGCCTCATGCCAATAACCCTCCCACTCGGTCATCTCTTCAAGGAGATGGAGAGTCAGGAACTGAAAGTGTGAACTGGGCAGCCTGCTGGTTTTATGTCCTGTGTGAACTTCTTTTGATTCTTGACATGTCACCTCTGTCTCTCCCTTTGTCCTTTTGCCCTCTCAGGTCCCCACCTCCCAGCCCCTTATGATTCTTGTACACTTGATGATGATCTTAGGGTTAAAAGAGAGCACAGTCAAACTGAAACAACTGTCAGGTGTTTGTGAACCGCACAAGTCCTCTCTATTAGACTGTAAAGTCTTCACTTGTTGTGGTGCCACTTTTGTTTAGACTGCCTCCTTCTCTGTGCCGTTTGATGGCATCGCTTTCCCAGCCTGGTAACTCCTCTACACATAAAACAAAACGGATAGCTGTGCCATGCTCTGTTATTCATGATTTACATTTAAAGAATTACAACACTTGCACATACATTTTTAATGAACAGTTCTTTTTTTTAACGCAGTATTAGATACGGTGGTATAGTAAACTCAGTAGTATTCAGATGGTACAACTGAGGGCGGCTTTTATTTTCTTAATCAACTGCTGCTCTTCGATTGAGGCCATACAAGACAAAAACAGCATATGAAGGTCCTTTTTCTTTCATCCTTAGTACCTCTCTTGACAATTTCTATGTCTTTCTATGCCCCACACTGCTCTCCTGTACAGGACGACCAGAGTCTGCTCACTTACTGACTGCTTGTAGTCAATTGCTATGGTGATTTAAGTTGAATGGGAAGCAAGGGATGGTGGGAGAATGGTATGCACTGGGGCCTGAGTGTGTTGGATATCACCACATAATAAATGTGTGCTTAGAGAATCAGAGAGTGAAATTTATTTAAATTCAGCTGGGAATGGTTATGAGGAGTAGGACTTCAATCCATAGCATCACTGGCCCCCATAGGAAACCCCCACTAGCCATTATTAATCACCTCTGTTATGACATATTTTGACTGACTTGTCTTTCAATGCCCCGTGCAGTGTGGTACACAAGGGTAATGTCTGGTCTACTGTTGGTTACAACGTCAAAGCTGCATGTCCCTCAACAGTGACAGACCTTGGGAGTGGTGAAATATTCAAGTTTGTTACTGGGCTTGGTCTCTGTGTTCATTGACTGGAGAGAAACTCACATTATGTCTGGTTCATGTAGATCAGTGGTGGCGAACCTTTTGGGCTTGGCGTTTCAGAAATTTGGAAAATGCCTAACTTGAATCTGCTGGTGTGTCACCTCACTAAACAAAAGAGAAACAATTCTTTACATATTCATTTATTTAAAAAATACAGTACAGTCATGTGTGGTGCTTTGTATTATATTATAGATGTAAAGTAAAAATCATTGACTTACAATTGAAAAAATGGTATGCACACTTATAATTGGGCTTGAAATAGTGCATTAATATATTACCCTACTTTGAATAGTAATTTTTAATTGAACTGAAAAAATATGGAACACGTTGCATTTGATTTGACATCAGTTAAAGAATTTTTTGTAGCTGAGTATTAATAGGTAAGTCTGAAATTGATGGTGGGTACTTTGTGCACTTCAATCCCAAGCAAGCAGCACTGAGTTCATCTGTCAGTCGGTTTCTTTTGTCCATCTTAATGTTGTTTAGTACTGAGAATAAGGTCTCGCAAACATATAACATGGAAAATAAGCCAGTTTTAGGAGGGGTTAAGGGGGACAGTTGAGAGAAATGTAAAACCGCACACACTTAGAAATGAAGACTACTTGCCCTGTGCAGAAGTGTAACCACGGAGAGAAAACAATGTCAGCACTTGACTTTGCAGACTCTTTTCGAGACAGTATGCCAAAATAGTCTTTGAAGTTAATAACTTCCTTACCGCTGCAGCAGTGGTGTTTTCAAAAACTCTGAACCACACAATGAAAAAACAACAACAACAACATTTATTTATATAGCACATTTTCATACAAATAATGTAGCTCAAAGTGCTTTACATGATGAAGAAAAGAGAAAAAAAAGACAAAGTAAGAATTCAAATAAGAGAACACTAATTAACATAGAATAAAAGTAAGGTCTGATGGCCAGGGAGGACAGAAAAACAAAAAAAACTCCAGACGACCACACAATGAAAAAACATTATTGCATAACCCTTATCTCGTACATATTGCATATGTACATGAAAATATCATGAATGTAGTATGTACAGGATATGTACGAAATAAGGGTTATCCCATAATGTTTTTTCATTGTGTGGTTCAGAGCTTCTGTAGTTGTTGAACTGGCTCCTAGCACAAAATAATTCAATATACAATCAATGGATGTAAAAGCTGATTTCACAGAGCGCTGATAGTGCGCTCATTTTGGAGAATGTAGTTGCTGATCTCGCACTTGCACCATGAAAATTAGCTTCCGGTGCAGTGGTTAGAAGTCAACTGAACTGTGCGGCCGCCATGATGAAAGGTGATGTGCTGATATGGATGGTGAGAATCCATTTTAAGCTCTGGGTGGTTCAGGGTCTCAGAATTCTTATATTTTCTTTGGTAATTTGGGTCTTGGTGAACGCTGGTGTATCACCAAAAATGTTGCGGGATGTCACCTTTGACACATGTTGCTGACAGTGAAGTGTCGATGACTGATATGTAATACAATGCTATACTGACTGAGCCCTTAAACTTGCATACTGGCACAAAAATGTCATTCACTCACACATTTAGGGTACTTTGATGAAGACTAGTAATGAGTAAAACAGGCAAGTTTTGATTTGCAAACAATTTCGCAGAACTGACACTATAATTTGTTTTGCCAGCAGCTTTGTAAATAGGAAACATGAAACTCACAAAAAAAATTTAGGGGTATTTGAAAGGTTTTTTCTTGGGTGGAAAACAAGGAGTATTTCTTCATAAAGCCTTTTTCACACTTCTGTGTTTGCCTGTGTTGTTTTTCTATTTATGCCTCTCATTCACATCACAGTATTTTTTTAATGTGACATACTGCATATTTTCCACATAAACACATGCCAGAAACACTCCATTGGGCGCGTTACAGTGTTTTCCGCACAGGAAAATCCGACTGCACAGGAAGCTGCGCCATACAATTGGTCAGCAACTTCCTTTCTCCAGTTTCTTGGTTCCTACAGAAGAGGCTGAGGATAGGTCCGATCTAAAAGCTGTAGAGGTTGGAGTTTCTCTTCTGCCTCCGAGGCATCTTTAGGATTACAATTGGAATCAGAAAGGTTGTCATCATGACTGACAAGGTAGGAATCATACTACCAGAACACTTCTACACGTGACAGGGACACACATGCAGAATAATGTCATGTACATGCTTCCAGTGAGATCCTTAATCTCTTTTATCCTGTGTCAATATAATGAACTTCGGTGGAAATAAAATGCAATTTAAAAAGCAAAATACATTGAAATTCAATGCAAATTGAGTTTTGTACAAATAATTTTGATGATCTGTTATGAAGAATTCTTCTATAATCATTTGAATGGTTTGAAAAATCATTTTCATAGGACCATCTGATCTTTTATATTCCATGCTGCAGCTCTGAGGACCAAAGATTTTAAGTACTGTATTGTAATATTTTTAAGCACAAAGGAATGAGTTGAGCTTTGATCTTGACGTCTGATACAAAAGCAAGTTTGGCAACAGGAAACTGAATGAGTGCCAATGACCCAAAACTGTTCTACCCCAAGTGGACTTTAAAAGATAAGTTTGGTGTTTTTAAGTTTTTTCTTTACAAACAAACTATTTATACTTTTGCCATGCAAAATTGTGTTCTAGAGTTAAGTGCTTTAAATAAATTTAAAAAAATACATTGCCCGCTATACCACTTTACAATGAAGGGTTTAGGGGCACAAAGGAAAAACTTAAATACTTACCAAATACGTTTATTTTTCAAGGCAAGACAGTTGTCAAGTATTATGACATCCAAGTTGTCAGACTACTTTACTACTCAATCAGAGGCTATGCCAGCTAAAATTGTAAATGTCCTGGAAATCGGCTAGAACAAAAGGCAATTTCCTACCTTAAAAATGGCCACACAGATTTTTGCTTTGAAAACTGGTACTTAAAAATAAGTTTGTCTTACTACTTATTCTAAAGGATGAAGATCTCAATGTGATTCCAGATGACATTTTTTATGGAAAAACTTCTGGGCCATAGTGTGATGACAAGAAATTGGATTAGAATAGTATTGCACAAAGCCCATCTTTACTGTAATTTGTTACTAGTGGTGCTGGTTTCATGGTGAAGGAAATGTTCTATAGATCTCATAAATCTCTTAATGGCAAATGAGGGTCATGTGAATGCCACAAAGCACCTAAACATTCTTGCTAACCATGTGCATTCCTTTGTAGCCAAAATCTACACTTCACCAGCAGAATAATAATATGCCATGTCACCAAGCATCCAACATCTCAAGCTGGTCCCATAACTGTAACAGTGACTTCAGTTTGCTGCAGTGGCCTGCACAGTCCCCAAACTCAAGCCAACACAGCACCTTTGGATTAAGTAGAAGTGGAAGTCCACAGTACTGTGTATGTGCATCAAGTCAGCATGGGCCACAATACTTCACAAAGGTTTTGTGTGCCACTTCAAAAAATTCAGGCTGCTGTCGAGGCTAAAAGATGTTCTACCCGCCATTAGATACAAACCCCAAAAAAGAAAGAAAAGCACTGAAATTCTTTCTTTTGTCTGTTAAATAAAGGTTCAAGTTTATTATTACTAAATTACAGATTTCAGTTTTTATTGCATTTTAGAAAATGTCCCAGCATTTTTGGAAATGGGTTTTGTAGATGTACCTAATAAAGTGGCCATTAAGTTTGTGTCAATATATATAGGTTTGCAAAGTTTGCCTTTCTTTAATAAACATTTAAGCTAAAGAGGAAAGAACAAATGGTTGAGATAATTGTAAATAAATCCAGAAATAACAAAATGTGCTTTAAGAACCTTTAGAAAACTGATTCACAATTGAGAAAATTTGCTCAGAAATTTACAAGCTTTTATTTAAATTTCAGTACAAAAAACACTTTCATTCCATGTTACAAATTTTCTTGCTTTACACAGACAAGTTTAACCTAAGTAAGGATTAATCAGAACAGTATTTCATTCCTATTGTATTATAAAGTAAATCGTCTCTTATGAAAGTATTTCAACTATATTGGTTTATGAAGTAAATTAAGAGAAAAGTGGACCATACAAAGGAAAACTAAAGAAACAACAGCAGTTCTTAACCCTTTTCCCTGTTAGGTTTTGGTGGGCACATCTTGGTAATTCTCCCTTCAGTATGACCACATCTTTTCTGCTCTGGCAGTGTGCAGTGCCACTCGTAGGCATTTCAATTTAAATACTCAGATGTGGAGAGCAATTCCACAGTAGTTCAGGTGTATTTTACATTTTTCAAAAAATTTTCCCATACTCTTAGACTCTGTGTCAGTCCCCAGGCTAAAAAACTGCTGCCCTCTTAAATACATTATGGACAAGTGTTTATTTCAACATTTAAAAAAGCTTTCAAAAGAAGCATGTTAACAATCGCAATGATTTTAAAAAGGCTCAAAAAATTGCATTTTAATCATATGATATAAATGCAGATTCCATTTCTCTGCCTGAAAAACATTTTAATACTAAGAATGTAAGAAACCTGACAAACAAGTGGAGAGCAATCAATCCATTAAACTTGTTTGGCTATTTGAAAGCTGAGCTGTGCCAAATACTAAAATATCCATGGTAATACATTTTAGCAAAAGCGTATAAGGCACTATAAAGTTAGGAGTTAAAATATATTAAGTAAAGAATTACTGATAATACTTTTCATCAGAATAGTTGGGGAGATTTATTTAACAGGCTATTATCCATTTATGATAGAGCTGTCACTGGATGTGCATGAAATTAGTCAATGATGTCTATCTATAGACATGTCGACTCACATTTGCTGCCAATGTTGACTGTATCCACACTGCGGACTTTATGAGTTTAGCTTTAGTGCATCAGTCTAGTTAATTACTTCTTTTTTTCTGTCTATTCCCCCTCAGAAGGACTAGAACACAAATAGATTCAGCTATTTTTATACTTCTGACATTTCAGGATCTTTCTGACCTGAGTAAAGCTCGACATTTTTCTCTTTTTTAGATGCTTGTGATGAAGTTCTTTCCTGGGGTACCTCCTCTGGTTTCTGCAGAAGGTTCTGGCTTCCAGGATGCACAGTGTTCTTGTCGTCTCCGTTTTTACTTCCCTTACTCTCTGGTCGTTTAGAGTTGCCGGTTCCTGTTCTCTCCTTACCTAGATTTGCAGTAGGAGGAACTGCTGGGATGATAAGCACGCTGCTCTCTGGTTGAACTGGCTGAGGTTCTTTCAGCACCTGAGTTTCTTTCCACCTGCGAGCTCCAGATTTTGTATTATATTCATAAATCTTTCCTGTGACTGAAGACACAAAACACACAAGGAAACAGACACTTATTAGGGAAACCAGGCATCCATTATCTCTTCTTTTGGGTTATTCTTCACTGTTTATATGTTGTTAGTGCCACAGTGTGTTTCTCTGAATAATTTAAGGCAATTATTTTACCTTAAAATCTTGATCAATAATTTAAAGGATGTCTTCTGTCTTTTATCAAGTTGCTTTTTTCTGTGTTTAGCACAAAGCTAAAACTATTAAGACATAATGCAGCTAAAAATATTAGAATATAATGCAGCCAATTTTAACTTAATTTTCAGATTAGCACTTTTCATTCCTGTATTTAGCAGCAGCAACAGTTAGCATACACTGTGCAGTACAACAGACTTCCCTTCATCACAATAGAACTTGCATGGCTTCAGATTTTCACTGGTTTGATTACATTTGTGCCTAGTGTCCCTACTGATGTCACACAGTAAGTAGAATGTTGGCAATTATTGTACATAACTGAAATTAAAAGCAACAAAGGATGTACCTGTAGTTCTTATGAATGAACATGAACATTTAATCTGAAATAACAACACCCCTAAGGGGACGTGCACACAGTCGTCCAGCTGCATTTTCTATTATCAAGCCTCATCTTACACTCGGCAGTACCTTTAAATTACAGACACTCTCACCACAGTATGCTGCATTCATACAGTTTAATAGTTACACCTGAAATCACATAGTGGGCACTTTTTTAGGTTCCCTAAACTCACAGCAAGGTGTCTTCCCATTTGTCCTAACATCAGCCTATTTGTTAGAGGTTGATATATATATATATATATATATATATATATATATATATATATATATATATATAATATATTATATATATA
>JANRMT010062792.1:66961482-67008545 GCA_026402145.1 Polypterus bichir lapradei
TATATATATATAATATATATATATAATATATATGTGTGTGTGTTATTCCATCTTATCTTCTAGATTCTCAGTTGAGTAGAGATTACCTAACTGGGGACGCCAATGCATATTGCTTGGTTTATATTTCTATTGATGCCAAACTTTTCCCATTAAAATGTAGGATCACCTGACTAAGAAATCCTATCCATACTAACTACATGAAGCAAGGCATATAATAAGCAATAATAATCTAAGACGATTCCGCAGTAAAATGTTGCTCTACTTGTACCAAAAGACACAATGTGTGCTACAGAAACACACCAACTCCATCCCACCATCACCCTTCGGCTTTACTGCCACCCAGCAGGACAGAGCATTGAATTCTTTGGGTTTTCAATGTGAATCAGCAGTAGCCAGGATTCAGTACATCAAAAAATGTTTTTCTAGATCGGCCATGTTAGATGATCTTGCAGCCCCTCAAAAGCAATTTCTTGTTTTATGCAGCAGACAAATCAGCCACTAAATTGACTGGCAGACGTGTACATTTAGTGTAACATTTTTGATTGATCGCAGGAGTAACTTAAATAACTTGTCGAGGTTAATGCTGGAAGGAATTTCAATGAAGAATTATGTGCATTCAGCTCTTTACTCAAAAGCAAAAACTCATCTCCTGCTTCCCTTTAAAGTATCACAATAGTGCACTGCATTGAAACTAACGTCATCAGTTTCCTCAGTTAGATGTTACTTATTATTTTAATAGCTCTGCTGTGGGCTTAACTTTTAATTGTATCTCCACTTGCTGTTTCTTTAAAAGTCTGTCAATGGTATTTTGGAGGGCTTTTATGGTTAAAGGGCTCAGGGCAGTTTCGTTCACAGACAGAAGTGCTCTTTTACAGACCAGCAGGTGGCACCCTCAACATTCCTAACAGGACATTGTCTCGAGAAGTTCATTGTTTGTGTTCGATTACTACACTGTTTTTCCTAGATGTTGTTTGTCACTCTCATTTTCACCCTGACTTGTTCTTAGTGAAAGCCAATAGTAAGGTATGAATTTGAACTTCATGGACAGTTTGCAGTATATTATATACATTTTAGTTTTGGTTTGTTTCATACAGAGGTCATAATTTTCCAGAGTTTAGTGTTTTGTCAGTCATGATACAAGATTTCAGTAAATCAAGAAATATTAAAAATGTTCAACTCCGATTAGTAATATAAATCAGTTTCAAAGTATTAAATGACCAACAAGTATAATGAAGAGGATGAGTAGATTTTTGGATGTAAATTACAATTTTAAAATATGCATTTCAAAATGTCCTACCAACAAGATGCCTGACTGGCATTCAATCAAAAGCAGTAGAGAACAAGATTTGTAATCTAATTTATTAAGTAGAAAAATGTCAGAAAGTGATGGGGACTGATGAGTAGGGGAGAGAGTGAATGATCCTTGGATCTAGAGTCCAAATCAGCCATGTCAAGATATTTTGGCCATTACACCTACAAGCAATTTTTCTTTCAACAATAAAACAATAAAGGTACCACAAAGGGTTTTCACAATGTTATACACCTGATTTTTTTAAATACCAAAAAGACAACAAAATCACGTCATCATATTGTAACAAAAAGCAGTGTCCATTGGTCTGCCTGTTCAATTTCTAATTTACTTTTGGATATTTGCTTGCTGCAGGGTGGATGCCATGTTAGGTTGCCCTGCAAACTCTGTAATGCTTTTCTGTAGGTCTTTCTCTACTAAACTGACAGTGTTCTCCTTCCTCTTTCTGAGTGTTTGGTTAAGAATAACTGATCTGTGTAAGAAAGAGTATGACAGAGCAGAGAGCATCGAGCATCGAGGTGCTAACTGGGACAATACTGAGGCTCAATGTTCTCTGCTTCTCACAATTTACACACCACAGATTAACAGCAAAATTAAAAATAAAACACAAAAAATGGAAAAAACAAACTGTTATTTGTGTAAAGGTACTCCACAATATGGAATTTCTTAAGTAATTATAAAATTCAGTTATTATTGAACACACATAAGAATAGCTGATCTGTATAAGTAAGAGTATGACAGAGCAGAGAGCAGTGAGGTTCTGTCAGGGACAGAGAGAATCAACTTAAACTGTAAATTATGAGAAGCAGAGAACATTGAGCCACAGTATAGACACATAAGTTTGTGAGAGAGCACTTTAATGTCCAAAGTGGTTCTGGTTAATTATTGTCCAGAGAGCAGATATGTATTGTACAGTCTCAGACTGAAGTAGCTTGAAAACAACATAAACATACTGTATATATAGATGCTGGAAACTGACAGACATTTGTGAAGCAGTGGGAAGTACATAGATTAACAGGCAACTTTCAAAACTCAAACAAATGACCTACTTCAGAGAGTGAATTTTTTATTATATTTCTAGTAGCCTACTGCTTATTCAAGTCAACTGAATGGTCTGAACAGAGTAATGAAAAGGTTCCCAAAGTACAGTTTTCTAGTGTCTATCATAAACTAACTGCACTTTGGAAACTGAAATTGCAGGCCAAGCACCATTTATACTTCCACTAAGACAAAGCAAAGCAACTATTGCAGATTAAAATTAAGCATTCTTTTCTGAAAGTCTCCTTATCTGTAGTACTGATGACATTACCCCACTCACACAAGTGAATTTGTAGGACTCGTTTCAGTTCAATACCTAGGGTGTTAGAGTCAAGCCACATGTCCGAGTTTGAGTTAAGTACATTAACTGTCCATACCCATCATCTTTATTCAGATATAGATTCATTTTTGCAACTTGATAGCCGAAACACATCCTAGAAGCACAAGGCCAAGGCAGTAATTCATCATGGACAAGATACAAGTTTATCACACAACACCATCAAGCACGTGTGAAAGAACCAATCAATCTAATGGTCATATCTCTGACATGTTGGAGCAAACTGGAGTACCCAAAGGAGACTCACAGTACAAGAGCCTGCATACTCCTTAGAGACAATAACTGAGGCAGGAGTGGAAGCCATAGTCCCTAGAGCTCTGAGGCAGCATTGCTAATTAATGTGCCATTCTATTGTTTTATAACATACAGTACTGATAAATTGCGAAAGGATTCTTTTCAGTGAATGGCATCACAATAAAATATGTTTGCTAGAGAAGGTTTTTGTGTTAGTTGCTATAAAACTAGCAGACTTGACTATTGTTTATTAAAATATTACTGATAGCAACTTTAGAGTCAAAGGCAATAAAATGCTGAACTTCTCATTTGTGTAATTTCATTGACAGATCACAATTATATTCGCAAGATATGAATGGTTATAGGGGCGGCACGGTGGCAGAGTGGGTAGTGCTGTTGCCTCGCAGTAAGGAGACTTGGGTTCGCTTCCCGGGTCCTCCCAGCATGGCGTTTGCATGTTCTCCCCGTGTCTGCGCGGGTTTCCTCCGGATGCTCCGGTTTACTCCCACAGTCCAAAGGCATGCAGGTTAGGTGGATTGGCGATTCTAAATTGACCCTAGTGTGTGCTTGGTGTGTGTACGCGCCCTGCGGTGGGTTGGTGCCCTGCCCGGGGTTTGTTTCCTGCCTTGCGCCCTGTGTTGGCTGGGATTGGCTCCAGCACACCCCCATGACCCTGTAGTTAGGATAATGGATGGATGGATGAATCGTTATATTTTACTGAATGGCTGACTATACAATTTCATAGTCTAACCTATGTCATGGTGTACAGTTTCAGGATAAATCAATTTAGTTACTACTTACAGGGGATTTAAATGATATGTTATTGCTGTTAAGTATACATAATTCTGTGGCCATACACAAATGCATGAAAGTAAAATTTTCATACCTGGATCAACAGCTTCTCCATCAAAGACTGTGTTGATCTTAGTCAGTTCCTAATGTAAAACACACACACATTATTATAGTTTATTAGAGTACAGGAAAGAAAGAAAAGAGACATGATGCACCAGATTGAATACAGCAGTCATCACAAATGATCAGGAACAGCTTAGACCTTTTCAATCTGTCTACAAAAATCTGTTCACTTGGCAAGAGTGTATAGTATAACATTTAAGTCAAATTGCAGCTTCAGGCAAAAAGACCATTAACATGGTAGCTATGCTTGTGTAATTTAATGTTTGTAAAGATTCTGCTAGGTTTTTTGGAGTTGATATTTGTGATGTGTAAGATACAACTTAGGCTTATTTGGTATTATTATATGAAGCCATACTATATAAACATTAGAAAAAGTATATGCAAACAAAGAACATATGCATCTATCTTCGGGCATTGAGTGCTAAAAGGACCTGATTTATTACATTGTGCATCTTCAGTGCCTGCAGTTATAACAGGCAAACAAATCAAAGCAGACTTTGAAAATGTATAAACGATCACAAAACGATATGCAAAAATCCAAATGCATATAAAAAATCTGTTTCCATTACCAATTGCAATTATACATTTACAAATTACTTACCATTACAATTTCCTTTTTAATGCCATCATCTAAAACATGCACAAAGGAAAATGGCAAAGATTTAAAATGTCATAAAGCTGATGAAAGTTTAGTATTTTTTGAAGACTGCAAGTTTGAAATAATCATTCTTACCTGATGGAGGAATTCTGCAGAAAAAAAAAATATATATACATATTATTAAATAGAAGAAAGCTTTATATCTATGTAATTATTACATTTACATAGAAAAATGAAACACTGTCATACTTGTCTTCATTATTCTTAATTGATGAAAGTACTGTGCATACACTGAGCATAAGATATTTTTGGCAATAATAAAAAATACACTTGATAAAATATTTCTTTTTCAAATGAAAGAATCTGACATTGCCCTACAGAAATTCTTATTACACAGCCTTTATTAGGTTTCCATTTCATTTGAACACTAATTAATTATGTTATCAACCCAGAGTTTAATTCATTATACTTACTAAGTAGTTATCTTTCACATTCAAATGTAGAAGGCTTTAGCAATTTATATGACACACTACTTTTGTTTAAAAAAAAAATGCTTTCTAAACTACTTGGTTTCTTATCATCCTATTAGATGAATATTCTGAGCATTCAACAATCTAAACCAAAGCATTTAGAATAGTACCTGTGAGCAATAAGAAACTTTGAATGCTGTGAAACATAATTTATGTAATGCAAAAGTGCAAATAAGTGCCATTTTGGAGACAGTTTTTAAAAATCTAGTAAATAAAATACACATTTCTGCTTTTCCAGGATATTTTCTTAAATATACATACTTTCAAAAATAGTTACAATTTTAGCTGTGTTATAATTACTACAAAAAGTACATAACATACTGTACTCAGAGCAATAATCAGAATTTAAGTGCTGTTAATTGTTCTGTAAATGCTTACTCATTCATATTTTTCAGTACTGATGTTAACCATTAAATAAGTAACGGACATCTGAAATGTACTAATAGCTTAAGCAGGTGCCCACTACTTTGTGTCACATTACTGTTATGTTTACCAATTTTATTATAAAAATAAAAATATACCTGTACAGCTTGTTTACACACTCAACCAGTCAAAGTCAGCAAATGTTAAATGTAATTATTTGAAGATTCAATACTTGAAGCAGGCTTACAGGTTATCAAAGAGAAAAAAATTTTAGACAAAAGTTAAGGCTGTCAACTCTGGTGCCTCCTTTCCAAGCACATTTGGCTGCAGAAGCAGTGATGGGTCAAAAGGAGATGTAAATGGACATAAAGAAGCAGAACTGAGCAGAAACAAACAAGGCCTAACTAACGCATGGTATATTTTAATGTATTTTATTTCTCTTGAACCTCACATGTAAAAAGCATTTTATGTAGCTTAATATTCTGTTTCTAAACTATATACTACGTCACATTGACTCTGACACAAAATTTGCTCAGATACCAAAATTTGTTTGACTTGCTCTTAAATTTTGTTCATCTGTATTCAAAAACTCAAGAATTTTTTCTTAGCAATAGTAAAGCAGATATATTTTAAGTAAATATCAACTCTCTCTATATAAAATCCTAAGCCTAAAAGTGCAACGATTTTGTGCAACGATTTTATGTGACGTTTTTATGTCACATTTTTTGTCACGCTTTAAATCGGGTTTATTTTAAAACCTACATATATATGTTTGGTATCATTCTTTTCAGGATTTATCAAACTTTATTGTGATGTTCGGGTTAGATTTTCAGATTCTTATTCTGTTTTTAAATTATAAACAAAAATATCAAGAAGTCATGGTTTTTATTTTTGATTGAGTAAACTTTCTTTTACAGGCACAAACTATGGAAATAAATTATAAATTATTCATAACACCAATGTTTGTATTTAGGTTAGCTGAAGTTCGAATTACAATGACCCATTGCATATCACTTTAGTTTTCACATGATTTTTCCTGTTATTTAAATGAGTCATTTTTTATAAAAAGTTTTTTTTTAGGGCGGCACAATGGTGCTGCTGCCTCACAGGAGACCCGGGTTCAGTTCCCGGGTCCTCCCTACATGGAGTTTGCATGTTCTCCCTGTGTCTGCATGGGAAATTTCCTTCGGGTGCTCTGGTTTCCTCCCACAGTCCAAAGACATGCAGGTTAGGTGCATTGGCGATTCTAAATTGGCCCTAGAGTGTGCTTGGTGTGTGGGTGTGTATGCCCTGCGGTGGACTGGCGCCCTACCCAGGGTTTGTTTCCTCCCTTGCGCCCTGTGTTGGTTGGGATTGGTTCCAGCAGACCCCTGTGACCCTGTAGTTAGGATATAGCAGGTTGGATAATGGATGGATGGAAGTTTTTTTTATTTATGAGAATGTCAGTTAAAACGAACGGATCGTTTATTTAATCTCTTATAAATGCTCATCGAGCAGAGTGGGCCTCAGTTTAATGGGAATACTCCAATCGGTAAGAGAGTAAATATTTTATTCTCGTTTCATGATTTTTACTCCGTTAAATAATAATTAATTTTTCTTTTACATATTTATAGAATTTTGTGATTTTGACTCCAATAAATAACAAGTTTTCTTTTCTACATTTACAGATTTTACTAATATTCTGCAACTGGGGGTTGGGCACCAAAGGCATCATGGGGGCTTGCCCCTCTAGTAACATATACATCTGTACAATGGGAATTTGAAATATGCCGGTGGAGTTATTTAGAGAATACATAATTATTTCAAGTGCCAATAAACTAACAGCGAAACTCTAAACACATTTAATTATTCCTGATTTAGCAGATTTCTGCATATCAGCAGAAAGCTACTGAAATAAAAATAATAACGAACTGTGCGTAGTTTTAGGTAAATGCAGTATATTGAGCTTCTATATATATAATTCACTAAGGCAAGACAACCATGGGCGTGGATTCACTAAGCCGCCGACAAGTGAGACACCTATAGCGCGCAGGAAGGAGCCACGCCCACCAACTCCAAGACCATTGGATACGACGACAACTCGCAGGGCCACGCCCACCAACTCGGACGCGACGACACCGAAAAAATGGCGTCATTAATATTCGTCTGTCGTAGAGGCCACATGCAGTGCAGGTCAGGTTAATGTCATGTGCATGTCATGCACCTCCGAGCTACGTTGACAGTTCATAGAGGCATGTTTCTCGTGGAGGTGAATCGCCATATGCAGCGTGTGAAACGGTTTGCGAGGGGTATCCCATGGGATCCTTAAAACAATCCTTTACAACTGAGGTTAAAGCACAATGAAGTAAGCAGTCTTTAAAAACCGAGTTTTCGGTTACGACACATGACCTCGTGCACCATAGCAAACTGTTTTACACGCTACATACAGCTATTCGCATCCGCGACAAACATGCGTCTTCTTAGATGCTCCTGCTGGAACACGGAAGACGTTTCCCTGCCCACCAACACTCCTTTTTCACCGGCCGGCGTCTACCCTCGCTCTCTAGGCTTTCACACTGCCTGCCCATTTGCCCGGACGCAAAAACTCACCGACCACCCAGTTAATCCCTTTCGTCTGTGGTAAGAGTCCACATGCATGTCTGAGCCACGCGGCGTTTGTTATGCCGCGGGTTCACTATTGTGTTGTATTTTGCTCTCTCCAGAGTTCCATCTTTTCATTCACTTACTGTTGTATTCTCACACCAACCCGTTTTAGACATCCGTGTCTTTCCAGAAGTGTTTAGCATTCAATAAATAATTATGCATGAGATTGGCCGTGTGTCTACCCAGCGCAGAGAGGCATGGGTAAGCCGTTGAACCCCATTCGGGCTGCAAGCCGTGGAATTCCCACTAAGTGTGACTCATACGCTCCCACTCATTACGTCCCTACCCTTTGTACACACCCCCCTCCCACCTCGCTACTTCCGTGGTCGGGTGTCTTGGTGGATTATATTTAGAAAAGCAGCCAAAACCGAGGGGTATCCCATGGGATCCTTAAAACATTCCTTTACAACTGAGGTTAAAACACAATGAAGTAAGTAGTCTTTAAAAACCGAGTTTTCGGTTACGGCGCACGACCGCGTGCACCATAGCAAACTGTTTTACACGCTACATACAGCAATTCGCATCCGCGACAAACATGCGTCTTCTTAGATGCTCCTGCACTTTGTTCACACCCCCCTCCCACCTCGCTACTACCGTGGTCGGGTGTCTTGATGGATTATATATAGAAAGGCAGCCAAAACCGCACAGAGCAATGAGAAGTGTAGAGTTCCATCTTTTCATTCACTTTCTGTTGTATCCTCACACCCTCCCTTTTTAGACAACTGTGTCTTTCCAGAAGTGTTCAACCATCAATAAATAATTATGCGGCGTTTGTTATGCTGCGAGTTCACTATTGTGTTGTATTTTGCTCTCTCCAGAGTTCCATCTTTTCATTCGCTTACTGTTGTATTCTCACACCAACCCGTTTTACACAACCGTGTCTTTCCAGAAGTGTTTAGCATTCAATAAATAATTATGCATGACATTGAGCGTGTGTCTACCCGGCGCAGAGAGGCGTGGGTAAGCTGTTGAACCCCATTCGGGCTGCAAACCGTGGAATTCCCACTAAGTGCGACTCATACGCTCCCACTGTTTGCGTCCCTACCCTTTGTACACACCCCCCTCCCACCTCGCTACTACCGTGGTCAGGTGTCTTGGTGGATTATATATAGAAAAGCAGCCCAAACCACACAGAGCAATGAAACGTCTACGTCAGTCACAGGTGCATCTGGACTGTGTAAAGACGACGACTCAAGTGACGAGTTGGAGGTGGGCACATGAGCGGGCAGTGCATACTGAACGAGAAATCAGTAGACTAGCATGACGGACGGAGCTGAATAGACGTCCTTCTCCTCTCCTCCCGTTCCACACTCCGCGCCGTGCACCCTCATCCCTCCGTCTGGCAGGAGAAGGCGCGAGGGCAGTCCGCCAGTTTTCAGTCACGGGCGATTTTGTGTTGGTTCGTTCCGTGCATTGTTACAATGTTGCTTTTCTTGCTGATTTATTACATTACCAATTTTTCAAATGTTAATTTTCTCCCTGTGCTTAAAAATCATTAAAAAACCGGCCTGATTATGCGGCGTATGGTACGCCGCGGGTTGGCTAGTTATATATATTCCAAGAAATGTTCAACATTAATGGCATATGCTTGTTATTTACAATTTAAAAAATGTAAAGAAAAAACATATTAATGTCAACTTTTAACTGAAAGATTAATTAAATAGTTAAATTCATACTTACAGTGGCTCTTTATATTTCTCAGGTTTTGGTACACAACAATCCTTTTTGGAAAGATATTTAATGCAGTGATAGAGCAAATATCCCAAAATTCCAAGCAGGATCATTGCACCCAGAGCTATGACAAATGGGACATACCAGCCAGATGAAGAATAGGAGTTTTCTTTTTTAACAATATATGTAATACTTGGCTGAAAGTAAGGAGAAAAACAACTGAAAACCCATACACAAGGACATTTCAAAAAGAGAGAAAGAAGTGTTGAAGTTGTGTCTGTTCAATTAAATACTGTAATTGCAGACAGAACAGAGCTGTGTTTTCTTCCTGCTTAATGTGCTATTTACAGTGGTGCTTTTGCCATCAACATTTTGGTGAGGCAATACCAGAATTTTCCTTTACATGTGCAGATTTCTGTAAAGTTAATTTACCTAAGTAATACTATCTGTCCCTCTTTTGCTATTGACTATAAATCAGAAGTATCTGCCAGTTTCATTTCTTAAGGGAGCAAAACTGCATATTCAAACAATAGACACGCCCCAAGAACAGAAATAAAATAACAGCTTATTGTGTAATTAATTCATACACAGAAATCAGAAAAAAATTTGTATCCTCAAAATAATACCAAATATAAGAATGACTGGGGTAACTAAATATTGAATCAATCAATAAAAACAAATATAACATTTTTGTTTACTAATATTAAAATGATATTTAAATATTTAAAAATACATTAGTGCAATAACCCTCACACTTTATTTATTGCTAAATCAGATTACATTATACTTTGGTAAAAAACATATGAAAAAACATGAAACAAGTTTTCTTAGAGATATGTGGTCAACAATCTATTTCAAATTACTAATTACTACTCCCAAATTCTTTACTCATTATTTCCTAAGAAAGTAATCACTTTGTGAATTACTCTACTTTTATGCTACTTCCTAAAACCATGCCAATATGTATTCATTGGAAAGTATGAGATTGACAAATGTCCTTTTGGTTTTTTAATAAGGAGGAAATATCAGTGAGCATGAATTCAGCAATTAAAAAAGTGAACAACTTAATTTACATACAAGTAATAAACTGTAATTGTGGAACCTGCCCCCATGGGAGTTGTTTCAGGGAATCAAAATGAAAAACAATGAATAAATAAATGGAAAGGGGGACATGACTATCCCCACACTGCACAAAACAGCTCTCCACTTGTGGTTACTTTTCAGACTAATGCAAGTTATTGAATTTAATTTGCCAAGGACCAAATTCTATGGAAAAACTTGTACTCCACTTAAGTACAGTATGTCTCATAAATTCATGTAACCTGAAGGTATTTGCACAACACTACTGTATTCCTTGCTGGATATCAGCCCATATGTGTGCAGCTTTCAGTTTCTTCAGGTTTATTCATCCATTTAGTAAGTCCTAATTGGTCAATACTAATTCCAGACCTGGGTCAAGCGATGGTTCCCTGTGCATTCTGGGTAAAGTTAGTTTAGTCTTAATTAAATTTGCAATGGAATCATGCTATGGAAGTCAGATTATCTTTACTCTTTATCTTGTAAAGTAGCACAAGGTTCTTAACATTATACAGGGTAAGTGTCAATAAGACATACAGCCACTCAACCATTGTTTGAAGAGTACTAAAGCAAAATAGGGCATAATTTATGTATTTATAAATATTACAAAAGACAAAAATCAAAATATATATTTTAATATCATTACTGAACTTTTCCATATTCTCAGTTCTGAAACACATATTTCACAAAATAAACATGGGTCTCTCCTTGATAATGCTCCTTCTAGTTTCCCTCACATTTGTACTTTGTTTCATTTCAGACTCTCTTTGAGTAAAACTAATTAGAGAAAATATATACTCTCCTTCCTTGAAATTGAAATTCTCCATGTTCTCAATCAGTTTTTCCACCATACCTACCTTTGGCTAACTCATTGAAATATTGGGGCATCTCTCTTTTCCTGCTTGACACTGAACTACAGTATCTACTGTACTTACCTTAGTATGTATTTTTTTTCTCATGGTCCTTTCTTCCACTATTATTTCATTCTAGATTGGTAATTGTCAAAATTAATATAGTCCTACATTTTTATTTTATTACTGTGATGACCCCTCTCTCTCTTCTCCATAAAACATTGATCAGATGTTAGATAACATTTTTAGGTCTTTCTTTGGAAGAGTAAAATACCTTTCATTAAGCACTCTATTTTGACTTGTGATAGGTCAGATTGGGGTTGCCCCTGCTGAACATAGAGTTATTTTGTTAGGCATTTATTTTCAATCTGTATGGAGCTAGTTAAATCCATCCAGTAACCCATTGTCCTGGTTTTCTATTGAATCCAACGTAGTTACCACAGATCCCTTTTTGTTCTCTTCACTTCACATATATTAAAGTCATGTTTCCCTACATTATGCCTTTTAATCTTATCTCTTACCAGATACAATGAAAAATTGAGAAGTATCTTGGCACTTCTCTAGTTTTGCACAACCACACCCTCATCTTTGAGAATCCTGCTCTTTGTATTGGTGGTAAGCCAATCTCTTTTCTGCCATGGGCGGCTCAAGGTATCAAGACACTTTGTGAAACTTATGATAATTCTGGACTCTGAACCCTTCAGATACCTGAGCTCCAGGTTTTCAACATTCCTTCTTCCTCCTTTTCCTATCTTCAACTCTTATTAGTCCTTAAAACAATACAGGGTCCTAATATCCTCGGCACTTAATTTCCAGCCTCTGTAACTTTTTCTGCTTATTATCTCAACATTTTAAGCCAGTTGCATAATTTTATCTGTGTAAAACGTCTACTAGAATGCTACCTTTATTTTTATCTCAGAAAACATACCTTCTGTTCTCTCCCTCCATCTCATGGAAAGCTATATTTAATAACATTTCTTTATTCTCTAAAAATACAAATGATCAGAATATTCACTTTAGATTTGAAGCTAAACCTGTAAAAAAAATTAATGCTGGTCATTTGCCAGCTAATTCCATCTGTGATCTGGGCACCTTAAATATCCTTTCTACAGTTCTTCATATGTAATGGGAATGTCCTTCAGTCTTGCTTTTGGTGTCATGTATCTACCTACTTGCTTCCAAACTGTAAATTCTTCCTGTTCAAGTATCTACTTGACTCTGGAGTAATTTTTCATTTGAAGCACTTTCATTCTCATTAAGCAATACTTCCACATAACCTTGAATAAGTTTATACTCACAGGAGTAGTAGTTGTTCTAGTGGTCAGACCTGGGATCACCACACTGACATATATTGTGACAGTTCCAATTCCAGGACACCCTGGTCTTGCATAAGGAGGATTGTCATCCGTTATATAGACTAGAAGTTTATAATTCCAGTCTTTGTCAACACCGCTGGCGTAATTAAATGGCTGTGATAAAATCAGTTCTGTAACATTTGAACCTTGTGTTGGTGAAAAGATGAAGTGGTTATTAATGTTACCTGTAAATGACAGAATTTGGATACTATAAGGAAGGTTTCATTTTTTCAAAAACATTACTCAAGTGTGTCTACCAAACATCTAAGGATGCAGTAAAATAACAAATGACAAATCATCCAGATGTATTAAAAACAGCATGATGAAATATAGCATCATAGTTCAAAGAATGGTTAATCCAAAAATCAGCATTTCATAATTGTTTCCTCCCTGTAAATGCAAATGGTCAATAAACATCTATCATTTTTAATCCCATATATATATATATATATATATATATATATTTTGGGGGTGTGATACACCAACACTGTACACTGATACTACTAAAAGGTCTGAACATTTTAAGGAAAACATTTTTCAGTATTTCCAATTGTTTACAGTCTGCTGTCATTTTGTATTTATAGCTTTGGAAAAGGTTATGTCATCCATTACAGTGAAATTACATTTATGTTGGAAAAAATGATTGAAATGAAAGAAGTTGGAAAAAAATATCTACAGAGTGTTAATTGTAGGTTTAAATAAAATTCTTAGTCATTTGTTAAAAATGGAAACTTTTGGAAGATAAGATCATCATACCATTAAGGGTGATGCTTTCACATTTATAAAGTTCACCAAACTTCAGATGGTAGTAAAAAATTTTTGCTAAGTTGCTGTCAAATATAAGATGGGATTTTACCAAAGGAAGATCAAATACTACGGTTAACACAAATGGTACCAGAGAAAGGCTAAAAAAACAATATCCTCACAGGGTCTACCTATGACATTATGGGCTCTGTTTGTCTTGTCTACTTATCTACTTTCTCAACACAAATGTTGTCTTCTCACCTTCCTTTTTGCATCGTTTCTCGATTCTGTTTAATGCTTGATCAAAAATTCTTACTCCAAGCTCCATTTCCATATGGGGTTAGTACTGACTTTTAAACTCAAGGCATATATATATCAATGTATTCTGTATTCAAATTTAGTTAATACAAATATAAATACATGAATATATTTATATAAATATATTGGTCTTTTTTGTTTCCAGTCTGCACACATACACACACACACATATATATCTAAAATATATAATTTATATAATAAATAACATGTAAAATGTATATGCATATATACATATTTTAAATCCACAAAAGCATCCTACCTGAATCAATAGTATACCGAAAGGCTTTAGGTGATGAATCAAGATCAGTACAGGTAAGTTTGAAGAACTGGATATTTGCTCCTATCTTGAGGTCATATGGAATTATCAGTTCATAACTGTTTGGAGTGCACACTGGTGGTTCATCATTTTGTTCAATAATATTCACTGTTACCTGAAAAAATGCATTGCTTTAATATTGATATTTACTACATTGACAACTTCCAATGGAAACAAATATGACCAAGAGAAAACAGTGAAACTAAGTAATTTTATTATTTATTTTTATTTATGGAAAAAATACACACACAATCAAAAATACAGATAATGTAACAGGAATGGTTGTTGAGAAATAGCTTAGGGTCATGAACAGCATATCACACTAAATGGCTATTATGTTTTTAAATCCAGTTTTGTCAAAGAGGTGAAACAATGCCCAGAAATGAGTAACAAAGACTAGATTTGATGAATAAGAGTTCAAGATAATAAGAGCCAACTGCCAAAATCCATAAATTGGAGTCGCTGTTCCCTTTTTGTCTGTACATGATGCACTTTTTATTTCTAACCATTCCTTAAACTCTACTTACCCCCAAATAGAAGAACACTAAAAAATGAGGTTAGGCAGAAAAATAAAATACGTTCCAGATGGTTGATTGAAATAATTACTTTTGTTCTATCTTAGGTTATGATTTTTTTAAATTAATTTCAGTTTTCATTTAATCCCTGGAGGCTGCTAAAAGAGGTTTGCATTTCCACTGGTTATGCAATATGTTTTTCTCATTATTATACTATCGCTTTGCTTATTAAAGAAGCTGCTGTACAATGTGATGTAACACCTTAGGTGTATATTCAGTAAGTGTCCAGAGTTTACAGCACTCATTTAATTATTGTTTACTGCATGTTATAGCTGTGGATCTAGAACTCTGACAATATTACGCAGTCTGAGATAGTTTTCCTCTCTGACACATCATCCTTTTTCTTTTCTCTTCATATATTGTGTAGCATGCAGCCGGGGCACTTTCTCGGCTGGGACGCCTCCACGCTGGTGTGACCAGAGCGTTACCTCCCCTGGGATGCTAGATGGCAACCCCCCTGGGTTGCCGCGGTGCCTCAGACTCTTGCAGGGCTTCATGGGAGTTAGAGTGTGGTGAAGCCCTGTTGGGATCCGCAGGCACCGCCAGGAGCTGCTGAGCCCTTACCCAGAAGTGCTGCCAGAAATGAGTAATCAAGCACATTGAGCACTTCCGGGTCCATTATAAAAGGAGCAAGCATCCACTTCTCGGGGAGCCAGAGTCGCAAAGGAGGAGTGATGAAGCTTGACCATAGTAGTGGACAGGAGAAAAGATAAAGAGAAGGAAAAGACTTGTGGTATTGTGCTGTGCTTGTGCTTGAACTGTGTTATACTTGTGGGGAACGGGGAAGGCGTTTCCCACAAGGGAAAAAGAAAAAATAAACTTTGTGTGCCTTGAACTTGGCGGTACCAGCCTGGTGGGTCACAGCTGATTATTTGTCCTTCACATTCATGCATAGAATTTCTTTTTTGCAATTTCTTCACCTAATTGTATTGCAGTTAAAAAAGTTAACACATGCGTATCTGTGCAGCATAATTGCACCATGTTCCTAACTCATAGCTCCAAGGACTTGGGTTCACATTCAAGATCTATGTATATAAATTGCATACCCTCAACATATCTGCATTAGTTTTCTTTATGTGATGGAACAGGATAGAGTGTTAGAATCGAGAAGTTCAAACCAAGCAAAATCCAGAGGGCCTTCACACTGGGTGGAGAGCAGGCCAGGCTCAAAAGCTCAGTAACAAAGAACTTCTCTGTAGAGCACAAAAGACAAAAAGGATATACCCAGAGGGCAATCTGAGAAGCAAACAATGTCCAAATACAGAAATCCAAAACCAGTAATAAAAAAAACAAAGCAATAATAATAATCACAAAACTCAAGACAACCCACCAACACCAAGAAAACGAATGAACCACACCTGACGAGTGGTTCTTCCTAGCCTTTAAATCAGTCAAAGACAAAGTCAGACAGGTGGTCCCGTCTCTTAGGAAACCACCCACAAAGCACAAGGGACCTGATAACACACATGACCTTATATTGAAAGAGAATTACATAATAATTAATAATTAAATGAAAACACAAAACATAAATATAACAAACATATGAAAAAAACAGAAAAGATTCAGAAAAGAAGCTTCGACAGAAAATACAAAACATAAACTGGCCAACATTTAACACAGAGTAATATTGTTACAGTTGACTTGCACTGGGTCATACAGTGAAGAAGGAACTGAACATGCAACTTTTGAGCTTAAAATCCAATGTCCTAACCACTGCACTACACTGCCTAGGTTTACATGTGAACCAGCTATTCTCTGCATATTTTTACTGAGATTTTAAACAGAGATAAAAGAATCAAGTACATCACCAAAATTGTAGTTGTATGTATTTTTACCAATTGCTGAAATAATATCAGTTTTGTGTAAAGTTTTTTAGGGATAAACAAATATATATCATGCATATCATTACTTCAGGGTTTGGTTCCTATTTTGCATCATGTTTATGTTTCCAGGATAGGCTCTACCTTTGAATTTGATAACACAGTTAGAAAATGTAAGAATGGATTTTCAAATGCTTGTTTCCAAATGTGAACTTTCTCCATTTGGCAAGCACAGATTACAAAGAAATATAACATAAATGGCTCTCTTTCTCTGATTCTATTAGATGTGAGTGGACAAAGATAAACAAGAAATCTGACCCAGACAAAGCTTAAATTTTAGGCATTAAATCTATCAGTGAGTCAGCATCTAGATAGATAGATAGATAGATACTTTATTATGCAGTATTTTGTATCTATAAATTGTAATGGTGAACACACATGGGCTGGTGTCCCTGCCGGAATTGGCCCTTAACTGGCCAGGAGGCCAATACAGTGGAGAGATCGGGGGAGGGTCCATATCAAGTCTGTATGCTCTCCCACCCTACTAGATGGCAACATCCCTGGGCTTCAGTACCCATTTGGACACCTGATGGGAATGCTGGGAACTGTAGTCAATTGGGGCAGCCTTTCTAGGATCTGTGGGTGCCACCAGAGAATCCTGCAGAGAGTTACACTTCCTACTTTCTGGGACTTCCATTTGACTAGGAAGTACTCCCAACAGGCAATGCCCTGGCACCAGAAGTACTCCCTGGTTTTCAATAAAAGGAATCACACTGCCTTGTCAATGTGAGTCAGAACCAGGAGAGGAGACAGGCAACACTTGTCTAGGAGGAGTAACAGAGAGAAGAAAGAAGAACAGATGTTATACTTGGTGTAAAAAGGTTTTTTTTTTAAATAATAATTTTGAACCTGGGACTTATCTGTGCAATTGTGTCTGGAGACTGGGGCTCTGTGCTGCCTCCTGTTGATCACTATATATACAGTATACTGTACGTATTAATATATATTTTAGATTCAGCTAAATACTTTTATGCATTTAAAAATAAAGCATTATAATATACTGCATTATTTTTAAATAGTTTACCATATTTAGACTTTCCCAAATGTTTTTAATTTTGCCTTTCATTTATTGTTTTGAATATTTCTTTGTGTTTTTCCTACATTTTTATGTTTTGACTTTCTTTCCCTTTTTTTTTAGCAATCAAAACCCAAAAGGAACACAAGTGATACAAAGCTTTCAGATCAAACACAAACACTTTTCTACCACCATGAAAAGTTTTTTTGTTATCTGGTATCCAGAATCCTGGACAACTAGGATTCACAGCATATTCTGTCATGTGCCATTCTCTTGTCACAAGGTAGCAATGCTGGTAGTAACCATACACAAATAATAGCAAATGTGGCAACACCCTTGGGAAAACAAAATGGCATTGCATAATGACATGAAATAATTTTACAACCTTCAAAACAACCTTAAATCAATAAGCTAAGTACAGAAGTGAACTCTGCATAGTCCAAAACCCTGGCGGGAAAGAAGAAACCAAGAAAATATGTAAAACCAAATCTAAGAAAAAATTTTGAAAAGTTACAATTTTATTTCTCAGAATTACAGTACAAATTAATTTTCATCATCATTACAAATGATAATGCTGGATTGCTATTACTCCTTAAAGAGTCCTGTAGAGTAATGCTTATTTTAGTATGTGGCTCTTTTTAACTTGTTTCACTTATAACTAGTTTAGTCTTTAAATTACGGAATCAAACTTTGAATTCATAATGCAACTACTGAAAATTTCATCTATATTCTCAACATAATCTATACCTACAATAACTATATATATACATATATATATATATATATACATAGACGACACCAACAAGCATAAGCAATGTAGACAGCTGAGTTTATGGAGCTCAGTTACAGTGAACAACCATGAGAAATATAAAAACACACTTAAACTGTTTTCACAAAGATATCTATAAAGGGAGAGAGGAGTGTGACATGCTGAAAACACATACAAATCTATTAAATGAAGTAAAATTGCAGGCTGTGTTGCTTCACAAACTTTAACTTTGTACCTACATAAAAATGCTGTCTTGTCATCCTCAGCTGATCAGATACAAAATGAAAGAGAATGAGCTGGTATATCCATTTATTGAATCAGGAATGTCTACCAGATTTTGTAAATTACCTGCCTTCACAAGGTACTCTGAAACACTTGATCTAAGGTTTAAAATGCCTAGTGCTACCAGATGGGCCCTGCTACAATGCAGGGGAGACATTTTATAAAATGTTTAGAAGATGACTCTCTGTTGGCTGGAGCAAACACCTTTTATGGACATATCAGAATGTTTCTGCAATTTACACACAGGTTCAGCATATATTTTGTAATATTCATTAAAATGAGCCTTTTGTATAGAAAAGAAAGAAAACAAAAATAAAAACTAACTGAGATAATCATCAATAATATGAAAAATAAAAATAAAAGAATCGGTGAAAATAAAATAAAAGAATAGGTGAAAATAATATAGAAATAGAAAATAGAAAATAATCTTATGTCAGTAATAAAGAAGACTGAAGTGTAAAAGGAAAAAAAAAGTATTACATTCTAAGTTTGCCCATCTGTTTCCCACCTTTCATTTACATAAGCACACAGTACTTACAGTCGTAGTTCCTGTTAAAGGATTTATAGGATCACCATCTACGGCAATTACAGTCAGAACATAAACTGGAGTAATTTCATAGTTTGGTCTTGCCACAAGTCTTATTTCACCTGTTGTAGGGTTTATCCAGAATATATTGCTATAATCAAAGGTGCTTCCTCCAGACTCAATTGAGTATGTTATACCAGTATTTGGAATATCCTTGTCAGTTGCAGTCACTAGTGTAACAGATGCACCCTCTACAGAAAAACAAGATTAAATGATACAGTTTATTGTTAGCTTAAACTGGAATAATATACAAAATATGGTATTAACATTAAAATACTACTATATTAAATTCAATAAAATGATGTTGTATAGTGTGTAGAAATTGTAGTTTTTATTTTATATAAAAAAAGTAATTTTCAAGGGCAATGAGGACCATTCAATAATTGGGAAGGTTAGTACCAAGTAAGAATGAATAAATACATTAGTCTTTCAAAAATGATGTCAATAATTGTTCAGACTGAAACATGCCATTATTGGAACAATACATTTTCAGTGTATGCAATTATAGTAAAATAAATGACAATGATAATAACTACAACGTTGCAGCCACTTTAAAAATAGCCATACAGCTTGACAACCCTTTAATAATATTATGACAACAATATTACAACGTAAGAAGAAGCACAATAAAAGACCTTTACTCCTTTTCTTACAATCTAACTGTTCAATCGTCTTTGGCCTTCTTTGTCGCACCTTCCTCTTTATGATGCGCCAAATGTTCTCTATAGGTGAAAGATCTGGACTGCAGACTGGCCATTTCAGTACCCGGATCCTTCTCCTACGCAGCCATGATGTTGTGATTGATGCAGAATGTGGTCTGGCATTATCTTGTTGAAAAATGCAGGGTCTTCCCTGAAAGAGATGACGTCTGGATGGGAGCATATGTTGTTCTAGAACCTGAATATATTTTTCTGCATTGATGGTGCCTTTCCAGACATGCAAGCTGCCCATGCCACACGCACTCATGCAACCCCATACCATCAGAGATGCAGGCTTCTGAACTGAGCGTTGATAACAACTTGGGTTGTCCTTGTCCTCTTTGGTCCGGATGACATGGCGTCCCAGATTTCCAAAAAGAACTTCGAATCGTGACTCGTCTGACCATAGAACAGTCTTCCATTTTGCCACACTCCATTTTAAATGATCCCTGGCCCGGTGACAACGCCTGAGTTGTGGATCTTGCTTAGAAATGGCTTCTTCTTTGCACTGTAGAGTTTCAGCTGGCAACGGCAGATGGCACGGTGGATTGTGTTCACTGACAATGGTTTCTGGAAGTATTCCTGAGCCCATTCTGTGATTTCCTTTACAGTAGCATTCCTGTTTGTGGTGCAGTGTCGTTTAAGGGCCCGGAGATCACGGGCATCCAGTATGGTTTTACGGCCTTGACCCTTACGCACAGAGATTGTTCCAGATTCTCTGAATCTTCGGATGATGTTATGTACAGTTGATGATGATAGATGCAAAGTCTTTGCAATTTTTCGCTGGGTAACACCTTTCTGATATTGCTCCACTATCTTTCTGCGCAACATTGTGGGAATTGGTGATCCTCTACCCATCTTGGCTTCTGAGAGACACTGCCACTCTGAGAAGCTCTTTTTATACCCAATCATGTTGCCAATTGACCTAATTAGTGTTTATTGGTCTTCCAGCTCTTCGTTATGCTCAAATTTACTTTTTCCAGCCTCTTATTGCTACTTGTCCCAACTTTTTTGGGATTTGTTGACACCGTGAAATTTTGAATCAACATATTTTTCCTTTAAAATGATACATTTACTCGGATTAAATGTTTGATCTGTCATCTACGTTCTATTACAAATAAAATATTGACATTTGCCATCTCCACATCATTGCATTCAGTTTTTATTCACAATTTGTTTAGTGTCCCAACTTTTTTGGAATCCGGTTTGTATATCGAATGACCTCTCTATTAGGTATAAATTTTCCCAAATTAGTCCTACCTCAGTTAGGCAGAGCATCAACTCAACAATATATCAAAACTTGTAGTATGGAAATGCTGGCTCATGTACTTCAGTCTGTGCTACAGTTGTTGCGAAGTAGCTGTTGGTGGATCTCTATGAAGACTTGCACCCAGAAAGGTGGCTACACTGAGCTGAATGTATATTTATGTGCAGATATTTTTTATTTCTGTGCTTGTTTTCCTTTGTTGTGTTGTTTTCTTTCAATTTTCGAGTAATAAGACTATATATATTAATAATATAGTAATATTTTCAGTGACTGCAGTAGTGCTCACACTTAATTTATGTGGCAGAGATTAATTACACATGTTAAAATGTATGCACAATCTGGGTACGAGTATTGGGTAAAAGTAGTAGAAAGCCCAGAAAATATGGATAATAGAGAGAAAAGTAGAGAAATCAAGTACAAATTAAATATTTAAAAGGCCTTTAGCCTCTCTGCTCCTTTCCCTGCAAGTGTTACTCCCAGTCTACTAGATGGTTGGCTTATCCAGTTGTCCATTAAAGTACAAGGCACACCATTAGACTTGCCATTTGTCTCTCTTAATCTCAGTCTCGGACCTCTCCACCTCCTGCCATACAGCATTTTCCACACATTTCCTTCCAGTTTCATAGTGAAGTAGCCTCTGAGCTTAAGACAGCTTTAAGCCTCTAAGGGTCACATTCAGGTTCAGTTTCAAGGTCGATAGTCAACAGAAGAATATGAGCCACCCCTTACTCTCTTTCCCAGTTGATTCTGCGTTTTTGTCAGGGGTGTGTTCTTGCTCCTACTCTGTTCAATGCTTGTATGGACTGGGTGTTGGGCAAGGTGGTGGACAGATTAGGAGAGCATGGGGGGTCATGAGGTCGCTGGAAAGGTGTGTGTGGCGCTCCCGATATCTATGCAGAAGGAGAAAGTTCCAAGTCTTTAGAGTCCTGGTGCTTCCTGTCTTGCTATATGGTTGCGAGACATGGATGATATCCACTGACCTGAGACGAAGACTGGACTCCTTTGGTACTGTCTTTCTCTGGAAAATCCTTGGGTACCGTTGGTTTGATTTTGTGTCGAATGAGTGGTTGCTCATGGAGTCCCAAATGAGGCACATTACCTGCATTGTGAGGGTGCGTCAGTTACGGCACTACGGCCATGTGGCATGTTTCCCTGAGGGTGATCTGGCTCGTAAGATCCTCATTGTTGGGGACCTGAGTGGCTGGACCAGGCCAAGGAGTCGCCCACGTAACACCTGGCTGCGGCAGATAGAGGGTCATTTCCGGAGGGTGGGACTGGACCGCGTGTCTGCCTGGGGGGTTGCCAGTCAGGATCCTGAGCTGATTCATTATGTAGTGGGTGCGGCAACGCACTGTACCAGTGCATGCTCCCCAACTTGACTTGACCTGACTTACTAGCTCTAGTGTTAGAGCACCTAATCATTTCCCACCTGGGGTACACAGCATCACCACTACACGTACAGTATGTTTTCCTTTCTTTTTCTCTCTTTCTCTCCCCTGACCCTGTCTTACACCACTTTTCACCATCTGCAATTCCTCTATCTATTCTGCCCTCTTCAGCAATCAATGATTACACCAAAAACAAATCACCTTTAACCTTCATGCTTGTATTTGGAAAATGACAGAAACAAGGCTATCAGCATTGTTCTAGTTAATAGTATTAGAAAAATGTAAACAATCCATTTTAATTTAAACTGTATTCATTGCAACATATTGATTGCAACATATTGGGTGGCAGCATCCATCTGGTATGTCTCCAGCTTGGATACTCAGGTTTCATGGGAGTTGTATTTCTGGAGGGTAGCCCTGTTGAGATCCTTGGGTGCCACTGGAGAGAGATGCTAGGGACAGGCTCCCCTATTTTCAAGAGGTTCTGCCTGACCCAGAAGTGATTTTTGGAGGCAATATTATTGCATTGGAAGTACTCTTGGGTCCAGCTTAAAAGTAGCTCCCTTGCCTTAGTAAAGTGAGTCAGAATTGGGAGTAAAATTGGGTGAAGCTCATCTGGACTGGAGGGAGAGGAAGAGAAAAGAGAAGGAAGAAGTAAGAACAAAGAAAGAAAAGAAAAAAATGTAAATTTGCTTGTTTAAAGAAAAACCCTGGTGAAAAAGGGTTATTTGAACCCAGTACTGTCTCCAGAGTACAGTATGTGTGTTTAGGACTCTGAGTCATCCCCTGTAGACCATATGACAAAGACACAAACATTCTAATTTCATTTGGTTATTTTTTTTAAATATTACAAAAAATAAAAACTGCAGTTGATTCATATATTTTATTTGTATTTTGCTTGTCTGTTCAGTATTACTGCTTTACATTTTAAGTAATAAATATGTAATTATTCAGAGAAGTCTTAGTTTAAAGTGCCTAAGAGTTTTAGAAATCTGGTTGCAAAATTTAGTAAAACTATAAAGGAAGTTATTTATGAAGCTTATAACTCTTCCATTAATTTGGTAATTTTCTTTCACTGTTTCTTTCTACTGTCTAATATTCTTTATTAGTTTTAATTATAGAAAAGGAGGAAGTAAAGATCTCTAGTTTGCCTTTTGGCATACAGAGCTGTGTCATTTGTAAGTAATTTCTTCTCTTTACTATGCACAAATTGTGTACATTAAATAGCAATTTTCTTTTTTTACTACTTTTTTTTTTTGTTAAAACTATTGAGCTATGTAATTTAAATTAATTGGCTTCCCTTTACCAAACTCTCAAACAATGAAGTAAAAACACTGCACAGTAGTTAAAAGATGACTTTCACTTTAAAAAAATAACTGTACAGAATACTCTATTCTTCATTCTGAAATGTTCCCAATCTAACTACACAAGCATTTAATCATTTATTCAAAATTTATTGTCATTGGCACAATTCAGATCAGAGGCAGCCTTAGGGGTGTGCGGGGCCTAGAGGTTGACCAACCTCAAGTGGGGCCGGTTACATGAAACGCTGTTGCCGGTATGTGTAGACTGTGTAAACCTGTGCGTGAATATTAATAAAAATAATGTTAACATACACTGGATATTCAGCTAAATTTTTGCAAGATAACACGCAGACTTTATCAAAATATAGCTATATAATCTATTAAAAAAAGTGCAATTCATAATTCATGACAATACCACGACAGTGCGAAATGCGATGCTGTGTCATGCGGAAATTAGCAGGGCCTCTTCTAGAAAAGTACCCAAATTGCAAGTATACTCTGAGTCTCAATAAGCAGGTTGTCATAGTCATAACTCACATTGATGTCATGTCAGCCAGTGGTCCTTACTGATACATGTCTTTGTGCATTAATATTCGGACTATGGAATGTTTTCAAAGACGTATATGTATGGAATTTGACCTTGAAGAGGGATTTTAAAAGGGGTCCTCTTAGAAGCATCTCAAATATATACATACTGGAGAATATAACTAGACAAATCTGCTCGAACGGGACATGTGGACCTCAAAAGTGGGGCCCCCTTAGGTGCGGGGCCTAGGGTGGTTGCCCCACTTGCCACCCCCAAAATCCGCTCTTGATTCAGATAAAGCTTCAAGTAATAAAAAATAAGCTTTATATTTTTATTATACTTTGTGTAATCTTAGGAGCTTCAATGTGCACAATAATACCTTATAAAAGTTTTTTAAGCTGAATGGTTCTCATTCCAAGTTGCTTGCATTTTTTTGCTTACAGATTAACTAAGCATACAAGTATCTCATACTTACGATTTGTACACTCTGAAACATTACACACGTAAGAACTTCGGTTGAATTGAGGCGCATACTCATTAACTGGAATAACTGTAACATAAATATATGCAAAATCTGTAAAAGAAAATAAAATGTTATTTTTTTAAAATACAAGTAATGAGCAAATTGAACTGATAAAATAGCTTACCTTGAAAATATGGATATGCCACATCTTGGGCAGTCACACTTAGTGAGTTTTCATAATATAACAACTTAGAGGTTTCCATATCAAGACTTCTATTTAGCTGTTAAAATATGAAACAGTTTTGTGATACAAAATGAAAAGCAGTTAGTGAGTCTAATATTCATCTGATAGCTCTAAGACAGATTTATACACATGAATCAAAGCATTACAGAGTGCTTTCAGCCTTGACTTTATAAACAATTTGGATAGCTATAGATCCATTAACTGCTTTGAAGCTGACTTTTTAAAATTTAAATTATTATCTTGAGATGAAAGTCTGGCATTTACTGTACATGTATCCACTGGTTTAGCGATTTTTGCACATTTTTTGGACACCGTTGTTGAACATAAAAAAGCTCTAGCCTAAAGAAGCATTAGTCTTTTAAGGTTACATTCACACTATCCTCTGTTCTGTTTTTTTACCTACAGTAGTATCTAATTTTTTTTTTGAATCTCAAATTAATTTTGTAGCTAGTACTCTGAAATGAGTACAGAACAAAGTTCAATGTTACATATACCCTGCTGTTTTTGCTAAGACTCTGTGAAACACCTTGAGCATGGGAAAGGTGCTATATAAATAAAATGTATTATTACTATTATTATTATTACAGACAGATGCTGATTGCCACACTACTTCACAATGCTTAAGTGCAGGATGTCTGCAAATTCCAAAGCATATGATGGTAAGAAATAAAAACAGTGAATGAAGGATCATAGCTGTTAGATTGGGCACATTTATCACTTCGGGTGTTCTCTACATAGAATCAACTGGTACAAAGGATAGGAGATAGGGCAATTAAAAATGGGATGGGGAGGGTTTGGATACAAAACAGATGTTATGAGAGTAGGGTAGATTCTTTCTGAAAAGTTTTGATTCCATTTCATTTTTTGTTATTCACACTTTTCTAAAATCATCATTCTGGATCACATAGGAGTAAAAAATTGGGACTGAGCGCTCAGCAGTGTGAATGTAGCCTATTTTGTTTTAAAACTTGAATACAATGTTGTGTGCACCATGCTACAATTAGACTTTGGGCTCCAGTGGTTTAACAATGGTACAGTTGCTATTAACAACATCGCTGCTTTACTGAAAAGGAACAATAAACTGAAACAACCAGAATGACAATAATAATTCTATAAATTAAATACACCAAATTGGGACACATTTAAACTTGATCATAACTATTAATCATAAAAATAAATGCAATGAAAAATACATAAAAACCCTAAGCACTGCAAACATAGACCTGTACTTCAGGGATTCTAAGAAATCCTTGATGATTTTCTGCATTTAACACTTTTTTTCCATCAGTCCCTGAAAAATTCTAACTGGGTATATTTGTGTATTTTAAACTCATCTGCCTCTACGCTGAAGTCAGAAACTGTTCAAACAAATGCATTTTGGAGACTAAATTAAATAACACATATACAGTGTCCGGCCAATTTCTTATGATATGGGGGAAAAACTGCTGTGAAGACATAACATTATAATAATGAAAAATTTTGAGAACCTAATGTTATGATTTATTTCTATTCAATACTGCATATCAATGTTTCCATCTGGGTCTACAGTAAGTCTGTCAGGTTGCTCTGCACATTTTTATTAATTAATTTATGTTTGTCTTCAATGGGAAGAGGTGTGCAAGGTGGACACTTACAACAATGCTAGATCTACCTGATGTCTTCTTCTAATGATGTAACTTTTCATTGACTACTAATTACCTTATTACGTATTACCTTGCCCAGCCTACTATTGACTGTACTGTCACATGACATGACACACCAGTTTCCAACTGTTTTGTTTAGTGTAAAATGCCCAAAATATTTTTCTATTTTAAGAAAGCAAATATATATTTTTGGGTGGTTTTGTGAAGGTCTGTTAAGGGGTACTTTTGTTCTGAAATGCCTCCCCCCATGCCTTGTGGTTGCTTAAGGGGCATCTGCTACACCAGTGCATGAACTGAAGACAAATAAATAAACTACTGTTTCTGGTATTTGCAAAATGTTTTCATTGAATATTTTTAGGGCGGCACGATGGCACAGTGGTAGCGCTGCTGCCTCGCAGTAATGGAATTTCTATGTTCTCCCCGTGTCTGCGTGGGTTTCCTCCAGGTCCTCCAGTTTCCGTCCAAAGACATGTAGATTACGTGCATTGGCGATTCTAAATTGTCTTTGGTGTGCCCTGTGGTGGGCTGGCACCCTGCCCAGGGATTTGTTCCTGCCTTGCGCCCTGTGTTGGCTGGGATTGACTCCAGCAGCAATGTTAGGATATAGCGGGTTGGAGAAAGACTGACTGAATATTTTTACTAATTAGTCAACATGCCAAGCTGTCCTCACCAGGGAAATGCTCTTAAACAAGACAAAGGCAGATATATTTTCAAAAGCACTTAAGATGTTCAGATAACAGTATTTAATATATTAATCAATTTACAAACCTAAGGAAATAAAAATGGACAACTAACATCCCATTAACAATATAGTGCCTTAGGCAAAGAATTAACACTGTATTTAATTTGTTAAACATAAATTCCAAACAAATTAAATGTACTGTATTGAGGTCATTTCAAAATGCAAAGTAGTGAATTCTTTAAGTAAAATTATATATGCAGTTAAAAATGTCCATACCACAATAAGTGATGAACTAGGTGGACTTAGAGCATACATGAAATCATTACATCCGGAACATGTTAAATCTTTAAATATAAACTGGTTGTTTGCTGGGTCAGCATCAATGTCTGTGCACATTATTCTTGCAACCTGTGCACCAACAGTGGTTGTCTCAAGCAGAGGTACCCTATTAAAAGGAAATGAATCCAATGAGCCATTTAAGTTAATTGATTGATATCACTTACATAGCTTTTAGTTTATGTCATCTAGGAAAAAAATGCAACAATGGAGGCAATTAAAATACTAAAAACAAATTGACAAAACTATTTAAACGTATTACGTTGTTTTAGTTTAACTATTCCATCCAAAATGTCAACAGATTTTAAGGTCCCATTTGAACATTTACTGATACTGTACATTTGTTGCAAGTGTTTTGTTGGATTTTGGAATAAACAAACCTAAAGGTACTTTTGTTATGAAGGCACCAATGACTAGCCACTATTGTATTAAAGTAATATTTTCTAAATAAATGTGTCAAAAAGATTTTAATAATTTACTAGAGTAACTGGGCGTACACTGTAGGAAAATATTTAAACTTTAACTAAATTAGAGCAAAATAAAATCTAAAATATGTATGCATCACAACATAGTTAAAAGCAGCTGTAACAGGCAAAGTGTAAATCTGAGTGCCAGTTGCCTGTCATCCTCTCAAATAACAGATCTGATACAAGTGTTGTACAACATCAAACACATTAGTTTGTTTTAGTGAGATCTCATTTGTACAATCTGCGCACACTGTACAGTATTTATTAGGGCCAACCAGGTACTGTATATCGATTGTTACAGCACACTAAAGAACAATTTTTAATGATTTTAATAGTATAATGCTGCATATTAAACTTATATTAAAGTTCATCATCATTATATGTTTCAGTGCTCAATATACTGTAAACTTATTTTTATTTTCTTTAAAAGATGTCTGTACCCAAGTAAATCCAACACATTCTGAGTGTGTGGTCAATGGTTACCAGGTTTTTCCAGTATTTATATATTTAAATTTTATGGTATAGCTTTGTTGTCCACATATTGGGAGAAGGATGTTAAGGATAGAGCTGCCAGATAAGAGGAAAAGAGGAAGGCCTAAGAGAAGGTTTATGGATGTGGTGAGTCAGGACATGATTGTGATGGGTATAACAGAGTAAGATACAGAGGACTGAATGATATGGAAGAAGATGATCTGTTGTGGCAACCCCTAACAGAAGCAGCCGAAAGAAGAACAAGAAGCTTTGTTAATGCTACCTACTGTATGTCTATGTCATACCTAAGGTCAACTTGAAAAATTCAAAAAACTATTCAAAAAAATGAAGGATTTTTTTTCTAATTCTACTTAAAATAGACATCTATCAATGAGTAACAGTTAGTAGATGTTTCCAGTTAAAAAAGACAAGAAAGTAAATTAGTATCACAACAGACCTTCTTTGCTATACAGACCTCTGAACACCACTGTATGTGGATTTTAGAGTAATAGTGACGTATTTCCCCCCACTATGGTTTAAGACTGGAATAGAAATCTTATAACCTCAGATTATTTACACTTGAAATTAGTAAATTTTGAAATAATGATACAAACTTAGATCATAATAACCAAAAAGGATGATATTACAGAAAACTAAAGGAAGACAGAAATATATTAGTTATTCACAATAAACAGATATTGAAAGTTAATTAAACTAAGAACTATAATGATTCTATAATTCTATAAACTAGAGGTTGAAATTTTATTTTTTGTTCATTTTTGATTCTTTTGTTTAAGGTAATATTGTTTCTGTTTATCTATGTATCTTCATTTATGTTATGTGTGTTATGTGGGTGGTACACCAAGATCCAGGACACACTGCCCATCACTGCAACAGACTGCCCTCAGATTTATAAAGGCTAAGAAAACAAAACACCCTATACAGGCTGAGGAAGACTCACAGTCACTTGTGGTTCATTGTGAATGTGTGGATATTGGTAAGTCTGTGATATTTCGATGGCTGATTTTTCTGTGCTTTTTTTGTGAATTTACTGTATTTTGAACCCTGCATCTGTTTTTTACCATTCTTGCATTTCATATATTGGGATATTGCTTGCATTTAGATTGTCCTTCTTGTTCCAGGGAACTTCTCTGGTCTCTTCTGTGCCCCAGGAGCATTTTCTGTATTTCAGAACATTTTATGTAAAAATTATTTTTTTTATTTATAAAGATTCTTCATTGCCCTTTTTTGTGACCAGCTGGAATTTGTTCGTTTCCTCTCTAGTAGGCATTTTGAGTAATTTTTGGGTCTACTGTGCTTTGGAACTCTCTACTTCATAACAAATGCCTACACCTAAACTCATAACCTGAAGACAAAGAACAAAGAATTCAATACTCTAACCGTAACTAACAATATCCAAAACTAAAACCAGAATGACTCGGAAATCAAAACCTAAAATGAGATTGACTCTTGAAAACAGCACACTCAACAACTCAGCAAAAAGCAGCAGCTACAGTGAAGAGGCTCTCTTCACTGCCCTCATGTGACTGTGCTAGATTAGCAACACTTCAGAATAAGTCAGAATTTGGAGCCTGTGCTCCCTTTGTAACTAATCTTAATTGTGAGAAGAGAACACAAGTAAGAAAAAAAATCATTTTCAAATTGAAAGGGGGGAAAAAACAATAAAGATAAAAAATGGAGATGGGGGAGAGGTCTAGCAAAACCATGATGCCCTATGTTCTCACAACCTAAGTTGAGATGAGTGTGGTGTGCAGTTTACAGTGTGCAATTTTTAGTTAAATTAAACAATGTTTTGTATAAATTGATGAAGAATGTATCTTGTCATTGTCTTAGTTCCATTCTTTATCTGAAATTCTGACTGAAGGTCCCTGTATCAGTGCTGTCTCAAATCATATGAGTTTCAGCTTTTTAAAGGAAACTGGTAGAGTGTCGCAATACTTTATACTTTATACTTTATACATTATTATTATTATTTATTATATGGTTTCTACTAATGAAAGTCAAATAAAATTAGGAATTCCCATCAGGAAGCCTTTAACAAAATTTCTAATTTCAAATAACAGAACAAATGGTTTACTGGAAGATTACATTTGGGAAATTTGTAAATATTTGAAGGATTCAGAGGTAATATCAATATACTAATATACCAATACTAAGAATCTTGTATATGCTGAAAACTTTCTAAATTAAAGATGGTGTGAAGAGATGAGTGTTGAGTATGGGCACAAATAAAAAGAGCTTTTTGTACTTAAGGGTTTTCTGAGCAAGTGTTGAACCATCAGGTTCCGTCTTAATTGATGGTAACTGCCGTAGTACACAAAATATATAAACAAAGAGTTTCAAAATGCTTTTCTTTTCATAGCCTAACAAGCTGATACAGTTTAATTTTTTTTTTCCTTCAAAGTATCAGAATATAGTATTAGAACTGCAAGTTAGGTAGTGCCATGCTCCCTTCTAATTTAAATGTTTGTAGTACTTTATTTTTAAATGAATGACATCTTTACATTTTAAACTACTATGTCTAATATTTTGAAAGAATGATTTATTAATAAAGTAATACTCTGATACAGATATAAAAAGTATAAGAGGGTGTTAATTTTGATCATTTTATTCTGCAATATAATGTAAGGTGAAGAAATGACCATCTATTAACTTCTGGTTTAACACCTGCCATTAGGATGCAAACATTCAATTCAAATAGAATTGTGAACTGGTGTAAGAAACATGCAGAGTGATGAAGATGTTCAGGGAAAAATACCCCCCAAAATCCTGGAACAGGAAAACAAAACACTTGAAGACATACCTACAGTATAACAGTCATTTTAGAATGCTACAAGAGAGAAGGCCCAATTTGCCAGTATCCTATCAAAATTCTCGGTAAAATTCTGTTTATATTTGTTAAACATTTCCAGTAAAGGAACTCTTGCTAAATCAGAATGCAATTTTACCAAATTCCAATGTAATGGTAAGTACCTGTATGTATCTGGATTGCAAATAGGAGGGTTGTCGTTAATATCTGTAATGTTAAATATAAGTGTTATAGTGTTTGACTGGCCTCCGGTTGGACTGTCTATAACTGTTACTTGGACTGTTATCAATGGATTCGCTCTCAGAGGCTTGGCTTCTCTATCAATCCGCTGTGCCACTTTAATTAAACCTGTGTCTGGAAGAAATAAAAAAAAATCATTATAAAACGTTAAGAAAACAATTGCCAATCAATGTCTTATCTGTATTATCCATATCCATTATTATTGTCCATTGCATGTCACACTCATGCTTGCACAACCGCTCAGCCAATTTTGAGTTTCCAGTTAACCAAACACATGTCTTTGGAATGGGAAGTGGGTATTAATCATAAAACATTCAGGCACATGAATAACTTCCTATGATGGATGGTGGGGAAACACTGGCATCCCAGCCAAGATGAACCCCATTCCATTACCTGGCATGGATAGTGGATGGGTGGAGGGAGACTGCATGCTCCTCCAAAACACTGGGTGGTGGCGTTGCTGAGCCTATATGCCCTTTCTTGTACCTGCAGGGCATACTGTGAGTTGCAGTCTCAGAGGGCAGCCCTGTTGGCATTTGTGGGTGCCACTGGGAGGGACATCAAGAGAAGGTTGTCCCTACTTTTCGAGGCTCCTGCCTGACCCAGGAGTGCTTCCTACTTGTATTCACCTGATTCCGTAAGTGCTCCTGAGTCCAGCATAAAAGGGGCTACCCGTATTCACTCACCTAGAACAGGGGTCCTCAATCACAGTCCTGGAGGTCCACAGTGGCTGCAGGTTTTTGCTCCAACCCATTTACTTAATTAGAAAATAATGCTTCTCAATAATTCAACTTCATGGCTTGTTAATGCTTTAATTCTGCCATGTCAGACCATTTGTATATCCTAAATTTTTTTTCTTTCTAAGGATATCTTCCAAATGATTTGAAGTCTAAAATGGATGAGCAATACTCAATCTTTCACTTTTTTCTCTTCACTTTCCTTCCAAGTATTTAATTAAACCAAATAGTGCATGATAAATACACACAGGTGTAAATGTTAACAAGCTAAATGGAGAAATGCTGGTCTCTTTTGTCATTTTCATGTTATTGCTAATTAGGTGCAATTAAAAACCAAGAATAGAGCTGTTTTAAGACTAAAATAAGCAATAAGGGTTCAAAATCTTAACAAGTGAGATAACTAAAGTGAAGCAGAAGTGTTACTTGTGCAATAAGTGCTTCTTATTAAGCAATTGGGTTGGAACAAAAACCTGCAGCCACTGTGGCCCTCCAGGACTGTGATTGAGGACCCCTGACCTAGAGGATTAAAAGAAAGAGTAGAAAAGGAAGGAAGAATTGCATTGTTGCAATTTTATGGAAAGGTACTTTATTTAAAAAAAATACCTACACTTGAACCCAGTCTGTGTGTGTAATTGTGTCTGAGTATTTGGGGCTCACTGACGTCCCTAGTGTCCACAATGCAAACTTTAGGCAGGGACTTTCTGAGACAGGATTCAAACAAGACTCTGGAGATGGGAAACTGCAGAAATAACTTGTTCCACTATGCCAGTTTAAAGAAATACAAAACATTAAAAACATATCTCTAAGATATGACATTATATATTCATAATATACAATATACCATACAATGCAACAATTTACCTTGGGCCTATCCCTTCCCAAACTACTTCAAATATAATGAATAATATATAATAAAAGAAAATGCAATTTGCTTAACATATATTTGGTACAGTACTTTGAATGTAATAAATCATTTTTAGTTTTGTTTCACTGACAATATGCATCACAATTGATCTGTTTTAACATTATGTAACTTACATGGATCAATGGTAAAGTATTCTATGGGACTTATGGAATATTGGAGGAAGCCAAGATAATTAAAGTCATCAGGATCTATTGCTGTCACATTTTTAACCACAGTTCCTATGGGCAGTTCCTCTGGAATTGAAGTTGTGGTTCCACTTCTGTAAAAGGACACATGTTGTAAACTTGGAAAAAACACTTGACCAATTACTAAATTACTCAAACAAAAGACTTCTTTTAGCTCCCAAGATTTTAATATTGGAGACAAAGTCATGAAATGTAGTATATTAGCTTGCAACACTAGACAATGATACTGTAGATGGGAAATTTGGAAAAACTTTAAAAATATAAAAGGTTTGCATTTAAAATTATACAACCACAAATACTTTAACATTTACATTTGTGAAACAGCTTCTAACTGAAAAATGTCCAAATGTTCTCTCCTTATTCAGGATGAGATGGCAGTTACAAACTAGACAAAATTTGTTTGGATTATCCCAGCTTGTTGTCAGTTATTGCAAATGTTCCTGATCGGATTAGCTTCAAAGTTTTACATAAATTAAATAAATGGAAGCAATTTCAAAGAATGTTTAGTATAGCACAACCATGTATGAAAACATAAGTTTATCTCCCAGCAGATGTAACTGTAGTGCAGAAATTAAATAGCTAATAAACTTGACTCAGGAATTTAATGTATTCATAAAATGTTTATAGCAAATTCATCTAGTTGTCATAACCATTTTTTCCAGTTTTTCATGATATGCTCAACACAATTTCTTGTCTACAAAAATGTTTGTTTTTGAAGTATGTAAAATTTTCTTTTTGCCTGGTGCCTCTGCCTGTTTCAAGTTTGCTTTGGCAGACCCTTGGACTCGGCAGTGTTCCAGGCATACTTCAGCTCATGTGTGCATCTGTGCAGCCTAAATATTTCAGTTCTGCCTTAGGAATTTTAAGGCTGTAACAATTTATAAGCAGCCTGTTAACTGAGTTTTTGTGAGGCAATTAAAAGAGTGACTTAATTTACACCATCACTATTATGGAGCATCTGTTATCTTTATTGTAAATCACATTGATTGCTTGTGTGCAGTATGACTTGGCACTTTGCCAATTGAACAAGAACTGGAAATGTATTTGTTTGTGATTCTGCCTTCAGTGTTGAGATATCTTTTAAGACTGTCCTTTGGTGTTTGTGATGAATGTCAAAATATTAATAGAGTTTCATTTTGTGTGTATTTTGATGGCATTATTCGCCTGATATTTTATTATTACTGCTGCTGATAGCCTGATACATTATGAAACACAGTGTCTGTTCCTCATTCCTTCACGTGAGATTTGCTGGAAGCCATCTGCTTCCTCCAATGCTGCGAACTGCCACTACTCCTTCCATTCAACTCCAATCACCTTTATCCTCATGCTTCCCTTGCTTGCACATTCATGCCACCAATTCTGTCTCACTACTTACTTGTGGTCGGAGGCAACATGACAAATACTCACTTAGCAGCGGTGTCATTATCCTTTTTTTTTTTTACTATAATCCCGAGGTATCCTGTATTTGCTCAACCCGAGAGGATTTAATTACAGTATATGCAAGTATCTACAAACATTAGCAGCAGAAAAAAAGGCTCAGAAGGAAGTGGAAAAGACAAATAAAGCTTCATCAAAGCCTAAACAGGCCTCAAGTTCAAGTTACAGCCTGCCAGAGACTGACCTGGAACAGATTGGTGAGAGGACAGATCTCCAGAGACCTGATGCTGCAACATCAGCTCCAGCAGAGTGCAAGTGAGCAAAACTGCAAGTGAGTCGGGCCAGGAGAAATTGTTCATTCCAGAAGGTTCGAACTTTCTGGAATTGAGCATGGCCTTACTATTTGCATTGTCATCTACCCACCATGAGTCAGTAGCACCAACTCAAACCAGACATGCTACTACGCCTGTGGAGCGCATAAAAGACTGAAACAAACAGTCCGAGGTGAAGATAACGATCATTGCAATGATTACTACAATAACTGCTGCTCTTGGGGGGGACATAAAGGAGCTATCGAATGCATCAAAACCTAGAAGCCTTATTGTTCGTTTTAAGAGAAGAGCCAAGCAAAATGACACCTTTTATTGGCTAACTAAAAAGATTACAATATGCAAGCTTTCGAGGCAACTCAGGCCCCTTCTTCAGGCAAGATGTAATCAACATTCGTTTTAACAAATTACAATGTAAAGTAAATTTGATGTCACTTCTCAGACTGAAACAAGAGATTATATTTGAAAATACCATATTTTTTCTGATTTCTCACCTTCAACAGCTGCTAAACGTGCCGCATTTTACAGTATTATACAGTGCTTATGTAAAGCCAAAATCAGATACAGCCTTTAGTATCCTGCTAAACTGAGAGTAGATATTCAAGGCAAGTTCTACATTTTTAGTTCTCCAGATGAAGCAGAAAAAGAGCTAAGAAAACTGATCCCAACACTTCTTAAAATATGATTGTGAGTCACATCTTGACCTAGCAAGGCAAAAAAGATTTTACCTATAATTTGGTCCACTTGCAATGAGACATTTGCTGTAATTATACATTCAATTCTTTCAGGACTGTTTAAGATTATATTCCAGGTTTATAATATTCTGACTTTTTTTGTCAATAGATACCTCTACTTTAATCATTCTACACCACTGCTGGGGGGCTTGTTTTGTTTTGGACATGCTCAGTCTCTAGACATGTCAGAGGACTGGGACTTCATGAAGTGTGGTCTAGCCTCACTTTTCCGAGGCAAAATGGGGGAGCAGGGGGCTGGGTAGAGAACAAGCTATTTCAGATCTATCCTTTTTACCTCCACAATTGTAAGGGCCAACACAACAATAGGCTTCATAGCCATAACTCCTGGCAAAACTGGAAATTAAGGTTAACGTTATCTTATATAATAATGTACTTAATCTTAATTTAAGACTATAAAATGTCAACAAAAGTTTAGAAGCAATGTCTGTCTGACCAAACAGTAAACTATGTGAGCTGCAATGTCGAAGGTCTCAATCACAAATTGAAGAGGAAGAAAGTATTCTCTCACCTAACAAGTCTAAATGCCAAGATAGTATTTTTACAGGAGACTCACTTATTAAGCAAGGATCACTTTCGGTTGAAAAGTGATTGGTCTGGCCAAATATTCCACTCCAGCTATGCAAAGAAAACTAGAGGTGTGGGAATCTAAATACATATAACAATTTCATTTATAGTATCAGATGTAGTGTCTGAACCTGAAGGGCAATATGTGATTGTGATAGTATAGTAAAGTGATTTTGATAAATATCTATGGACCCATTGTGGATGATAGAGACTTCACCCAAAATATTCCTAATGTGTACACTCATAAATTGCCCAGAGGGGTGATGATATCTACAAGGGTGATAATATCTAACACTGCAAAAACAATTACAAAGTTTGTAATTGGTCATAACTTATCAGACCCATGGAGATTTCTAAATCCAAATTTAAGAGCACATTCTTTCTTCTCACTAGGACATCATTGTTACTCAAGAACTGATTATTTCTTTATAGATAACAATTTTTTGCCCCTGATTAAATTGTACAAGTAGGACGCTATTTTTCTCTCCGACCACGCCCCTCTGTTCATTGAGCTTAAATTACTACGCCCCTGTATTATCGTGGTATTTCCCTCTACTTGCCCTTTACCTGTTTCCTCAAGGGTAAGTGTTCTCGTCAAGTTCGTTATCGGGTTGGTCTACTGTTGCACTTTAAGATGAACACACACATACATAGATAAACACACACACACAGACCCTAACCACAATAGTGCCCTATGAATGACACACACACACTGATTAACCTTTAGCACTTTAAACCACACAAGTGCTATAGGAATAACAGCCTGTCATTCAGCACTTCAAGAGACTTACTTATTTTCGGCACAAACAACATACGATGTTTTAGTGATATCTCAGACCTAAATATTACTTTTGGTCTACAAGAATACATTTAAACATACAAAGACTCAGCACTCTTGACTATAGGCCATTTATCAGCCAAGAAAACCTTCTTTATCGTACTGTCCCTTCTATTGAGTAGCGCCCTCACTCTCAGCCTTATAAACCCCGCAGCACAGAAATAATGGCAAAAATCCAGCTGTCACTAGGTGCTCAAAGAAATCTAACTTATTACGTCAATCACTCTAGACATTAAGACAAAGCATAGAAAGTTAAAAGCAGCATGGTATTTATTACAAGAATAATAATAATACCACTGGAACAAAGAATAATAGAAAAATAGGTACTGATAGGAAAGTCTGAATATATATAGTCTTTAGAAAAAGCTTACGAAAAAGTTACAGATAACAAGGATGAATGTCCCAGGGAGGCGTTTGATTTAGCAATCGATGTTCATGATGCCTTTCTGACGACCAGTGCAGTCTTCGTCCGTTCCTCCTCTTCTTCTTCTTCTCCTTCTTTGCTTCTCCACCTTGCTTTTCAAACCAAGGCATATTTATTATGAAATGTCATGCCTTGGTTTCACAACACATGCACCTGACTGGCTGGCTGTCAAAATGATTGATGAATTAATTCACTGCCCGTTTTCCCAAACAACAAAACCTTTGATGTACTCTGAGGTATCAGTAGTTCTTCCTGTCCCAGGCTGTAAACCAAACTGTTGTTCCAGATGTCCATCCATAAAGTAATCAATAGCCTGAGGTACCAGCTCAGCATCCTTTCCCAGGCTAAACACCAAATTAGCACTTAAGCTATGAACAAGTGTTATAAAAGTAAGGTGTAAGGGAAGAAAACCTGCTTTAATTTGTCTTAGTTCATCTGTTGTCTTGTCTCAAACAAAATATAATGGAAACCAAAATGTACAAATTTTATACACCATAACAGCCCCACATACTCATCTTACAGCTGGCATCTTAACCCACTGCTATTAGCTGATGAGAAGTGTAGAGAATTTATATCCATGCAAATTGATTATTTTTTACAGACAAACGCATTCTCAGAGGTCTCTGCAGGGATACTCTGGGTAACTCTGAAGGTATTTTTAAGAGGAAAGATTATTTCATATCTTGCCCATAAAAATAAATTGGAAACCAACAAGGCGTCAGAGTTAATCAGTGAAATTACCTAAATAGATCAAGAACATGCCAGATTTCCAAATGAGGCACTTTATAGGAAAAGACTTTGCAATCAGAGCTCAACCTCTTAACAACAAAAGAAATTAACTCATTTTTAAATCATGACATCATTACTATGAACATGGAGAGAAGGCTAATAAGATCTTAGCTCAATAAATCCACAAGCAGGAATTTCACAATACAATATCAGCAATTACCAACACGGAGATTAAATCATTGACCATAAAAATATAATGCATACATTTAGAGACTACTATAAGTCCTTATATTCTTCTCAGTTTAAAGAAGACAACTCACAATCTAATTACAGATACCACAGCTAGATACTCTTAGTGCAGAGGAATTGGATAAACCTCTGACACTCCCAGAATTACTAGATGGTATAAACTCACTTCAGAGTGGGAAAGTAGCATGCCCTGATGGCTACCCTGCTGAATTTTATAAAAATGTTTTAATTAAGTGAGCTCCCCTTTTATTACCAACATTTATAGAAACCAGAGACAATAAAATTCTACCTTAAAATTTTCGTCAAGTATTAAATACTTAGTCTTTCCTAAGAAATTATTACTGTACAATGTGCATCATACAAATCCATCTCACTTATGAATAACAATGTTAAGATAATCTCCAAAGTTCTAGCTACAGTAGAAGGATTGAGAAAGTGCTTCCTTTGGTAATATCAGAAGAACAAACTGGACTTATTAAAGGCAGACACTTAGCTTCCAATCTTCAACGCCTGTTTAATAGGGCAACCTTATAACAACCTAAAGCTGAATGTGACATGGCTCTACCTAATTTTTAATTTTATTACTGGGTGGCAAATATACAAGCTATAAAAAATGGACATTGACACAAATAGATGAATACACACACAAGCTTGGTCTGCAATAGAAATAAAATCCTGTAGTAATTTGCCAAAGAAAGGTTTCAGGATATAAAAGTACTGGGTGTTTTTGCTTCAATTTCTTTGAAGATTAATTTAACATGGTGTCATGCAACTTTGTTTTTTGTATTCTTATCCTTTTAAAAGCTAATTAACTCTACAATTTCTCTGCTTATACTCTTATTAGTTAATCAGTCATGTTTATTTTATTTAGTCTTGCTTACATAATAAAGGACAATGTATGCTCTTAGAAAAAGCAGAAGTTACAAAAAATCAGTTACAGTTTCTAAACACTATTGTCTTATAGGTTGTAAATGGTTGAAAATAAGACTTACATTGTAAAATAAGGTTGTTCATCATTAGTATTCAAAATGTACACAAGTAAACTTCCGTTAATTGTATTTATACCATCTGTCACTATGATTTCCAAAGTGTAACTGAAAGAGATCACCAGTAAAACAAATAATTGAACAAAGTAAATTAAATACATTTCATACATATACACTCACACACTGTACATGCACAAAAATAGTTTTACAGAGCATACTAGGTTTACCTGTGTGGGTCAGTCTCATAATTAAATATTTTGCTTGTTGTTATATATCCAGTAGATTGATCAATAGTAAATACAGATGATGCAGGAGACATTGAATACTAAAATTAAAGAATAAAGTTAAACAAATATATTGTGATGCAATACACAGATTTAACAATAAACAATAAATAATGTCCACAGTTTCATCACATTATTGCATCCATCCATCCATCAATGCTTAGTCTATTGCAGGGTTTCAAAAAGCCAAATATACAAGCTATAGAAACAGGACATTGACACAAATAGATGAACACAACCACAACCCAGCAGGGAGGAACAACAGAGGGACAAGTTCAGGGAACAGGAATGACTAAGAGGAGCGTAACAAGCCAGACATAAATAGCACCTAAACATACCATATGTTAAAAACAAAAAGAAAATTGGTGTATACTCAATAGTATAATCATTGTGCATTTAAAAAATAATTTGCATACTTTGAAAGTTTTTTAAGTAATTTTAACTTTAATGACACCAAAACAGAAATGAGCATATAAAAGAGTATTAAACAAATTCAGTGTGTATTTAATTTATGAATGTCAAGATACTTTTTAAATGCAAAGTTAAACACTTTTCTTAATGAAAAACATACAGTATATCTAATCATCAAGATTTTACTACATGTTTGAAAGCAAATAAGGTGGAAAAGGGCAGGTGAAATTTCCTCAGGATTGCTCCCTTCTGCACAGCTTCAAGTGCGATAATGTCTTTCTTGTTGCATTAGACAATTATAAAATGAAAAATGTCCAAGGCAGAAAATAATTGCTATAGATTTGGATCAAACCCAAATTTTCTATTTAACTCCAATGGAAAAATGTGCTAAACAGTTTATCAGGGCTTACAAATAAAAATGAAACTTTCCTGGAAACATATTTACTGCATACTTACTGTATCAGTGTTGCAAATGGGAACCTATTCACATTTTCTAGAGAAAGCACATCTTATGTTTGAGCATTCAACATAAAAGCCATGGGGTGTCTATTACATCATTAATACTGAAAAATATGGCTTTTACATACAAAATCATCTTACAAAATATACCTGAAATCTGACATTTAGCACAAGAACCCATGAGGAAAAGACATACCACTGCACTACAAGTTATCTTCACAACATGGCTATTTAATTTGTGTTTTGAAGGCCACATCAGGGTTATGACTTCTGTTTATTCAGGCATCAATCTATTTATGATATTTACTTACTATTTTCAGTAAAAGGTCACTAAAAGCTGCATTATGTCCCAGTGGCAGGAAAAAAGTACACACACACAAAGTTACATCTTTCACTTGTAACTATCAACTTTTGTTACCTGTAGTGCTACAATTGCTGAACAAACATGCCCTAGGCTAATATTACTCAATTATGTTCAAATGTAAAATGTGTGGTCAGGCGGCTGGGGAAGAGGACATATCCAGGCCAATACTTCCCTCGGAACACGAGAGGGCAACCCCCCTGGATTACATCGGGGCCACGGGTTTGGATCTTAGAAACTCAACCCTGCTGGGGCCCGTGGCCACAGCTGGGGGCGCCTGTACAGTTCTGGAGCCCTGGACTGCAGCACTTCCACCACCACCAGAAGTGCTGCTGGAAGAGGATCCGAAAGCACCTGGAGCTTCTGAGTGCACTATAAAAGAGGCTGCCTCACTCCATTCAAGGAGCCAGAGTCAGGAGGAGATGGAAGAAGCTTGCTGGGAGAGGAGTGGAGGTGGCAGAAGAAGAAAGAAGAAAGGACTGTGTTTGGTTTCTTGTGCTTTATTGTACTGTGCTCTGTAGTGGGGAGCGAAAAGAAGTGCTGCCCCACTTGGAATAAAATGTGTGTGTGCTGGACAGTATTTGAGTCTACCTGCCTGTGTCGGGTAGGGTGGCTAGTAAGCCCCCTGGGCTTCACAAACATTTTGGTTGCCGCACTTAGAAACAATAAGATACATAGTGTCCTGAGGACACCTCTCAAAAATCAATATCACATAGTAGATGGACACTGATTATAGGAAGTTGTGACTTGTTTGATTTAAAATGAAAAAACAGATTTTAAGTTTAAGAAAACAAATTTAATATACATTTTATGCATTCTCATACATTAATCAATGTATATGCCAGCAAATTAAAACTGTTCTAAAGTAAATTGTACGCAAATTTCCAAATAGAACATTTTCTTTGCAAAAAATGTAAACTATGTGGAAGAGTTGCTGAAACATCTTTAAACTAGTCCTTTGGGTCACTTGAATTTTATGAAAATCTCATGTTTGTTAATATTTATTTAAAACTCATTTCATATTAAGAGCTATCATAGTACTTCTAAGGCAATAACATTCAGTTACATAATTAACAATTACATCATAAATCATTACATTAAAAAGTATTTAAAGTTTACATTACCTTGAGTGGATCATTCTCAGGATCATACACAAGTGGATGATAAACATATCCTGGTGGAGAATTTTCAGTAATATATACTATCACAGCTAAAAGCAAACACAGTATGGGAGAGAATGAGTTGTTGTGTGGTTCAGTTCACTGGCTAATTCTGGCTTAGTATATGAGCTAAGCCGTAAAAAATGTTTCATTACTTACATGCACAAACTTGAAAATAACAGGGCAAAGGCTGTTTTATCAGAATTTAAAAACAATGAATTAAACTTAAATTGACAAATTTGACTTCAGAGAAGGCGGCACGGTGACACAGTGGTAGTGCTGCTGCCTCGCATTTAGGAGATCCAGGTTCACTTCCCGGGTCCTCCCTGCGTGGAGTTTGCATGTTGTCTGCGTGGGTTTCCTCTGGGTACTCCAGTTTCCTCCCACAGTCCAAAGACATGCAGGTTAGGTGCATTGACGATCCTAAATTGGCCCTAGTGGGTGTGTGTGTGCCCTGCGGTGGGCTAGCGCCCTGCCTGGGGTTTGTTTCCTGCCTTGCGCCCTGTGTTGGCTGGGATTGGCTCCAGCAGACCCCCGTGACCCTGTAGTTAGAATGGTTGGAAAATGATTGACTGACTGACTTCAGAGATGTAGTCTTAAAGTTGGAACAAACGTAAAAAAGGAGGGAGAGTCTTTGCACAATAAAGCGTCAGGAATTTGTAACATTTAAATTATTTTAAGTTGTTCATTAAATATTACTTTTCAGTCAGTGTTATTTGCCACCAAAAGATTTCAACATATACTGATGCAAGTGTGACGAGTGTCTGGTCACACTTATAGGTAATCAAACCTAAACTCAGTTAAAATATCTCATTACGGCACCCCGTTTTATTAAGAATCTGGGCAATCTTGAAATTATTTTAATAGGCTATGTTTAATAATAAAATTATTAAACTAGATCTTAATATTAAGAATATTTATAATTTATAGATAATAGTACTCAGGTTTCTTTAAATTGGGCAGTTAATTAACACACAATGAAAGACACGGCAGCAATTTCAAGAAAAACAAAAAGTAAAAAGTAACTTGTATTACACCAGACAATCCACCAAGTAAAAGTAGATAATAATCTAAAAATATCAGGAATGAAAACCTTTTTAAAAAGAGAGCATACAGTCCACATTCTAAAGTCCATTAAAATATAACGGTATAGGACACAATCTTTGGTGGTGTGAAGTCCAGGTTGCATGCTATGTTACCACAATGATTAGACTTCCACCTGTCCCACTAAAACATTCTGTTCATCAAGCTCTTGTTTCCCAACTGAAGTCTTGCTAACTTTCTCAATCCCTGTCGGCGTCTTTCCCTCATGGAATTACCATTCTCTTTCACTTCTGGGTACCTTGTGTTGCTATGATGACCTAGGCACACCTCACTTCTCATCCACCATCTTCACTCAGTCCTCTAGTGAATCTTTCCTCTCTCTCTGGGCCCCCAACCGGTGTCTCTTTGGTGAAATTATCTCCCATCACCTGCATGTCCTCTCTCACCACATCCATAATTCTTCTGTTAGGCCTTCCTCTTTTTCTCTTGCCTGGCAGCTCTATCCTTAGTATCCTTCTCCCAATATATTCAGCATCTCTCCTCTGCAGATGTCCAAACCAACACAATCTCGCCTCTCTGACTTTGTCTCCTAACCATCCAAATTGAGCTGACCCTCTAATGTACTAATTTCTAATCCTGTTCATCCTCATCACGCCCAGTGCAGATCTTAACATCTTTAACTCTGCCACCTCCAGCTCCATCTCCTGCTTTCTGGAGAGTGCCGTCTCCAACACATATACCACTGTATGCTAATTAGAAACCAATGTCCCAAAAACAAGTTAATGCAAACATTTTATAAGGAAGTAGGCAGTTCTGTATCACAATACTGTATGTTGTTAAGATACCAATAATCTTCAAAGCAGGTGACTCTTTTGCAAGACAGGTAAATATCTACATCTTGTAGACAACCATCAATAATAATCTGTAACAGAATTATTCAGGAAATTTGCCACTTCACTTATCACCCCAGTCTCAAAAAAGTGTGCCTATTGCCCTTTCATCTATTGGCTTCATCATTTATAATTTACATGTTTTATTTTTGTGTGAGAAAAAGAAAACCACCCATTGTACAAAAATGTTCCCCTCTGACACAAGCATACATTTCACAACAGCAAAGGTCACCAATCTGAGAAAGTGTTTTTCTGACAAACCTGTATTGAAAAAGGTGCTGCAAAAAACAGCTTTAAAGATTTTGTTTAAATGAAATTATCCTGTGTGACAGACAGCCAAGGCCTCTTCCCGGCTAGGAGGCAAATATACTGGAATGACCAAGAAAAAAGATGTGCACAGGACACTGCCTCCCAGAGTGCCAGATGACACCTCCCCCCCGGGTTGTAGCGGTACCTCAGATTCCTGCAGGGCTCCATGGGAGTTGGAGTCTAGTACAGCCCTGTTGGGTTCCATGGGGGCTGCCAGGAGAAGCTGCAAAGACTTACTTTAGGTTTCCACCACACCTGGGGGGTACTTCCAGATAATGCTGATGAGCCACCTGAAGTGCTCCTGGGTGCAATATAAAAGGGACCACCTCACTACACTCAAGTCTGGAGGAAGAGGGATGAAGCTTGCCAGAGGAGGAGTGGATGCAAAGGACAAGAGAGAAGCGCAGAAAAGGAATTGTGTGCACTATATTGTGCTTCATTATACTGTGCTTGTCGTAGGGAGAATGGAAGGAAAGCGTTTTCCCCTTTTAAATAAAACGTGTGTGTTGCTGGACTTGTGCCTGGTGTCTGTCTGGGTTGGGTTTGGAGAGCTGGTGCACCCCCTGGTAGTTACACTTGAATGACTTTACTATTCACCATTGTATGCGTCACTGATATTAAATTTGTATATTTATTTTTTAAGCATTGTTTTTCAGCAGTATGTATTTTTTAGTTACTGAAAAGTAAATGCAAGTGAATAATTTAGAACTTGCACATGCTAAGATAAATATGGTAGTCCATGATGATTATTAGAGCATTCTTTATAAACAATTAGCTGAATTCTCCACATTCATTGTTATATTGGGGTGAAATTCCACAAAACACAAAAGAACATTTAGCCCCTGATGTCAGCATCTTGAAGCAGGCTCAACTGCAGTAGATCTCCCCTTCATAAACAAATCTCAAAAGTGGCACTTAAAACTAAAGGGGGTGGTGTTCAGGCAACCTCAACCTTCTCTTTAACCCCAACACAAACTTGGTTTTCCATTTTGAATTAATCTCCTTCAACATATCAGACAGCATATTTGTGTCCTATCTGTGTTGTCCGTTGATTTATGCATGCTCAGCCCAACTGGCATCTTCTATCATCCAACTTTAGATGCTGCCTTTCAAAGCATTAGCACATCATAGAGCAAATTTGCCTGATAGAGGTACCTTTTTCACAGATTCAGTAACATTATATTTAGCAAGCTCCAATAAATGTCTGTCATACATTTTGCTATATCTGCACATCAATAAAGGCTTTATTGTGCTTAGCCAGTCTCCAACAGGCTTACAGAGTACCATGTTTTGCTTGTTTTTTATGAGTTAGTGAATGAACAAATATTTTCTGGCTTCTGGATTGTAGCCTGCCTTAAGGACTTCATTCTCTTGTGCTCTACCTCAGACTGTACTGGATAAGACTAAATTAAAGTGCCATGCTTCTAAAGATATCGGCACTTCACATTATACTCTTTAATGATAATATCTGTGTCACTGCAGATCAGAAAGGTCAGCTAAGTTTGGCATTATAAAAATATACTTTTCAGTCCATACATTAAAATAGCAATTCTCAGTATTAATATTCCTCTTAAGCCTTTTAACAGAGATATTGTTTCTAGGTAACAACTAACTTGCAACGTAAATTTTGAACGTTTATTCCTGGTTAATCATCATTTTTTTTTCCACCCATGTCACTTAAGGGGCTCCATACATTTGGAATGATATTAACACTGAAATTAATTCAATGAATTCTTTGCAACATAAGCTGGATGACTCTTTATTGTTTATATACAAACATATACATATATACAATGTGTTTATTAAGGCATTTTAGTTCTTTTTTTTTGGGTTGGGTGGCAGCTAACTTAGCCAGCAGAGTATTTGCTCTGTAAGAATTTGGCCCCTGGCCCTCTATGTAGTCCTCCTAATGTTAAATTATTTGGTGACCCCTAGTGTAACCCATCTAGGAGAGGAGGAACTGTATTTTGTGCTTGTGTATATATAGGGACTGTCGATTAAACATCCTTTGTTTGAAACCAGGACAGTCTGGTGTGTTTGTGTTTATGATTCTTTGGCGCCCCTTTGCCTTCACTATATATA
>JANRMT010062792.1:67008645-67081897 GCA_026402145.1 Polypterus bichir lapradei
GGGTTTTGTTTATCGGATATACAATTAAAAAAGATTGTTAGTTTTATGGGAATTGTTACATATGCATTATTTTCACTTTTATTTTAAAACTTTTGTAAAAACAATATTTTATTTCCAGCCCCGGGCATGGTTACATCTCTTTCTCGCAGGACGTATAACGCTGCTCGCGTTGTGAAGGGTGTGCGGCTGAACGCATGCTAAGGAGATGCCGTCGGATCATCTGCTGTCTTTCTGCTGCTGGCGAGCTGCCTGTTCTGTTTGTCTTGCTGCCTGATCAATTTCAAAGCCTGTACCGCAGCTGTCCTTTTGCCACTTCGCATCTCTGGTGCTCGTGTTGTGAAGGGGGGAGGGGGGGGCGAAGGTTAGTTTGGCTGAACGCACACTAAGGAGAAGCATTCTGATCATTGGCAGGCTTTTTGCTGCTGGTGAGCTGCGTGTTTTGCTTGTCTCTTGTCGTTGTTTTAAGAGCTGGGAGCACATGAAGCGTGTCCGCCAACAACAATCCAACAACTGCTAGGTTAGATGTCCGTGGACTTGTTTTAAATGATGTCTCACAGCCTTGTCTCGCGTGACGTTGTAAACATAATATTTGTCTGGCCCCGGGCGTGGTTAAATCTCTTTCTCAGGATGTATGTTGCTGCTAGCGTTGTCAAGGGGAGGGGTAGAGGGAGTGCGACTGAACACATGCTAAGGAGGTGCCGTCGTGCTGCTATTAGTCTTCCATGCTGTACTTAAAACAAAAAAGGCTTCAACCTGGCTGGGATGCTGCAATATTTTCGAATTTTACTGCTTTCATATTCTTTACCTTTCTCTGCATGTGTATTGCACCATTGTTTGTTTGAGCCTTTCAAATTCCACTGCTTTCATAATCTCGTATCTGCCTTTTTTTCCCTCCAACGTTTTTGGGTCTCTTTTCTCCGCGCTGCTCTTTCTTCTTCTTTCGTTGATGTTTCATCTAGAACGCATTGTCCTTAGGTGCTTTATATGTGCTGAGAGCACAGGATCTGTGTGTGCTATGTCCCTTTACACATGTTATTTGATATTGTTTGCGTCTCACGGGTCTTTTAAGTGTCTTCTGAGAACTTCCGAGAAGATCACGTATCGTCGCCCTGCTTTTTCTTTCCAGGATTTTTTTTATAATAGAGAGATATATATACACTTGTGTCTTTACAATAATTTGTTGAGATATGTGGAATAGAGCATACTGTGCAAATGGAAGAGCTCCCAAATGTTGCTCTTTAAGAAATTATGCAAATAGTAACATCATGGCTGCATTATCTGCAGATTATAATGTTTCATGTATGCACATCAGAGGACCTCCTAACAGCCTTGCTCAAGGTATGTGATAACCTGCTGGGGTGAAAGGAGGCGCTGTCGCTAACCACATAGTCTCCTTTTCTCCCCATAGCTCCAAGAAACCGCCAACAGACTGCATTAGCCCCACCCCTTCTGGTCAGCACACTACAATAAACCTGACTGCTAGGAAGGAGTCATCGTTTGCAACTTGAAAAGACCGTAGGATGGAGCTTTGTGAAGGACCCTTATTTTTGATGGCTTTAGAAGCTCTGCATAGATATTGTTTAAGATATCTGCCCAAAGAAGGGCCACTCGTTGGGACCCAAAATAGCTCAATTTAAGTTGAGAACTGTAATTAACATGGACAACCTGTCTGGCGAACCAAAAATTTCCAGTTGTCACGACTTTCCTGCACCCAGGCACAAATTATTCAATATTTCACCAATGCTATCATTTATTGATAAAGTCACAATGACCTGGTATCCATCATGGCCCGTTGCATGCATTAATTTAAGCCTGAGACTTCAGCATAGCCTTTAACTTTACTTCAGATACTTAAAAAAAAGTTTATGTTTAAGAAATATGAACTACAATTAACCATGAACCTCTACAACTGAAAACTAATAATAATAATGCAAAAATGCAATTTTTAACATCTTTTCAGTTGGAATGTGGTTATCTGTGAAAGTTATTTCAGCCACCACAAGACAATTTGTGTTCAGTTTTAATTACAGTACACAATACTATAAAATGTTATTTAAAAGCATGTAACTTATCTACTCTGCTAATGCATGTGATTACATTAGCTTAGCACTTTGCTTTTTGGATATGACTTGTTGTTACAAAAATTTTTAATAATCAAAATCATCACTGCCCTGCTGCAACACAAATGTCCACCCTAGTATCAGTTTACTAGCAGATAAGTGTTGATGTTTGTCTAGCTGATTTTTTCTATACTGTTGTTTTTTATAAGAATTAATTGATTTAGCTGATCTAATTAATTTAGAGAGGTCATTCCAAAAATGATAATCCTGAAAGATGGCCTAGGCACTGAGATCTCAGACATTAAAGTTGGTCAGCTTCTAAAATGAAAGGCATAGTATATTGATAAATTGGCTCTCTGTATTAGTGTGCACAGCTAAAGTACTACCCTTTCAAATGTAGTTTAAAGTTTGAAATGCATTAATGTATTATTATTAGACAACATAACCTTCTGTAGGTTTATATTGTTCAACAACTTTGATCTGCTGATGCTGCGTGAAGATTACACTATTGTATTTTTAATGCTAATATGGATCCACTGTTTTTCCATTTAAAAATGTTATAATTTGTCAAAGCAACCGTAAAATATTATTTAGCCTGTAAAGAAAATATGCTTTCATGCACTGTAGATGTCTTAAAGGAAAGAAAATTGCTTGACCCTTGGGATACACTTGTTATCATATAAATTTCTTATTCATCAACATCAAGTAAATCATTAGGTCAAACTATGAATAACTTGCTTAGCTTCATATGTGTTCAAGTTTCTTTCTTTTTTTTATCATAACTGGGGCCATTGTTTTCTTTTCTTTGAGCTGTAAGGAAGCATAATTAACCCCAGCTCTGTTGTGACACTGTCTACCTGAATGTACATACTTGATATGTCTTCCGAATAAACAAAACATATTTTGTACCTTCTCAGCTTCATTTGCCATCAGAATCTAATAAGACTAATTTAGTTTTTCTTAACTAATCTAATGTGGCATGTGACTCACACTTGAGTCTATAAATTAGAGAAATACTGTACATACTCTCTATGGTCTTTTAAACTGTCATTTGTGGCCTTGTGATAAGGGTACCGATGAGTATGGAAAAGGAGCTATATAAATAAAATGTATTATTATTATCATTATTATTATTATTAATGGAAACCAATTTCCTCATAATAACTATTCAGGGTGGCTCTAAAATCCGTACTGACCCCTACTCTCTTTTCTGTTTCTTTTTCCGGTTTCTTTGTGGTGGTGGCCTGTGCCACCTCCACCTACTCAAAGCTTCATGATGCTCCAACAATGATGGATGGACTAAAAGGCAGAATTCTACGTGACCATCATCATCAAGCTTTTCCGTGAGAACCCTAAATCCAAAGAGGACTGTTTCATTTATGTTAGGTAGAATGCCCAGAGGGGACTGGGCGGTCTCATGGTCTGGAATCCCTACAGATTTTATTTTTTTTTCTCAAGCCGTCTGGAGTTTTTTTTGTTTTTTTCTGTCCCCCCTGGCCATTGGACCTTACTCTTATTCGATGTTAATTAATGCTGATTTATTTTGTTTTCTTATTGTGTTTTTTTTTTTCTATTCTTTATTATGTAAAGCACTTTGAGCTACTGTTTGTATGAATATGTGCTATATAAATAAATGTTGTTGTTGATGAGTTTTTAAAGCATAAAACTCAAGTCTCAAATGTATTCACAATCAATCAACAATATTAAATCAGTGTATAATAAAATTAAAAGGGAATAGGTAAGTAATGCCAATAAATACCTATTGACAGTAACATATAAATCAAAAATAAATCACCACTTTTAATTGGGAGCTCACATTTGAAGAAATCAATGCACTTTAACAAGAATGACACAAATGTTTCAATAACAATATAAAGATAAGGCAAAACTATGCTTCTGTACCAGTGGTAGTGCTGCTGCTTTGCAGTAAGGAGATTGTGGGTTCGCTTCCTGGGTCCTTCCTATGTGGAGAGGGCTTTGAGTAGTGAGAAAAGCGCTATATAAATGTGAAGAATTATTATTATTATTAATGCGTGGTTTATGTACAGGTAGCTTCCTGTTTTGACTTCTCCTCTTTTACTGGATTACCTAGAAGCTAAAATGGTTATAAGCTATACTCAATATTATTATAGTTTTGTAAATCTGTAACTTACAAATTAGTATCACCAGGGCTCCCACAGATCTTTTATGATAAATAAAATTGTTAACTTCATACATTTAATCTGGGTGGGATGACATGTAGCCAGTTTGAATTGCAACATTTTTTTCACTTACAACTAATTTTAGATTTGCTCTTATAAATATATATTCTGTTAAAATTACCAACATTTCTCATTGACATAATCATTTATCAAAAAGATATGTTTATGTACTTGAAGGATAGAGCTGCCAGGGAAGAGAAAAAGAGGAAGGCCTAAGCGAAGGTTTATGGATGTGGTGAGAGTGGACATGCAGGTGATGAGTATAACAGAACAAGATGCAGAAAACAGAAAGATATGGAAGAAGATGATCCACTGTGGCAACCCCTAACGGGAGCTGCCTAAAGAAGAAGAAGAAGATATGTTTATTTACTTGAAATGGAAACTTTACTTTTTGTTTTTATCATATTTATATTTTATTTGCATTTTCTGGTATATTTTTTTTATTCCCTGGTGTATTTGTACAGTGTTCTTGTTATCCCTGAAAGGTGCTTTTAAACATAATGTATTGTTATTATTATTATCATTATTATTAGCTCTAACGTTGACTTGTTATATTTCCTTGTCCATTAGTGACCTCCACTGGCTGTATTTTAAGTTGCAGCTGAGGTTTGTAGGTAGTTTGGAAACTTGAGTGGCTGCTGCCTGTGCTATTACACCCATAATTTTGGTGCCTTATAATTTGTTCATGTATGAGGAGAATAGGATTAAGAGATCCTTTAGTGAACAGTGTACTAAATAAATGTGGCTATTGCTCACAAGAATGTTGTCTTCATCATTTTTTTAAAGTAGAGAAAATTTGACATGGTACTTAATTGATGGAGAAAATTTTCTATTTATTTTGTTGTTGAATTTAGTTTTCATACAAAAAGCACTATCTCTGTGCAGTCACTTGCCAGGCAAAAGGTCACAACAGAAGAATTTTTGTAACAATCCAAAGCACTTAAAAAGGGAGAATCAAAAGCGCCAAGCTATATTGGAGCCTATTGTTTGGCAAATTTTTGCTATGTTCTTTCACACATTCATTTTGTGGGATAGAAGATCCAGAGGCATTATTGTCAAACCTAAACATGCTTTTATGATGCCTCCTTTAGATTATTGAAAACATAGACGCTTTAGAGACATTCTAGAAAAATGTAAGAAATATATTTAATGATTTAAATGTACATTAGGTAAGAGTGCAGTGGCTTCATTCTACGCTGGTACATTGAACTGAAATTTAAATGATGGTTTAAAAACATGGGTTAAAAAAAATTAAAGAACTGAAATGCAATATGTGCTGTATGAAATGACATCTTTTTTTTTAAATATTTTTTTGTTGTTGAGATTAACAAATTGTGATACACAGAATTTTAGGGTATAACCTAAACGTGCATGTACTGTACATGGCAGTGAAATTTAGTTTAAACAGTAGTTATACTGAATAAGGTACATTATATTCGAATCAGACAATAACAGTGGTCAAAGCTAAAGACCATTAAATCCACTTAAAGTAGCATTATCTGCAAGGGTTCTTCACGATTACCTTGGTCAGCCATATTGTCCAAGAAAATAGGGGGTTTATTTCCAACATTCAGAAATACAGAAAGTACTTGCATTGCAGAACTTCCCCTGTTATCTTGAGCAAATATCTGCAAATTGATGGCAACCTCTGTAGTAGGTGGAATTTTATTCATGTTGACCTGACACAGTAAAAAAAAAAATGTGAGAAAAATCAAAATTTTGACATCTGTATATTCTCTACAACCATGTGTTTTTGGATTTCAAATGCATTTCAGGATATCTTAAATCACACCCTGTACACTTTAAGATCCCTGAAATGCATTAACCTTCCTGACATTTTCAATAGGATTTACTTTGAATTCAAGATCAAGGTAAATGGATTTCAGATATCTTTAATTGCACAGGTCAGTCTTTAACATATTTCAAAATTTATTTGAGATAACTCAAAATTCTTGATGTCATTTCAATATATTTTGAAGTGTAATCCAAATATCTTGAAATGCATTTACAACATCTTCATAGTGACTTACATTTAAGATATTTAAAATACATTGTTAAATTTCTTAAAATGTATTTTAGGATATGTCAAATTTTATTTCAATATATATGAAACACATGTCAAGATACTTTTTATTTAAGATTCCTTTAAAATGAAGCTATTTCAAGATATGAGAAGAACATTTTCAGATTACTAAAATACAATTAAAGATATCCTAAATCCTTTTCCAGATATTTTAAAATAGCTTCCTGCCCATTCTGAGGCATATGAAATGCATTTCAAGATATTCAAAATCAAAAAGAAAACCTATTAAAAATACAACATTTTGAGATATCTTAAAATACCATACTGCAGTGGGCTGGCGCCCTGCCTGGGGTTTGTTTCCTGCCTTGTGCCCTGTGTTGGCTGGGATTGGCTCCAGCAGACCCCCGTTACCCTGTAGTTAGGATATAGCGGGTTGGATAATGGATGGATGGATGGATGAAATGCCATAAGGTCAATCTGAATTGCATGTGAGCTCTCATTAATGCACAGAAAGTTATTTTGTGATATCTGAAAATATATTTGAGGTGTCTTCAAACACTTTTGAGATACCTCAAAGTGTAATTAGAAAGTTGAACTTAATTTTCAGATATCTAAAATTAATTTTGAAATAGCAGTTTGTTTAGCAAGGGCCACCAGAGGAAGATCACCAAAACCAGTAGTCTGTTATCTTACTTACCATAATCACCCTGTTCTGGTTACAAAATAAAGACATATTATAGTCTCTTTACCTGGATGTTGTAATGGACAGCCGGGACTCTTACCTAGCTGGGATGTCTTAAGAGAAGGACTGGGGGAAAGAGCTTGCACAGGGCAGTACCCTCACCTGGACGACAGAGGGAAGTCTCCATGGCTTGCTATGGTGCCACAGGTTTGGAGAATGGAAGCTCAACCCTGCTGGAGCCCGTGGCCACCACCAGGGGGTGCATGGGGGACAGGACAGTTGTACCCTTCGCTACAGGACTGCTGCCACACCCAGAAGTAAGCCCGGAAACAGATCATGGGACACTTCATTGGTGCTTTATAAAAGGAGCCACCTCACTACATTTGGAGTCAGAGTCAGGAGGAACAGGACAAAGCTTGAGAGAGGAGTGGAGGCGGAAGAGAGAGAGAGTGCAAAGTGCTGTATGCTTTAGTATGTTGGACTCTGCTTCATTGTGCTTTGTACTGTGCATTGCTGGTGGGGAAAAGGAAAGCATTTCCCATGCTTTAATAAAAGACTTATGTGTGCTGGACTGTGTATGTTGTGTCGGATCTTAGGGATTTACAATATACAGTACAGTAGTTGAATTTTAATTGTCACAAGTACCAGTTTATTACCATAACAAACAACTCATGGCAAAAAGTGTTCACAATTCATTTCATTTCATTCTTCACTTTTACTTTAGGCACTGAATAGATAAACTAAAGAACATAGTTGAAACTGCAAACATATTAATCAAAATCAATGCTTAAGAACAGTATACAACATTTGCTCAAATTTGGAATATTACAATAAATCAACAAATTTATTATGTCAGTTTTTAATATACAGTATAATTTAGTTATAAATACATTTTTAGAAACATACCCGACAAACTGTGGAACTCGTACATGACACTTCAAAGGCTTGAGTGAGGGGATTTGAGTTGATTATGACCGGATTACCAAGCAGAGTGCCAGGTGTAGAAACATGAAATGTGGAAACACTGACAGGCAAAATATAAGGTGTACCTATATTGACTGTATTTGGTAAGCCAGTGAAAACAACTTGTCCATTTGATTCTATAAGGGAAAATAAAACAAGATTTAGTCTGCTAACAATGAATTCCTACATTTTTGAAACAAACAGAGCAGTAGTGAAAGATGCACATAGCTAATGTGTAAAAAATATAAAGTATGACACATTTTGAAATATAGTATTTTGAGCAGCCCAAAATGTAGAATCTCAAGTAAATGAACAGGAAAAACTGAATATTTAATATTACACTCAAATGCATTTTTTGAGTCAGTGTACCCTATGGGTAAAAGGTGTAAAGCAAAATGTTTTTCATCTATTTTTTTCCTGGCTCAGAGCTGTGGAGAAACTAGGCTAAGAATTATTCCATATCTTCATAATATTATTCTGTAATGAAATAATACATTTTTGCTATTAATTCATAAATATAAAATATGCTGGGCCTCCAGGTTTGGTTTTTGTTTTCAACTAAGTGCTGCCAGGATAGGCTCTGGCCTCTTGTATCTCTGATGATGCAGCAGTTTTGAGAATGTTATTTTTAGAGATATTTTTTCCTTTCCTTGGGCATTCACTTCTTTCTAAAGTCAAGTCAAGTTGGGGAGCATGCATTGGTACAGTGTGTTGCCACACCCACTACACGACGAAACAACTCGGGATCCCGGTTGGCAACCCCCCACCAGACATGTGGTTCAGTTGTACCCTCCGGAAATGACCCTTTATCTACTGCAGCCAGGTGTTATGTGGGCGACCCCTTGGCCTGGTCCATCCACTCGGGTCCCCAACAATGAGGATCTTACAAGCTTGATCACCCTCGGGGAAAAGCATCACATGGCCGTAGTACCATAACTGACGCTCCCTCACAATGCAGTAATGTGTCTCATTCGGGACTCCATGAGCAACCATTCTTTCGACACAAAGTCAAAACAACGGTACCCAAGCATTTTCCGGAGAGACACAGTACCAAAGGAGTCCAGACTTCATCTCAGGTCACCGGATAGTGTCCATGTTTTGCAACCAGATAGCAAGACAGGAAGCACCAGGACTCTAAAGACTTGGACCTTCGTCCTTTTGCATAGATATTGGGTGCGCCACACACCCCTTTACACCAACCTCATGACCCCCCTTGTTCTCCCAATCCGTCTACTGACTTCATAGGAAGAGTCACCAGAGATATGAATGTCACTGCTGAGGTAAGTAAACCTCTCGACAAGGTCAACACTCCGCAAACAGACACACTGCTGATGGCTGTGCCCAAGAGGTCATTAAAGGCCTGGATCTTGGTTTTTATCCAGAACACTCACAATCCAAGACACTCAGACTCCTTATTCAGTCTCTCCAGTGCCCCGATCAGAGCCTCCATTGACTCCACGAAGATCACAGCATCGTCAGCAAAGTCAAGATCCATGAATCTTTCTTCACCAACAGATGCCCCACTGCTGCTGGACCACACGACCCTGGTCAACACCCGGCCCATACAAGCATTGGACAGAGTAGGAGCAAGAACACACCCCTGACGAACCCCAGAATAAACTGGGAAAAATGCAGAGGTCCTGCCTCCACTCTGCACAGCACTCATAGTACCAGTGTACAGGCCAGCCATGATATCCAGCAACCTTGAGGGGATCCCGCGAACCCTCAGGATGTCCTACAGGGCAACTCGATCAACTGAGTCAAACGCTTTATGAAAATCAACAAAGGCTGCAAAGAAACTCTGCCGATATTCACGTTTGCGCTTCATGAGAACCCTCAGTGCAAGGATGTGGTCCGGTCGATAGTAGACGTCTTAGGCAAATCCGTTTTCCAGTCAGTTGGGATGATGCCGGTCTACCAAATGGAAGCAAAGATTGCTTGCAATGCCAGGAGGGACAGCCTTACCACCAGCTTGGAGAAGTTCACCCCAGATACCACAGATCCCTGCAGCCTCGGGCTGATTCACCACCTGTGGAAACTCAGTGAGACTGGGTGGTTCACAGTTAATTGGAGGATCAGCCTCAAGAACTGTGGACCCAGAGATATCCAACATCCTAGCCGGAGGATCAGCTTTGAACAACTGCTCAATGTAGCCAGCCCAGCAGGTCACAACTGCAGTGTCATCCGTAAGGACCGTTCCACCAGCCGCACTGACTTGCGACTCTCCGAGGAATAGATTCAGATGTGCGTAATGCTTAAATTCCTCTGTAAGCAGGATATGGGTCACTAGACCACAGATGGTGTGTCACTTTCTCACAGATTCCTCTAATAAACGCCTCTTCATCTGCCTTCAGAGCCCTCGCAGCCATCCTTCTCAGTTCTCGGTACAGACCAGGGTTGCCATTGAGCCGTGCGCTGCGACTCCTCTTGATGATATCCAGGGTGCCCTGGGAGATGAAACACCTCCTACTGGGAACACCAGTAACACCAACACAACCCTCAGCAACCTTCAGGGTCTTGTCACGGAAGGTCTCCCACATCACATTAGGATTGGCAGTCGCACCCAAATCTGAAAGTTCCTCACACAAACTGCGTGCAAACTCATTAGAAACAGCCTGGTCCTGGAGGCTGGCCAAGTCCAGGCTCATTTTCCTAGTAGGTGGTAAACTACTGGACCTAAGCTGGATCCTAAGAGTAGCAACAACAAGTCTGTGGTCAGAATTCACAAACTTTTTTTATTTTTCTTTCTAAAGAGATCAGTTTATTACATTGTAACAATTTAGACAGCAGGTAAACCATAGCATAGTTTACTGTACCATATTACATACAATAAGCTTTCTGTAAATAATTTATGTAAACAGTGTTTAACATTAATTTCAAACAATATTGATATATTAAATAAAAGAGGAAAAAGGTACACTTGAACTCACACATCTCTGTTACCAGTACTGGCTTTATTTACATTTACATGTATTTGCTTGGCAGACACATTTATCCATTGTGACTTACAAAAGAGGTAAACATAATCGAGTAATGTTAGGATAGGGCCTGTCAGCTTTATTTCCTCTCTAGTCTAAAATTTTGCTTGGGTGACATCACTGTTACATTTACAAGAAAAATATATGGAGCATAGGTCTTGAGCCAAAAGTGTACACTTTATGTCACACTCTGAAAATTGTCTTTTGCCAAAGTGCTGTCCAGATAAAATATTAGATTTTTACATAATGGTTTTGTCACTCTGATGTGAAGTGAAGAGTTAAGCTTGTGTGCAAGTTTAATTGTGTTCTATGCAGTTTATTCTACTTGAATGGTGGGAGAAAATAATAAAGCAGAGATTGCTTTTGTAAGGTAGGTTTGCATAAAACGCAAGAGGATTTATTGTTGCTATCACATCTGGTGTGTCTGCCAATACACATGAAACAACTAAGCTCCCAGTGGACCCATTTTATTGAAATTGGTCAGGAAAGTTCAATTAATATTAAGATATTTGAAACAAAAGAGTTGTACAAATGTTTGAAATTTCAGAAACTACTATTTAAAAAGCATTTGGCAAATTTTTGAAATTTTTCTTTTAAAAAAGAAACCCATTCTGTGTGACATGAATTATGGATAAATTTACTCGTTTAAATATTTGTATATTTTTTCTCATTTGCATATCCATTAGCCATTCCTGACATCAAAACACATTCCCAATTCAAATTATTGAAATGCCAACAGTCTTAATGTACAATAGTATCTGTCCTTTGGGTATTCTATCAAACATTTATGTTTAAGAAATTTAAGCTACAATTAACCACAGACACTCCAAAACCAACAACTAATAACAGGACATCAATTGAGGAAATTTGAAATGTGACAGCAAGAGCTATTTTGGCCACAACAAGACTATTTTAGCTCAATTTCAACTGCATGATATTGTAAAATCCTATTAAAAACATGTTTTTTTTTATGTACTGCACTAATATATGTATGAGGGACATTCAAAAAGTTTACATATTCTTAATAAATATAGTTTAAAAAAGTGCGGAAACCTTTTAAATGTCCCTCATAATTATATTATGTTATCAGTGTTATTTTTTGAAAATAAAGGGAATTGCCCATAATTTGGAAATATTTTGTTTTAAAAAATGTACCATAGAAACTCCTTTAGACCACTGCAGGTAAACATTTATACAGCCATTTAAAACACAACCACGTAGTCCAGTATGAAGAGTCCATGAAAGCTATGCAAGCAGCACCAAGTCCCTATAACATTAGCTCTGTGACACAGATAACCATTCATTTACCTGTTTACATTAACACATCTCTGTATACAGTAGACTATCAAAAGTAAAATCAGGTAACAGCAGTCATTGTGTTTTCCCTATTAGAACACAAAGGCTCTGAATTGCATTCCCTGAAATCCAAATCACAAACAAAAATCAAAATGGATCTTAAAATAAGCATTACTTTATGCAGCCACAACTAATTTGAGTTTGAGTAGAACTATGAAAGCATGTGTGAGCCTAACATTTCATTATATTTATCAGGAATATACACTGAACGGCAGATGCTTGCAATGCTGCTTCCTTAAATGAGTGCACTTTTCATTACAACGCTTTCCTCAAGAAGTGGGATACCATTGCTCAAGGAGTGAGTCTGGTAGCATTTGATAACAGTGTGCTACTATGGAAATATTTCTCAAGCTTACTATAGATTAATATTATTACTTTTAATGATTTTATATACCAGTACACCAGAACTATCACGTTACTGTCATTTAAGATTTTCATACAGCATTTGTTCTCTTATTACAGCAGAACCCCAATTTAAGATTCTCATGTTTAACTTTTTCCCACATTTTACATTTTTGAATGGTGGTGGTGGTGATGACAAGGGAGGAATGTTTGTGTTATAGTTAAATTTTATTATATAAATATTTGTACATCAGTAATTTACTGCTACTTTACTGTATTAAAAACAGTGACAAAGATAAGTGTGCTGTATCTTTATTGTCAATCAGTCATTTTCCAACCCGTTATATCCTAACACAGGGTCATGGGGGTCTGCTGGAGCCAATCCCAGGAACAAACCCAAGGCAGGGCGCAAGCCCACCACATGACACACACACCAAGCACATATTAGGGACAATTTTAGGATCGCCAATGCACCTAACCTGCATGTCTTTGGACTGTGGGAGGAAACCGGAGCACCTGGAGGAAACCCACGCAGACACGAGGAGAACATGCAAACTCCATGCGGGGAGGACCCGGGAAGCGAACCCGGGCCACCTAACTGTGAGGCAGCAGCGCTACCACTGTGCCGCCCATATCTTTATTGTAGCAAATAAAAAATAAACATTATTAAACAATACCTTTTTAACTTTTTAACTAATCCAGCATTTAACAATTTCATATTATTAGTTTTAAGAGGTTCCCTGCACAATGATGGTTGTACTTTACTGTGTGTAAATTTTTCATTGTACTGCTAGTTGAAATTAATAATCACAGTTGGAATATCATTGGCAATTGTATTATCATGGGTTTCTGTAGGACTTCCCAGGTCTGTTACTAGGTTGGTCTATGCTTGCACCTTAAGATTATCACACATACAAATACACATACAAATAGAGATCCTGTAGACAAAGTTAGTCACCCTGCAATATTCTGCTTAGATCCCCCACACATTCACATGCAGATATCCTTAAATAGACTAAAGAGATAAATATTACAATATTCTATAGTAGTCTTTACTTAAATATCGTTAAATAGACAATGGAGCCTTAATAAATGTCACAATATACTATAGGATTCTCTACTTAAGAACTTACTATCACCAGAACTGACAAACATGGGGATGTTTTCGTGACACAATTAAAAGTACAGCTCTTTTGGTTATGCCATTTACCAACCAAACAATATGCCCTTTTTTACCGCAGTTGTCCCTTCTTTCGAGGAGCGACCTCTAAGCCTTGATAAATCCTATGGGCAAATAATGTGGCTACTCCCCATACGAGTATATAAATTTACAATTAATTATTTCAGTTACTCTAGATATAAAGACAAAGTATAGAAAGTTAAAAGTAACTTGACACTTATTAAAGAGCAATTATACCAGCAGAGGAATGTATAAAGGAAAATATATAGCAAAATTTGGATATATATAGTCTTACGAAGAATGTCAAGGATTGGTTGTGTCCTAGGGCGGTTTTTGATCTAGCAATTGATGTTATTCATGAGATGCTTTTGCTGAAGTTCAGATGAAACAGTTACATCTGTTGGTCTCCTTTTCTGACGTCACATCACCCTCTCCTGACATCCTTTCTGTCGTCACTCCTTTTTGGTCCGTCAGACAAGCCTTATTTATTTTTAAATTCCATGTTTAGTTTCAAGACAGGAGACATTACACACACCTGGTTGGCTGGTTGTCAATATGATGAATGAGTTTGCTCAGAGTTTGCATGCCATAAAATAATCAAAAAAGGACTCCTTCCTTTTCCAAGCTGTAAACTAGCTTACCAATTCCTAGTCCCATGGCTATCCATCTGTTCGCTGTTTATAAAGTATGGCTGTGGCATCATTCTGGTCTTCTGCCTTGTTTTTCACAGATGTTTTCAAAGTGAGGTACAATTCAGGAAGAGGAGATGCTTTGATGTTAATTGCCCTTGGAAAATTAAGTTCATCTTGTTTGTGTGGGCAAAAATAAAATAAAAAGCTTAAAATCTAGGATACTACATCAATAATACTCAATTATTAATTTTGTCATAAGCGTACACCCCCAATAAAAAATGTAATTCAGTGCATATGCCATATAAGTGTAAAGCCTTTAAAAGTCAATGCTGTATGTATTAAGTTAAAGTAAGCCATGATTCAATGCATATAGTATTGCTTTTGATCTAAATCCTCCAAAATTTTGTAAAGGTACAAGATTACAGATCAAACTGTTACATTCAAATCTGATTGAAGCTACCACTTTTATAGGATCTGCTACATGGTGAAATTATATTTATACCCCAAAATTACCACTGTTTATACTAATTTCCACTTTCAAATTAGTGAAGACAAAAAAAGTTGTAAAGAAACTTTGCAAGTTCATTCAGAGGTGGACATAAAGATCACTCAAGTACTGACAAGAAGGAGCAGCTGGATAAGCACATCTGGACTCAAACTTTCAAAAAGGCACCTGACTTTGTCAGCAACATCTGTCCCTTGTCAATACATTTTCTCAAAGGCTGGCAAGGGATCAGTAAATAAAAAGTCAACCAAACTGCAGCACAGCAGAATACATTTTTTATGTAAATAGAATTATTTAAGACTGAGCATTTCTTGTTTATGTTTTCTTAACCCATCTTCCAGTTATGCAATCCCAGTCACTGACATTTAGCGTTTCCCTGTTTCTTTCATTTTCTGTTATTCAAAGCAGGCACCTGCTGTCACTTGTCATGGATCATCAACATTGTGTTTCATTCAAAGCTTTACTGGCCTTCCTGTCATACACATAAAATAAGACACATTTTCTCTATATACGTGTTCAATATTAATAATAATAATAATAATATGACAATAATGAAAAAAGCACAAAATGGGAATATTTAGGAGAACAGCTTAGGCATCATAGTGAGAAGGTGTCTTGTCATCCATTACTTGAGCTCATCTGCTGCCCCTCAGTCTATCAGCCACACTGGCACGCATTACACTGTGACCAACTGCAATGAAGAATACTGACAAATGTACACCTTCAGAATTGCCCGTGTATACTGAAACATTCCATTGCCAAACATTAAATAACAAAATATAACATTTCAGATAAATGATGAGTTTTTTTAATTACAAAAAAGGCAGCATAACTACTATTTGTGTTGTTACCTTATTCTTTATTATCACCAAACATTATATATCTATACAGGCAATGAATATGTGCAATACATTTAAAATAATTCAGATTAAATTAAAATAAAACAATGTCAAAATATGCTAATAAACAAACTGAGAAGCATTGGCCTTTACGAAAAAATGTTAGGAAATTAAGGCGCTTTCTAAATAAACAGGATTGTGAGAAATTAATTCATGCATTTATCTCTAGTAGGATTGACTACTGTAATGCGGTGTTCACTGGCTGTTCAAACTGTTCTTTATACAGCCTCCAGTTAATCCAAAATGCGGCTGCAAGAATTATTACAAGAACAAGAAAATATGAACATATAACTCCAGTTCTTAAATCCTTACACTGGCTCCCGGTTAAGTTTAGGGCAGATTTCAAAATCCTCCTTTTAACATATAAAGCATTAAATGGCCAAGGTCCGGCTTACTTGTCTGAACTTATCATGACTTACAAACCTGAGCGCACATTAAGATCTCAAGATGCCGGTCTGCTTATGATTCCAAGGATTAATAAAATAACAGTGGGAGGTCGAGCTTTTAGTTACAGGGCCCCTAAACTGTGGAATGGTCTTCCTGCTTCTATAAGAGATGCCCCTTCGGTCCCTGCCTTTAAATCCCGGCTGAAGACTTACTACTTCAGTTTAGCATATCCTGACTAGAGCTGCTGTTAACTGTACATACTGCATCTCTGTTGTTAGTCATTAGCACTAAAACATAAGTAACATGATAAGTATAATTGAATACTAACCCTCACCTATTCTGTTTCTGTTCTCGGTACTCAAATGTGGCAATTGGTGCCACGGCCCACCTGCCAAGTTGTTTGCCTGCCTATGGTAAAGTCATCCCTGGTGGAGGATCACAGGAATCATGGGAAAGAGGGGCCCTTTCATCGGATTGGCTGGCCGAGCAACGTTTCAGCCGTGGAATGGCCAAATGGGGAGGCAGCTTGACGGATGAGGTCTCCAGCACTCTAAAAATATCAAAATCTTATTATATGATATCATCTACTGTTAAATTCTGCTCTGTACTTCTAAAATTTTTATTATTATGCTTTATTAAGGATTTGTTCTGTTCTGTGTATTGTATTGTATTGAACCCCTTCTTTTGACACCCACTGCACGCCCAACCTACCTGGAAAGGGGTCTCTCTTTGAACTGCCTTTCCCGAGGTTTCTTCCATTTTTCCCTACAAGGTTTTTTTGGGAGTTTTTCCTTGTCTTCTTAGAGAGTCAAGGCTGGGGGGTTGTCAAGAGGCAGGGCCTGTTAAAGCCCATTGTGGCACTTCCTGTGTGATTTTGGGCTATACAAAAATAAACTGTATTGTATTGTATTGTATATAAAAAGTTTGTGAGCTGTTATTTTATGCATAATGCAGAATGCATTATTAACGGCACACATTCTGTACTGAAACAATGTCATGACCAAAAAAAAAAAAATCCACACAAACTCATAACCTCCTTGATATTTGATCTTATGATTAATTGTCAACATAATATAAGTCAATTTAAGAAGATGACAAGTTTGCTACAGTCAGTTCAATAATTGCTTCCTTTAAAATGTTTGCATATACAGCATATAAAACAGAATCTCAATGAAGCAGGATTCGTGAATAGTAACAAATAATATATGACACTGAGGAATTATAATGCACAATAATAGGAACAAGTAAAAATTCTGACATCCTAAAATGGACACTGCAAATGTAGGCATTTCAGTATTTTATTTAAGAGTCATGTGTGTGCATTTCCATATTGATTTAAGAACTATGTAAGCTGTCTGTTAAACTAAACAGTAACTGAAACAATACTTAACGGTCCAACAACTCAATGCAACTAAATGAAGCATTCGGCTAACTCCGCTAACATTGAAGGTTCACACTGTCATGTTGGATTTTTGGAAGGCGCTGACTGGCTAAAACTATTTAAAATGAATTGTCCTAAAAGGGAAGTGCTTTATAGAGATCACAAATGAAACCACACATTTAAGCATGCTGGACAGAAGTTTATGTTATGTTTTTGTATAATATAAATTCAGTACATCACCAGTGTTTGCAAACATTCAAATATGAAGTTTAATACATTTTGCAGCAAAACTATGTATAAGACAAAGTAAATGGCAGCAAGCCACAATAACAATAATGAATTGTCAGCCATTATCTGAATTGTCATTTCAGTCTGTCACTGAACTATATCAACCGAAGTTTGTAATGTCAATACAAATTACAAAATATTACTAGAGGGTTAAGTGTCAAATTTTAGGTAGACTCACAACGATGTACAGCACAATGGCTTAGAATGTGTCGATGCTTCACAAAGCATCCTTTGTACTGCACATCTCGGCTCAGTGCTTTGAACTATGCTCCGTGCTTCATTTCCAGTGTGCATGTCTGCTTGGTGTTTCGAACTGTGCTCCATGCTTCATTTCCAGTGCGTATGTGTGCTCTGTGCTTTGAACTGTGCTCCATGCTTCATTTCTAGTGTACATGTCAATTTACTGCTTCAAATTGTGCTGGGTGGAGGGGGGGTCATTTCCACCACATATCAGCTTACTTCTTTGAATCACGGTGGATGGAGAGGGGTCATTTCCACTGCGCATGTCAGCTCAGCGTTTTGAATCCTTACTCATCAAGCTTTGTTTGAACTACACATGGCATCACCAGATTTCAAAAACTCGACAAAATTGTCAGATGGAATGAATGTTTCTAGATCATCAATATATTTTGAATGATTGTGCCCAATAATACTTAGTGTCAAAAAACAAAACTAAAAATTATACTTCTTACAAATGTTGACTGGTAGAATGCATAATGCTGCAAAGAGGCATTTAGTAATACGGGTCACAACATCTCTCTCACCATAATACTCTCTTCTCATAAATATCCCTCCTTTGCCTCTTATCTGTAATTTATAAAGATACATCAAAAGTAAATGTGCATCTTGTTTCATGTGTATAACAAAATGAAATATTTGACTGATGATTGCAATTGTTGTTATGGCTAATGATTGTGGGTTTAGGGGTTTGAATTACAGGTCAAATTCCATTACAACAAATATCTTTACAACAAAATTTTCATTACAACGAAGTGTTTTACGGTCCAGACAGCTTCCCCATAAGACAGAGTCTATAAAAATCTCGTTACTATGAAATACATTCAGCAGTTACTTTCAATACAACAAAGTGCCCAAAAGACCTAAAATGCCTGAATGAATCATCCACAGAGCAGTTAGTTCTGTGGTTGCAGCTCAGTTGTGCACAATGATCCCTGAACAGAAACATTATAAATTTTTCCCTTTCTTCGACTTTCCTCGTGCTTTTTTTGCTGTGTTTGTCTTCTGTGGTTTTCAGTGATACTGTATCTTTTGCTTATTGCTCGTCAACATTTGAAAAACATCCAATGGAATTTAACTCATTGTCACATTCCTATAGAAATGACAGACACAAAAAAAGACAACAGTTAACATTAGAAAAAAAACTTGAAATTTTTGCGGCTCTCAATTCTGGCAAAAACCGAAAAGACGCCAGTAAATTCGGAATTTCGCCATCTTCATTGTCAACTTTCTTGAAAGATCGAGCAAAAATATAAGAAAACCTTAGGCCTCAGCGCAAACGTATGTGAACTGCTGCATTTGAAGACACTGAAAAAGCAGTTATTCCTCTCATCATTGGCAAGTCGGCCAGTCGTAGGTGTTTTAAGTGTATTACATTCCTTCCCTGCGAGTATAAAGCAAACCAGCGAGCTTGGATGACTCAAGACATTTTGAGAAACTGGCTGCGACAACTTGACAAGGATAATGAGATACGTGAGTCACTGTCTTGCGCCCCAAAACATGAGGCTGAGTCTCAGTAATTTAGCAGAAACAGCTTTATTCAACTTGAAACAGGAACAGCACAGTTATTTATTGTAGCGGGATTTGCCACTCTCCTATACACAGACACAGCAGTCAGGCAGGGTCGTGGCCAGGTTAGTGGCCAAGTAATACTGTTCCCTGCATTATAATGTTCCTTGCATCACCCATCAATGACAAGTGCTTGACCGTGATTGGCTCGGATTTGCTTCTCCAGTGCACCGCTGCAGCACTGTGACAAGCAATCGTGCACAGACGCTGCGATCACGCTTTGGGACGCACTTGTTGAGTCGTCTCGCTCTTAGTCCCAAAAGAGTTCAGAAACCTTACAATATGAAGAAGAAGAAAAGGAAGATTCTGCTTATGATTGATAACTGTGCTGCTCACAGCATGCTCCTCCCACCAATTACACAGCAGTGCTTCAGACACTGGATTTGGGCATCATTCGCACCCTGAAAATGTATTATTGCAAAGGAAATGCTGAGAAAAAATCTCGTCAGCATAACTTGCAGACAGGAGGAGATGAAAATTAACGTGGAAGAAGCTACTGAAATGATTGCAAACACCTGGACACAAGTTAAAGAAAGCACTATTGCGACAAATACAGAATCTCATTACTATAAAATTTTCATTACAACAAAATATTTTTTAAGTTCTTGGCACTTCATTGTAATGAATTTGACCTGTATTAAATATTAAATTAATCAGGTGGAATTTATTCTTAATTTGTTAATGGACAGAGGAGTACACAGTAAATGTGTTAGTGGCTGGGATTGTGTTTATGTAATTGAAAAATTAGTTGGGAATGGTATAGACAGGAGAACTATCATTTTATTCTTAAGGAAATGTTTTATGATTATGATATGCTGTGAGTAAGATGACTTTGTGCTGATCACCTATCCGTACGTTGAAGAATGTGTTCACAAGGGAGGTGTTTTTTGAAAGCAGGTATAGATGTATTTATCCCACTGCTCTTTGTTGCCACAACACTAAGTGGATACTTAATGCCGACCTCCATAGGAATCACAGAGTTCTCCTTTCACCACAAAGGTGTCTACTGTGACTGCTGTTGATGTCCATGGTGCTGCTTGTGGTTGAATGACATTTATAATTAGTTATGCAACTCATACTTTTATTCACATTATACTTTAGAAAAAATGGTCTGTGATACGGTTTGCATATTTATAGCTAGAAGTCCACAGAGAAAGAAAAAATTAATCACATATCTTAAAACTTTTATTCCTGAGCTTTCAACACCTACCAGGTGTCATCATCAGAGGGAAATGATTAGACATACAGAAATCAAAGGCAATAAATAGCAAATGAGGAGGGGTGGGTAGGTGGGTGTAAGAGTGAGTGGATTTTTTTGTCTTCTTTTTTTCCATTATTTGGGTGTTCTTCTTTTTAAGCCTGCATATGCTGGTTTCATGTCCAATAGATTAAATATTAATAATTTTAAAAATAATTTTAAATTTTGCATCCTTGTGCTAATAAACAGAAAGACAAATAAAATATCAGCTCCAATTAATATTGAAAAACGTTTTCATATTAATTACCTTTCTAATGTCTTCTATTAATTAAATGTTAAATGTCATCTGTCAAAATTAACCGAGAAATATTGTTTACTAATTCATATTCTTTACAATCATTCTGTATTCAAGAAAATATAATTGTAACTTACACAAGGAATTCTAGGCTCAACAAGAAGCCTCACCAGTGCCTTTGCTTTCTCAGTGATCTAAGGAAAAATCACATTTCTTCATCTGTCCATTTGACCTTCTACAGGTATACAGTAGAGTTCACCATCATTGGCTCTATAACATCCTGGTACGGCTCCTGTTCAGCTCAAAATCTTAAAGCATTGCAGAGGGTGAAAGTGGCACAGAATATAACTGGCACCCAACTGTGTTCACTTCAGAAGATATACAAAACATGCTGCCTTAGAAAGGCTAACTGTATCATTAAAAGCCTCAGCCATCCTGCACGATTGCCTTTCTCGCTCCTTCCATCTGGCAAAGAATACAGGACTTTTGGGACACGCACCAATAGATTCAGGGACAGTTTCTATCCACAAGTCATAAGTTAACTGAATAGCCAGTCATAATAACAAATGCGAAAAATGTACATTTAAAAAACACTATGTAATTATATTTAAACAAATACTTATTGTATAAAATTGTTTATATTTTTTGCATGCAATATATACTTTGTGAATGGTATGTGTCTTTTGTTAGGACACAGTGGGAAACTTGTTAAGAGTAAATTTTGCATAAGCATTAGGAAGTTTGTCTTCACACAGAGAACCTTAGACACATGGAATAAGTTGCCAACTACTATGGTAGACAGGAAGACATTATGGACCTTCAAAAATAAGACTTGATGTTATTTTGGAAGAAATAAGTGGATAGGACTGGCGAGCTTTGTTGGGCTGAATGTTGTCATCTAGATTGTTTTAATACTCTATTGTAGTATTGTCAACAATACAATGGTTAATAATATTACAAAATAAATATTAAAACCTTAGTTGTCCTGAAAAGTCAAGATTAGATTAATTAGAACTTTATTTTCCCCATGGGGAAATTTGGCTTTTTTACAGGCTTTTTAAATAAATACATAAATAGGTAGACATATAAATAAACAATCAAATAAATAACTATACACACACACAAGGATACCCATAGTATTGCAATCACTAGTGTCATGATCTGGAATATTTATTTTTATTAATTTATTTTTACAGCTTTTTCCATGGCCTCAAAAAATAATGGAAGTAGCATTTTGCAGCATTTTGGAGATCAAGGAATTTAATGGTCTGGTCTGTTTTTCTGATTTAGGAAATTTTTGAAGATGTTAATTTTGAAATATGTCTCTCAAGAGACCATTTTGTTTTTAGTATCAGCACTGTCATTGTTTGCTGTTTGTAATGGAGGGTTGTCAGGCTGTTGCTGGGGAAAACTCGGAGGAGTGTGCGATATATGACACAATTACTGTGATGGCATAAAAGTCAGCATCATATACTCCTTTATTGTCCAAGTTTGTAACTAAAATTTAAAACTTTAGCATCAACATCACTGTTAAAGATGTCTCTGAATTGTTTCCTGTCCTTCAGCTTTGATTTACATCTGGTGTCTTGGCTTAGGTTTTGTGATGTGGTTTTTGGCTCTCTCATTATGTCTACCAATTTACGATTTTGTCTCACATCTTGGCCATTGTTTATTTGAATCCTGTCCTCCCAGTTTCGACCTTGGTTCATTATTACTATTTCCATCCTAGTTAAAAATGCATCTGTTCTGTGCAGTCATTACAGCTAGCTGCAAAAGAAAAGAAATACAGGGTGGGCCATTTATATGGATACACCTTAATAAAATGGGAATGGTTGGTGATATTAACTTCCTGTTTGTGGCACATTAGTATATGTGAGGGGGAAAACTTTTCAAGACGGGTGGTGACCATGGTGGCCATTTTTAAGTTGGCCATTTTGGATCCAACTTTTGTTTTTTCAATAGGAAGAGGGTCATGTGACACATGAAACTTATTGGGAATTTCACAAGAAAAACAATGGTGTGCTTGGTTTTAACGTAACTTTATTCTTTCATGAGTTATTTACAAGTTTCTGACCACTTATAAAATGTGTTCAATGTGCTGTCCATTGTGTTTGTGTTAACAAACAAAACCACCGCTATTGGTCTGACACTAACCCACATTGGATAGATCCCTCCAAGACTGTTGGAACAAAAAAATTGATGGTATGGTGTGGTATATGGGGTACAAAGATAGTGGGGCCATTCTTCATCAATGGAAACCTCAAGGCCACTGGATATGCGAAATTGCTACATGATGATGTGTTTCCCTGTTTATGCACTGAAGCTGGCACATTCCCTGAGTTTTTCCAGCAAGATGGTGCACCACCACATTATGGGTGTCAGGTCCGAGCATTCCTAGATGAACAGTTTCCTGGAAAGTGGATTGGTCGTCGTGGGCCAGTTGAATGGCCCCCAAGGTCTCCCGATCTGACCCCCTTAGACTTTTATCTTTTGGATCATCTGAAGGCAATTGCCTATGCTGTGAAGATACGAGATGTGCAGCACCAGAAACTATGGATACTGGAAGCCTGTGCTAACATTTCTCCTGCGGTGTTGCTATCAGTGTGTGAAGAGTGGGAGAAGAGGGTTGCATTGACAATCCAACACAATGGGCAGCACATTGAACACATTTTATAAGTGGTCAGAAACTTGTAAATAACTCATGAAAGAATAAAGTTACGTTAAAACCAAGCACACCATTGTTTTTCTTGTGAAATTCCCAATAAGTTTGATGATAAGTTTTCCTATTGAAAAAACAAAAGTTGGATCCAAAATGGCCGACTTCAAAATGGCCACCATGGTCACCACCCATCTTGAAAAGTTTTCCCCCTCACATATACTAATGTGCCACAAACAGGAAGTTAATATCACCAACCATTCCCATTTTATTAAGGTGTATCCATATAAATGGCCCACCCTGTACTGACAGAGCTCATGAAAACATGGACGTGGAGACCCTTGAATTTCACTTATTGAGGGAGGAAGGTTGCAAGAATTGTGACACAAGGAATTCTAGATGACAGAACCTGCTAGGAAAGTAACAAGAACAAGTATAGTTGGCAAAAGTTCCCACTGGGTAAAATAAAAGGAAGTGAAGATACCATGTTTTTTGAAGTGGTGAGGGAAGCACAGGTAAAACTGGTAAAGATGCTTTGTAAATTTCAGGCAGCACCTTTGCAGTTCCTTTCTCTCCTAGACTCTAAAAGAGAGAAAAGGAAACCAACCTTCATCAGTGAAGCAGCTGGTTGAGATAAGCCTACTTATAACATAAGCAAGTGGATAGCTTCTTCAACCCAATGAAAAAGACCCAGGTAAACTGTGGTTAGTCAGTTTTTAACAAATACATTTCTTAACAAAATCCTAAATCAGTGTTTCTGATCTTATGTCCCTTTCAAGAAAGCATTCGATTTCCTAAGAGGGTTAACCACAGTCATCTCTGACTTAAACATCATGTCTTCTTAAAGGAACACTTTTGGCTAAAACCCTTACACTAGACCTTTTTATTACATACTGTGCTATCGTGGGGTTAATGGAACTCCCTAGGTTTCTTATGGGATGGTCTACACTCAAACATAGAAAGACACAAATACAGGCCCTATCCACATAAGCATTGACTATGATTGATACCTGCACATCCTATCACTCCTCAGTAGTGCAAATAAGGAATCACTAGCTTTAGGAACATCTTAATATATAACCTAGACCTCAAGCCTGATATTGTTTGGTCCCTGGGAATATCCTAGACACATAAAGGCTGATACACCTTCACAGTGTCAACCATATATATCATAGGTTTAAAGACTCATACACCTTGATCCCAAGAATAACCTAGACATATAGAGACTGATACATCTTTGTCAATGCCACTTACCCAATAATGACACATTAATCCCACCATGCTACTTTTTTTACTGTGGGCATTCCCCTTAGTCTGCTAACCATGTGGGAATGAAAGTGGCATCTCCCCAATCCAGGTACACTATATCTGATGTATTACTTCAGTCACTCAAGATATAAAGACAAAATGTAAAAATTGAAAAGCAATGGAGTATTTATTACGAACAGAATAACAACAGAAAAATATTAATGAAATAAATGACAGAAAATATAAATGAATGGCAAAGTCTTGATGTAAAGCCCTAATAAAAATATATCCTTGCTTCAAATTAAGAAAAGCTTAAGCAGTACTTTCCTGAAAATAAAGGTAATGTCTGTGTCAAAGGAGAAATTGTCTTGTTGGGCAAATTTTTGTTTCTGCACTTGGGCTGATACATCTTCAGTAACCAAGTGGATGGAGTGTCTCCGATGGTATTTAGTCTCTCTCTCTCTCTCTGTGTGAGTGAATGTATGTCTGTCTTTGTGTTTGTCTGATGTTTCTGTTGTCTCTCTCTCTCTCTGTCTCTCAAGTGGTTCTTTATGCCAGATAGCAATATGGAGTTTTATAGCTTGTGATGTTACACACAGATAATTGGTTTACTACTCTAATGGTGGACAGCTTGTCTGAAAGGATTTGACCCTAAAAGTATATTTTGTCAAAGGTGCTTTATTTGTTTTTTCAACTGTTCCCTTGTGAAAATAAGTACTCCCAATATTATGATCTCTGGATTATAGACTATCTGGTCGTTACAATCTAAGACTATAGTGTACGTAAAAAATTAAAGAAAATGTGCATAGAATTAGATACATAAAAAGAAACATATACAAAACACATAGAATTAAAACAATGTCTTACAGCATTGCTCTTCACAGGTTTTCACAGCACTGCTCTGTGCAAGACAGTTGTGAGTGATTTATAAGTCATTATAGTCCATCTGAGCAAAAATTCAGAACAATGAAACTTGCAGCCTTACTTTTAATATACTGCCTGCCATCTCCAAATGATAATTGCCCACTCTGTAACACATTCACACAACAAATGTGTAAAGATTCAAATAAGGTTTATTTCAAAGGAAACTTTCTCCATTTGGCAAGCACAGTTTACAAAGAAATATAATATAAATGACTCTCTTTCTCTGATTCTAGTAGATGTGAGTGGACAAAGATAAACAAGAAATCTGAACCAGCTCCCGTCAGCGCCTGTCGCTCTGCCATGGATGTCACACTGTCCAACTCCATGCCTACAATAGAGCCTGCCTTCCTCATCAGTTTGTCCAGACAAGAGGCAGCCCTCTTCTTTATGCTGCCTTCCCAGCACACCACCGCATAGAAGAGGGCGCTCGCCACAACCGTCTGATAGAAGATCTGAAGCATCTTATTGTAGATGTTGAAGGACGCCAGTCTTCTAAGGAAGTATAATTGGCTCTATCCTCTCTTGCACAGAGCATCAGTATTGGCAGTCCAGTCCAATTTATCATCCAGCTGCACTCCCAGGTATTTATAGGTCTGCAGCCTCTGCATACTGTCACCTCTGATGATCACGGGGTCCGTGAAGGGCCTGGGCCTCCTAAAATCCACCACCAGCTCCTTGGTTTTGCTGGTGTTCAGTTGTAGATGGTTTGAGTCGTACCATCTGTTAGGTTTGGACCAATCAGAGGGTCAAATACAGTAGAAGTGTTTTATTATTGTTTGTATACCATGTTAAGGGTCATGGGCAAATGGCTCTTGAAACTTTAAAATATTATTGTCAGTTTGTGCAACTTTACAAATTGATGGATTTTTCTTACCATGATCTTTCTTTACATGTCCTGGCTTATTCATTGAGAATTTCAATAATTAAGATCCCATCATGCTAAGGACATGTGTTGGTAAACTGTTGCCAAGAATGTAATTGTGATTTACTGAGAAGTGGAAAAAAATCAGATCAATGCTTTATCTTCTTTGTAAAAGGTGAACAAGAACATATGTGATACACAAAAATTCTACAGGTTCCAATGCTTGTATATGGTTTTTTACAGAGGAAGATTATTTTGCAACTATTATGGTTCATGGTTCATTTACCTGTTATGGAGTAAATCTTTAGATTCTCTTAGAAAGTAAACTAGAATACAATCAATAAAAATCAATCTTGGGTAATTAAATTAATTCTAGTAGGGAATCTTCAAGGATGACCATGTCCCCATCTAGAGGGTTCAGATATTCACAGTGTGTTTGAAAGACTATGTTACTACTGTAAACTACTATCCATAGCTGTCACAGTCACCAGGTCTGAACCCAATTTGCTATTTATAGAAGACAAGCTGTTTTACCAAGGTTGTGTTTTAAAACATTTTCTATCAATCAATCCATCCATCTTCCTAATCTGCTTAACCAGGTCAGGATTACAGGGCTGCTGGAGCCTGTCCAAGGAACCATCAGACACACGTCTCACTGATATTGTAACCTGGATGAAGAAGCACCATCTCCAGCATAACCTGGCAAAGATGAACCTTCTTGTTATCCCAGCTTGTCTGTCTATTCAGCTCCCCATCTCTTTTCATCAACGTTAGGGTAGTGATTGATGACCAGGTGTCCTTCAAAGACCATGTTGGAGATCTGCACTATACAATATCCATAAGATCAGGCCAAAATCTGACACAGAATGCAGCACAAGTCCTGGTGTAGGCTTTGGTTTTGACATTTCTGGACTACTGCAACACTCTGCTGGCAGCAGTAAAAGACGATTCAAAATGCAGCAGCCTGTCTGGTATTCAACAAGCTGTAATTGGCACATGTCATTCCTCTTTCCAGATCACTACATTGTCTCTCTGTAGCGGCATAAATTAAGTTCAAATCCTTGATTCTTGCCTACAGAGTAGTCGATGGGTCAGCAACTATATATGGAGACACTTGTGAGGTGCTGTAATCCTCTTCTCCCAATGAGATCTGTTGATGAAAAGCATCTGGTGATGCCACCACTGTATGGCATCAAATCTCAATCCAGGCTGTTTTCATGTGTAGCTTGTAGCTGGTGGAACATGCTGCCCTTCTCCATTCTGACTGTTGACTCCCTTTGAGTGTTCAAGAACATTTGAAGGCTGTTTTTCTATGAATTTCTGACTAATTGAAAATGGCTTTGTTAGGTTTTTGTAACCACAGAATTACAGCTAAGCTTGTGTTTTACTCAAACTCTTCACTTGTGATGATCAATTTCATAACCTTATCCTGTAACACTTGTCCCTAAATATTCCGCAGATTGGTGTTTACTCAGTCATGTTGACCTTGTTTATAAACTGCTTTGAAAAAATGCCTGCTAAGTAAATAAATATAGGTATAATGTCTGTCATTCTGTTACTTTGATTGATCACACTGAAGTATTGCATGCCACTCCTTCTTTATTTGAGCTACTCACGCCAGTTGAAATTATATGTCATAAATTTGATTTATGGTGTCAAGTACCTGTGTTCCATTTCTAAGCCTGTGGCTTGAAAGAAAAAGCTGTACACAAAATGAAAACAAGCAGTAAAAGTGCCTGTGGTGGCATTCTCCTACCCCATTATCAACATAACATAGCCGAATGATGTTACAACTCTCCATTACAGTTCCAGACACTTGTTGTGTCTTTAGCAGAGGTACATAAAAACTATTTTGGTGGTTAATGTTGGTGCAACACTCTCTTAACCTCTACGATGTTTTTGGGCCAAATTTAACAGTTTTGTATTTGAAATCTCTAAAAGCAAAATAATTTAATCTCTCAGGATGTGTGACTGTGACTTCTCCTAAATTTAATTAGCAGTAAAAAAAATTAAACTACACCATATTTTCTAAAAATGTTTTACCTTGCCATATCTTTCAGGTTACCATTTTGACACATTGTTGACGTTAATGAATTTTCCACTGGATTTAGGACAGTTTTTTATTTATAACCGGTGAAAACATCCTAAATGTAATCTTTTCAAATTAGAAATGTGATAGCTTTTAGTAAAGTGTACTAACTTTACAATAACCAAAAATGTCTCCAAATATCTCATATTTGTACATTTGCTACACATTTTTAACACTGCAATGTTCTTTGGGTCGGTTTTGACCTACCATATACATTACTGGATTGTACTCACCATTTACGGTGCATGGTTTGTTTAAAGCAGATAAATACATCTTTCAAGGATCATCTGTACTACAGCTTAACATGGTTAATTAATGTAAAATATTTTGAGGGGTCATCTGACATCCTAGACACCTTAAAAGGGGTATCAGAATTCAGTCAAAGAATGTATTGTGTTTATTGTATTGTGTCCAGTGAATCCTTGATTAGGAGTAAAGTTAGTTATGATTAAAAAATCATAAAAAGTGAAACAACAGGTGCACATTCTTTCGCAGTTATTGGTAATCAGTAAGTTGCACATTGCACCCTTGTAGATGTATTTTGAAAATGAGTCCATCACAAGGAACAACAGTATCAAAATAAAATAATGGACTAAACACTCTTCTACAAGGACTCTAATCAGACAGAACACCACTCTCACTACTAAAATGAAATTTGTAAGAACATAATTTGTAAGTAAATACTGTAGACTGTTTGGAAATGTACATACAAACTCCAAGTACAGAATAAAAAGAAAAATGAAGAAAAAAAAGAATTTCTGTCCAAAGTATATAGAAACAATTGTGATTAAGTATAAGGCTTGAGTATTATAGCTTTTTATATACAAGATACTTTAAAGTACGGAACAGTTGCTTTGTTGTTAGCACCGCTGCCTCACACCCTAACCACCTAGTTATGAACCCAACCCAGAGACTGTCTGCATGGAGTTTTAATTGTAAACGCAATTTTGTTCAAGTTGCTCTCCAGGTACTCTGGATCTCCTACCTCACTTTGAAGATATGTGTTTAATTTCAGATTTTAAATTGGATGTGATTGTGTCCTGAGATGTACCGGCATTGAACTGAAGTAATGAGTTAGAAGATGGATGGATGGATGGATAAATGCTGCATGAATCAATAATGAAATAACATTACACTGTATAAGACTAACAGAAAAAATATCTCCGATCCAGAGAGCTGAAAATGTAAACAGAACTAAAAATGTTTAAAACCAGCACTTTTAGAAAATGATAGTCATATATATCAAAATGAATTAACACCATAACATGATTTTGATAGTGTTCTAATAATGATTACTCATCCATCCAGCTATATCCTAACTACAGGGTCACGGGGGTCTGCTGGAGCCAACCCCAGCCAACACAGGGCGCCAGTCCACCGCATGGCACACACACACACACATCAAACGACAATTTAGGATCGCCAATGCACCTAACCTGCATGTCTTTGGACTGTGGGAGGAAACCAGAGTATCCAGAGGAAACCCATACAGACACGGGGAGAACATGCAAACTCCACACAGGGAGGACCCGGGAAGCAAACCCAGGTCTCCTTACTGTGAGGCAGCGGAGCTACCACTGCGCCACCCGTATCTTTATTGTAGCAAATAAAAAATAAACATTATTAAACATAATTAAACATTATTATGCATAATGTTGTAGTAGGTAGATGACGTTTAGGCACATCTTTGTATTTGCTGCAAAATACAAATTATAAAACCCTTCACAGACATACAGTTACATGAATATTTTTATAAGTGACAATGTCCTAAAATCGAATAATAATAATAATAATAATATACACTTTGAAGTTTAATACTAAGCAAATAGTATTAACCTCACGAAAGGGTCTACAGTATATGAAATACAGATAAAGCTACATGTTGCAAAATATTTATGACTGTTAAGTGGTTATAGGTGGAAGAAAAACCAACACATACAGCAGGTGAGAGCCTTACCTTGTAATACACCCAAAAAGAATAAAGTCCCCAAAAAGAGGTACGGAAATTCACTTCTAGACATTTTCCCACTTCAGAATACGCCATCCATCGTCTTTTGAAATAATCCTTCACTCTGACCAGGTCTGTTAGAAGAAACAGGAAAAAAAAAAATTCAGATAGAAATACAGAAGACGCGTTGTACCTGTCACGCCAGCCGCACCTCTCGGTTTCCAGGCGCCTCCGTAATGTTTACAGGTGCAGTGAGCGGACGAGAAGCCGGGGTGACGAGTACGCATGCGCCCGTTCTTGGCCCCTGCTGACAACCCAGCGACTTTGTGACGGATCGAAATAAAGTTCTGCTGCACTAAGCGGGAACACAATGGATGACAATGTATACAGTTTTTATCACCGGAGAGCACTGAGTAATAATATTTTCAAGTTTCATTTTCTCATTTATATATTTGCCTCTCCTATCAACTCTGAAGTAGCCTAACTGCATTTTTCATATACGGTTCATTTGATTAAATTATTGGTTTGATTGCTTTGCAAAAATACTCTTCAGGAAAATGAATGACGAGCGCTATTCCGCACACTGAAACAAAGAAAGACATTACCCAGTTATGATCTTGTCATTGTTTTTATTGTATCGTTTTACACAATATATTGGCTTTGGCACAAAGACGATAACACCAAGCTACCTATTAATGGGATAAACATAGTACATACAAACAGAACACACACTGTAAAAAATCCATGAGAGGAAAATTAGTGGTTATGAAGAAAAAAATGTTGGTTTAACACTTGAGTTAAAAATGTTGTCCTAAAGCAGAAAAAGGCGTTGACTGAATGAGTATGTCATTTTCGCCATTCAACATAACATTTTATTAAGTGAAATAATGTTTCTAGACTTGGTCAGCTTTTCAGGTTTGACCAAAAAAATGTTTGCTGAGCAAAATACGGGTACTTTTCATTTTCTGGGCATGCGCTTATTGCGGAGTGAATTCAAACATTCTGGATTTTTCACTTCTTTGCAATAATCCGCCATACGTTATCAGGTAGGTGAAGTAGTACATTTCGTTATGTGTGATTTTTTTCACTAATGCAAACTCCTTTTGTTCAGTCAGTCATTCTCTAAGTCGCTTTGTCCTGAACTTTTTTAATATACTTTGAACATTAACTTTGTCAGCAATATTCAATATAGTTTTCTTTAAATGTGAACATACTTTATATTAAAATTCGTTTCTAACACACCTCTGCACTTCGGCAATAATTTATCGCTTCCACGATTAGCTACATACTGTCTGCTTTCAGCCACATTTGCCATTTGCTAGTAAGCCGCGTTAAGTTATTTGCAAGCCTGTGTCCAAATTTACGCTTTTTTCAGAAACGGTTGTACAGATCTTTAACCTGTAAGTTACGGGACTTTGACGGTCTACCGTAAGAGTGTGTTAACACGGTAGGGTTTTCCTGCGTTACTTTGGCATACGGCAGTGAATGCATTACACGCCAGTAAAATCAGTTATGTTGTAAGGCCCATTGTGTATCATTGTGGAGGAGTGCTGTGCATTTTTAAATGTAAAATGCTGCTTTTTTCTGGGAGTCTCCGCGTGAAACAAACATTTATGTATTCTGCAGATCACATGCATATTTCATATTTAGAGGAAAATGGGTGATCCTACACTGGCTACTTATACAGATATCTATCCTCTGATTACTCAGTTTGAACAACCGAGGCAGATAGCACGCTTTCATAAAATAATGGAAAGCTGTTTTATGTGCATACGTGCCCGATATTGCCTCTGTCCCCGACGTATCCTCAAGATTGCAGTCGTCATGAATGCCATCGTAGTAACAGAACAATTACACCGAAGCACATCTCACATTGCTCAACACAACATTCTGAATAACACATCGAAAAGCATAAACCCATGAGCATCAAAACGCAAAAACACACGAAAATAAGATTATTTTCAAACAAAACGTGTAGCTCAAAGTGCTTTGCACGAAGTTAAAGAAAAAAAGCAAAACTGTAAATAGATACATTTAATACGACTATTATATATGATTATTACATTTTTTTATATGTGTGACATTCTCAGAAAATTGTAACACATCTATGCAGTTTTCCAGTTTGGATGCATGTTCCAAGATGAAGTTGACATTTTCTTTCAGAAGAAAGGAAATTGTACAGGATCAGCCAATGGCATCCACAATTAAACAACGATGGTCAGGACTTTTTTGTTGAAGAACAGGTAAATAGTTTATTAAACTTAAGATGTCGCTTTAACATCTTAAACACACTTGCTGTGTTTCTACAGTTCATTAACTCAGTCCTCTCTCACTGTGTCTCTTACACAGAGGTATATGCAGAGTTTCTACACATTACCCGCGTTGATCTGAAATTAACACTTCTGACATCATTGGACAGTTATACTATGGGCTTGCTTAAGATGTACAGATGTAAAGTACGACAATCAGGAGAACAGGAAATGGAGAATCTACTAGAGAAACTGGATATACAGGTAGATAATATACTTAAAGTAATGCAAATTTATCAAGTACAGAGTAATACAGTTTTTAGTTTTTGGCTTCATTTCGATTTGATCTGTGTGCCATAAGCTAAGCAGTCTCTTTCTCCTCCATTCATTGACCTTATCTTGTGTTGGTTTTCTTTTGTTTTGCCTTTTTTTCACAGACCACAGACTTAACAGCACACAGGAGAGACACTGTTCTTTGGGGTCTTCACTTCTATCTAAGAGAGCAGGCTTCAATTTCAAAAGCCATCCTGGTAATTTGTTTTTCTCATTTTATGGTATATAAGTTTGGCCTTTTTTGGGGGGTGTAATTTGCATGATATACACAGAACTCAATATTTTGTTACAGTTTATGTGATGTCCATGACAAGGGGTCATTTTTATTAAGTGTCTAATATTATTTTATGTCTTTTGTAGAATACATAGCGATTAGAGACTCATGCAAGGAACATCACAATGGGAACTTTAGAGGTGGTCGAGAATGCTGTCCCTTCAAGATTGCTATCCAATGTAGTAAATGTTGTCATTGTCCTTGAAGAGGAGGTGGTTATATAGAACTTGGGCAACTTTACAAATGCCTTTACAATTCTGTTTGGCCTACTTTATGCTCTTAACATGGACTATCGCAAGGACCTTAAATACACATTTGAGGTGGACCACAAAGTGTTCCTGCACCTTGGAAATGACTGCACTGCTAGAGTGCAATGTCTAAAAAACAAACTATTGCAAGTGTAACACAAATTTATGTGCGACACCTCCAGACAATTTTGTCAGTTTTGGACGCCTGTTCTTGAAGAAAAAAAAGTCTTTGATCACTGTTTTCAAATTTTAAGTTAAATGGAATTGACTGTTAAATGGTCTAATTACTTATTTGATGTATTTGTTTTCTAAATAAGTCTCTACATTCTCTTGATTCCGAGAATTTTAATTCCCATTATTGCCTATTTGGTAATGACCTTGAGTTACAAGATAACTGCCAATATTTTAATTGCTGTTATATGTATGGTAAATTCTGTTCAACTATTTTTGACATAATTTTTGAGTTAAAATGATGTTCACTTGTGGTGTCACCATTCTACTGCTCTTATATAGAGCATTCTTTCTGTGCAGGTTAAATGCACAATACATTGCAGCTACACAGTTATAAATGCTGATAATACGTTAAAGTGATTTGTTAGTAAAACATTTAAAGAACTTCATTTTTGTCTTGGATTATTCATTAAATACTGTATGTGGTATTAATTTGAAGAACATAAAATTTACAGTAGTGTTTAAATTTTGATACTGGCTTTGTAGTTAGCTAAATTAAATGACAGTAGCTAATACAACACACAATTTGTTATTAGAACAACAAGCTGATCTGATGAGTACCAAACATTTAACTGACACAATGTATTATTGTTATTTGAGCCAACATACAATACAATACAGTTTATTTTTGTATAGCCCAAAATCACACAAGAAGTGCCACAATGGGCTTTAACAGGCCCTGCCTCTTGACAGCCCACCAGCCTTGACTCTCTAAGAAGACAAGGAAAAACTCCCAAAAAAACCCCAGTAGGGAAAAAATGGAAGACACCTTGGGGAGGCAGTTCAAAGGGAGCAGAAGTACGGAGCAGAATTTAACAGTAGATGATATCATATAATAAGATTTGGATATTTTTAGAGTCCTGGAGACCAAACCCATCAAGCTGCCTCTCCCATTTGGCCATTCCACAGCTAAAAACAGTGCTGGGCCAGCCAATCCGATGAAAGGACCCCTCTTTCCCATGATTCCTGCGATCCTCCATCAGGGATGACTTTACCATAGGCAGGGAAAACAACTTGGCAGGTGGGCCGTGGCACCAAGTGCCATATTTGAGTACCGAGAAGAGAAACAGAATAGGCGAGGGTTAGTAACAAATTATAAGTATCATGTTACTTATGTTTCATTGCTAATGACTAACAACAGAGATGCAGTCTGTACAGTTAATCAGCAGCTCTAGTCAGGATATGCTAAACTGAAGTAGTGAGTCTTCAGCCGGGATTTAAAGGCTGAGACCGAAGGGGCATCTCTTATTGTAACAGGCAGACCATTCTACAGTTTAGGGGCCCTGTAACTAAAAGCTCGACCTCCCACTGTTATTTTATAAATCCTTGGAATCAGACCGGCATCTTGAGATCTTAATGTGCACTCTGGTTTGTAAGTCATGATAAGTTCAGACAAGTAAGTTGGACCTTGGCCATTTAATGCTTTATATGTTAAAAAGAGGATTTTGAAATCTGCCCTAAACTTAACCAGGAGCCAGTGTAAGGATTTAAGAACTGGAGTTATGTGTTCGTATTTTCTTGTTCTTGTAATAATTCTTGCAGCCACGTTTTGGATTAACTGGAGGCTGTATAAAGAACAGTTTGAACAGCCAGTGAAAACCGCATTGCACGAGTCCATTCTATTAGAGATAAATGCATGAATTAATTTCTCAGAATCCTGTTTATTTAGAAAGCGCCTTAATTTCCTAACATTTTTAAGATGGAAGAAACATGTTTTGGACAATTTTGTAATATGCGCTTTAAATGACATGCTAGAGTCAAAAATAACTCCTAGATTGCGGGCTGATTCAGTAAAATTAATAGTGATTCCAACTGAGTTAAATGATGACAAAATATTGTTGTGATCAGCATCATTCCCTCCAACAATTAACATCTCTATTTTATCTGTATTTAAAGACAAGTAGTTCTCATTCATCCACTCCTTTAATTCGCTAACACAACTAATTAAAGACAACATCGGAGAAACTTCATTTGATTTAAATGAGAGGTATAACTGGGTGTCATCTGCATACAAGTGAAAATTAACATTATGTTTCCTAATGAGAGATCCCAGTGGAAGCATGTAAAGTGAAAACAGTAAAGGTCCCAGTACTGAGCCCTGCGGGACACCATATCTCACTTCTGTGTATAATGATGGAGTGCTGTCAGCACATTTCTGTACATAATAAGGATGTCAACACAAATCAAAATAATCAATTTACACAACTTTAATTAGGTGAACTAAATTTTTTGAGGGCAACAGGTCACTAAAAATTTTAAGTTGGAAAGGAGGATTTTTTTTTTACAGTGCAGAAAACACTGGATAAATAAAAAAACACACTCCCTATCACCATTGTTCACATACTTCAGCATTTATGTAAATTCAATGCACAGAATTTATACAGACTGTCATGTTTTTAATCAGAATAAAATAAAAACATGGACCAATGACATTTAGATAAATGAGGTAAGGCCTTCTACCTTTTTTGGTGATTACCATGAAAGTTGGTAAAAAATACTTAATTATGTTTTGAAAATTGATGGATTGATTTAAATTTGAATTGAGGAGTTTAATATCAGATACAGAAAACTATAAATATCCCAAAGCCTTCAACTTGATTGAACATTTATAGTATGACAATAAGACAGAATTCTATTAATTTAAAAATTGAATATTCATTTATAATTTAAAATAAATGCAAACTGACAAATAGTAGGCTAAATAAATAGTGTATATAAAATGACACTAGTGTTTCCCAGTAACTGTTTTAATGGAAAAACAGACATGTTCTTCTCTCTGGCAAACATGGACTCTAATGAGGAAGGCTTTCTTTTCATTAATGATCCAAAATAGACGATGAAATTCTGTTAAAAATTTCCCCTATATCTTTTACCTAGAAAAAATAAATCCTGCCTTCTCTGTAAACTCTTTTTAGGTAACATTGCAGTATCTTACATCTCCTCAATGTCCCTGATCTTAACGTAACATTCTCAACAATGCAGGCCAACAGGGAGCCAGAGAATACTTTTCTTTTACAGTTTAACTTTTCCAAACTTATTTATCATCTAATATTAAATTTGTGGCCTCTTTCTAGTCTGGATTTGAATCATTCCATAGTGCTGAAATGGCTCAGGTTTATAGTGTAAATGACTGTCATCAACATGAATGCTATGAGACATCAAACTGTCCTTTTACTCTGTTGTTATACAAGGAGATGAGAACAAACTGTAAAGCTCAGTATAAATTGGTCATGTCGTTCTTATCTACTGTTTCGCAACAATATTGGCCTGAGATTTGAGGGTTTATGTTCCACTGTTTTGGCTCCACTGTATTTGACAATCTTTAATCCATCTATTTTGAGGGTTAAATTCCAGACACTGCAAGGTAAATGGCTCAAAATTCTTAGAGTAAAAATGTGATTCTGTAACATTTGATTTATCTTTGAGCTTTACTAGGTGGCATTTGTCCCTAGTAAACATATTTCAATGTTATATTGATCATAAACTGAATTCTTAATTTTCATACTTTAAACAGTTCAATTATGTAATCTTATAATACCCATTTACTTAATACTGTATGAAACATTCAGTTCATTCAGTCTTTTCTTATAGTTTAAATTCTTTTCTGGACTAAGTGAAATTATATCCTCCATTTATCTAAAGCCATAAACTGTACACAATAATCCTGTGACCAAAGAAGGAAAACAACTAGTGACCGATGTGGCACTGTGATCTGTGAGCCTTGTTGCTTTTGGAATATTAACTGTTTAGCTTACATACATACTGTAGACATTATAACCAAATACTAACAATGTACTGTAAATATTGGGGCCACAAACAAATTTAGTATTTGACAACAGGAGATTATAGGGAGTCGTTTGGCCAGCAGAAAGTAATGAATGCGTTAAAGTGGCTCAAGAAAGTTGACTCCATATACTGTATAGTTTGGTTCAGAAAAAATTGTATTCTTGTTTGATTTGCTACTTTTTTAGAACTAGAGACTGTCATAAGAAAATAAAACTGTCACAACCTTATTAAAGCTAAATCCGCTTGAATGGACAGCCTGAAGTCAGCTCCTTCCACATGTGCCTTGGAAAATTCCTCCAACTCCCCTGAGTATGGACATACAGTCATTAAAGACACCACTGGAGAACTGTAAGACAATTATACTGTACCTTTGGATTCCTCCAGCTGTTTGCACTTTATATATTAGAGTAGAAACTGCAGTTATGAGTAAGCTAAATGTATGGTACCAGTCAAAAGTTTGGAATCACCCAATCATTTGATAGAAATGAAACCTTTTTTATCTAGATAACCTTAAATTGATTTAATAATACAATCAAGTCATTCTGTTGGTAATGGCTATTACTGACTGATTTTTAATTTATTATTCACATATGCCTTCTTCTTCTTCTTTCAGCTGCTCCCGTTAGGGGTTGCCACAGTGGATCATCTTCTTTCATATCTTTCTGTCCTCTGAATCTTGTTCTGTTACACCCATCACCTGTATGTCCTCTCTCACCACATCCATAAACCTTCTCTTAGGCCTTCCTCTTTTCCTCTTCCCTGGCAGCTAAATCCTTAGCATCCTTCTCCCAATATACCCAGCATCTCTTTTCTGCACATGTCCAAACCAATGCAATCTCGCCTCTCTGACTTTGTCTCAAAACCGTCCAACTTGAGCTGTCCCACTCATTTCAATCCTATCCATCTTCATCACCACCAAATGCAAATCTTAACATCTTTAACTCTGCTACCTCCAGCACTGTCTCCTGCTTTCTGGTCAGTGCCAACGTCTCCAACCCATATAACATAGCTGGTCTCACTACCGTCCTGTAGACATTCCCTTTCAATCTTGCTGATATCCATCTGTCGCAAGTCACTCCTGACACTCTTCTCCACCCATTCCACCCTGCCTGCACTCTCTTCTACAATCCCCATTACTCTGTACTGTTGATCCCAAGTATTTAAACTCATCCACCTTCACCAACTCTGCTCCTTACATCCTCACCATTCCACTGATCTCCCTTTCATTTACACACATGTATTCTGTCTTGTTCATACTGACCTTCATTCCTCTCCTCTCTAGAGCATATCTCCATCTCTCCAGGGTCTCCTCAACCTGCCCCTTACTATCGCTACAGATCACAATGTCATCAGCAAACATCATAGTCCATGGGGACTCCTGTTTAATCTTGTCTGTCAACTTGTCCATCACCATTGCAAATAACAAAGGACTCAGAGCCGATCCCTGATGTAATCCCACCTCCACCTTGAATGCATCCGTCACTCCCACTGCAGACCTCACCATGGACACACTTCCCTCGTACATATCCTGTACAACTATTACATAGTTCTCTGTTACTCCTGACTTCCTCATACAATACCACAGCTCCTCTCGAGGCACCCTGTCATATGCTTTCTCCAGGTCCACAAAGACGCTGTGCAACCCCTTTTGGCCTTCTCTATACTTCTCCATCAACATCCTCAGAGCAAACATCGCATCTGTGGTGCTCTTTCTTGGCATGAAACCATACCGCTGCTCACTAATCAACACCCCACTTCTTAACCTAGCTACCACTACTCTTTCCCATAACTTCATGCTGTGGCTCATCAATTTTATCCCCCTGAAGTTACTACAGTCCTGCGCATCCCCCTTATTCTTAAATATTGGTACCAGTACACTTCCTCTCCACTTCTCAGGCATCCTCTCACTTTCCAAGATTCCATTAAACAATCTAGTTAAAAACTCCCCTGCCATCTCTCCTAAACACCTCCATGCTTGCACAGGTATGTCATCTGGACCAACGGCATTTCCATTCTTCATCCTCTTCATAGCTGTCCTTACTTCCTCCTTGGTAATCCATTGCACTTCCTGATTCACTATCTGCATATCATCCAAACTCTTCTCTCTCTCATTTTCTTCATTCATCAGCCTCTCAAAGTACTCTTCCATCTGCTCAACACACTCTCCTCGCTTGTGAGTATGTCTCCATCTTTATCCTTTATTACCCTAACCTGCTGCACATCTTTCGCAGCTCAGTCCCTCTGTCTAGCCAATCGGTACAGGTCCTTTTCTCCCTCCTTAGTGTCCAACCTCTCATATAACTATTCATACACCTTTTCTTTAGCCTTCGCCACCTCTCTCTTCACCTTGCGCCTTATCTCCTTGTAATCTTGTCTACTTTCTGCATCTCTCTAACTATCCCACTTCTTCTTTACCATCATCTTCCTCTGTATAATCTCCTGTATCGGTGCTAATGCAATTATAAAGGTTTCTCTTATAACCAATTAGCATTTAAAAATGACTAATTAAGGATGAACTGGGAGAGTTCACCATTGGGACAGTGAAGGAATGGCTACTGAAAAAGAGAGTTAGAGTTGGTCTGTGTTAGTCTACATCTGCAAAGGAAAAACGTTTATAGGTTATTTTCACTCTAAGGAGTAAATGAGGTTAAAGATACAGTGTTTCTACTATACAGCCTTCATCAAATATGCAACTGAAAAGGAAAAGATAGGTAACAAACATGTATAGGAGGGGGATCAAGGCCAGGGCCTTGTAGATTACAACCTGCCTGAAGAAGGGGCCTCAGTTGCCGAGTAAGCCTATATATTGTAATTGCTCCAGTTAGCCAATAAAAAGTTTCATTTGCTTGACTTCACTTTGACGCCCTGTGAAAGAACAGAAACAGAAAGATCAGTGTGGTTATGACAATGGTATATGAAATGTTCTCCAACAGGCATTGTAAGGTGTTTGATTTTTAATGGCTAGAACATGCTCCATGAAATGGTCTGCTAGTTGTCTCCCTGTTTCACCTGAGTACAGTTGATGGTTGGACACTTCCCACAATTAACTGAGTAAAAAAGATTTTCAGACTGGTAAGAGACCCATTGTTAAATTCTGAATTTACCAGAGGGTCCAGATACAAGGATATTGCTAATGACATATTTGAAAGTAACACAATGGTCTCTGTTACAGCTCAAAGTGTCTGGTGAGGAATGTGGCTCTCCTCTGTGAAGTGAGCTGCGGATGAGAATTTTGAGTAGAGTAGGTGGTTAATTCAAGGAGATCAAGGGAGGGTTAGGAAAAAAGGCTGCCGTGGAAGGATCAGTCTGCAAAATTGGGAAATTTTATTTAATGACCTATGGGAGAGATAGTGTTAGAGTGGAAAGGAAGGGCCAGCCAGATGCGGGTTTTATTATTGGGTTCCTCTTAGAGTAGATGTTACAAGGTCTACTTGAGAACCCTGCCCTGAATATGAGAAAGGTATTCTCTATCAATGAACAAAATCTTAATTCTGTGTGCTTCATTACAGAAGTCAATCTCTTCACTGCAGAGGCAGCAGAATCTAAGGAACTAGGAAAGAGGTGGAGAGTTTTAAGTATGCCAGAGATAGAAGGAGCTGTAGAGAAGGTAATTGTGTGAGTTGGCTGGCTCGTAATAGACAGAGGTTTTAAGTCCTAGAAAGCTTCTAGAAAGACTGACACCTAAAAATAGTTGAGATGTATTGAAAAGGTTAACCTTAAATCTGAGAGATAGATGGGAACTGGTAAAATCATTAATGAATTTTTATAGTTGCCTTCAGAAGCAAGAGGTAGCACCACCACCAACAACAACATTTATTTCTATAACATTTTTTCATATAAATGGTATAGCTCAAATTGTTTTACAAGATGTCAGCAAAAAACTAGATAAGAATAATAGTACATAAATAGTATGCACACTTACATAAAATAGATATACAATTAAGAGAAACAGAGTCCTTTCTTTATGTCTCTAAATGACTAAATCTGTAGGGATTCCAGGCTAAAAGATCACCCAGCCCCAACTGGGAATTCTGCCTAATATACTGTAAATGTTCTTTATTATTTTTTTTAAGACTTAGTCTTAGAGGATTCAGTGCAGTGGGTCTCGTGGAAGCTTGGGGTATCTGGTTTCATTCAAACATCGCAGATGGCTGCACAGGACAGGTGGTGGTGTCACAGAATGCCATCACAGACGAACCACAAAAGAAATCAGAGAAAAGATTTAGAAAGATTGCAGGTTCATTGAAGAGTATGATAATTCCATATAGTACATATCTACTTTAAGGGCAGAACTAAAATGCAGCTACAAAAAAGCCATCTTAAAAAAGTTGATTTTTAGGAGTTTTTTTAAAAATGATTTATAGTGTTCGCCTAGTGTATCTCTATTGGTAAAGTATTTCAAATTATGGCGTATAGCTGCCTCACCACTTCTTTTGTGATTGGCTCTTGGAATAATAAGCAGGCTGCTGTTAGAAGACGTAAGGTTACAACTTGGAATGTAAAGGGACAGGTACTCCAAGATATAGGAAGGAGCAAGATTATTTAAAGCTTTATATACCATTAGTAGTATTTTAAAGCCAATTCTAAAAGACACAGGTACCCAATGGAACAATTGTAAAACTGCTCAGATGTGCTCAGATTTTCTTTTTCTGGCTAAGATGCTTGCTGTTGCATTCTGGACTAACTATAGCCAATTGATGTCTTTCTTAGATAGACCATTTAGGAGTTAATTACAGTAGTCTAGTCGACTAAAAACAAAATTGTGAATAATTTCTCAGTATCTTGCAATGTTATATGATGTGCAACTTTTGCAATATTCCTTAAATGGAAATTTTCGTAGTAATAAAAATTAATATGTGACTTGATGTTTACATTAGAGTCCATGACCTAACCACTTTCCACCTTCTACCTTGACTTTTAATGGTGAGGGATCAAGTTTACAGTATTTCTAATACCCTAATGACTATGATTTCAGTTTTTTCCTTATGTATTTTGAGGAAATGACTATTTATCCATTTAGAAATACAAGAGAAACATTGGGTAAGAGAGCCCAGAGTCAGGGTCATCGAGTGTTATAGATAAATAAAGCTGTGCACCACCTACATTGCTGTGGTAGATAACCTTGTGTTTTCAGATAATCTATCCTAATAAGAGCACATAGATTGAAAATAACATAACAGCAGACCTAGAAATCCTAATATCATGGATCTCTGAACTTTAATGACCACAACTAATTTAAGACACTGCTTAAGTGGCCCACTCACTGACTAAGTTGATTTATTAGAATACTGTGTTCTAAGTTTTCAAATGCTGTGTTCAGGTCTAGCAGAACAAGAACAGATACATGGCCTCTGTCAGCATTAACCCGTAAGTCATTTACTACTTGAAACAGTGCAGCTTCAGTACTTTGATTTATTCTAAATCCTGACTGAAGCATATCAAGAATAGAATATTTATTTTAATAGTTGCTGAATTGCTGAAAAACTACTTTCTCTAGAATTTTCCTTAAAAAGGACAGGTTAGATGTAAATCCAGAATACTCTGAAGAAAACAAATGTAGACACATGCAAACTCCACACTGACATGAGAACAGGATTTAAACCCTGGGTGCCACATCCACAATGCAGAAGTGCTAACAACTGTATCATCCATTTAGCATACTGTATAGTCTTGAGAAAATTGAACACTTTTTTCCACTAAATGCAAATAAAAAAATACTGATCACTTCATTGATCACAGATACTGTATACTGTGTGCAAAATGTAATACAGAAATTAGATAAGCCCATTGTGAAACATTGTTAACACTCCCTAAATCCCTATTGTTTTTCTTATTAAATGCAATTCTTCTCCCATGTGTGTACTATCAGCTAACTTCTTCTAGCTCCCATTTTAATTATTAGTTGCTATGAACTGCAATGCTTTTGAGGAACTTGTGCATTTATGATCAGTTCTTCTGCTCTGTGCTTCTCTTTCTTCACTGCTGATGTATTATTCTCCATCACTATGTAAATTTAGCTTGATATTGCAATATAATTTACTGGTCAAAGCACTTTGCTGATGTGCAGATGAAAATCATTGTCAAATTTGTGTGTTTCATAATATTTTATAATATAAATTAACTAGATTACAAGTAAACACGCATTCAGTAAATAAAAATACAAATACACATTTCTTGCATAAATAAAAAATCTGCAGTTGAAAAGTCCATTAATATATAATTGACATATAACAATAACATTTTTTTTCTCTGTTAATTGTATAAATATTCAAAGGTATTTTTTATTACCTTGGAACATATTGTTCAACAACATATTATCAATTTATGCTAATGCAAAAGGATAGAGCTGCCAGGGAAGAGGAAAATAGGAAGGCCTAAGCGAAGGTTTATGGATGTGGTGAGAGAGGACATGCAGGTGATAGGTGTAACAGAACAAGATGCAGAGGACAGAAAGATATGGAAGAAGATGATCCACTGTGGCAACTCCTAATGGGAGCAGCCGAAAGAAGAAGAAGAAGAAGACTAAATGGTTGTCAAAAGAACCAAGGATGGAGAAAAAATGAAGTAGAAAGATATTCTGTAGTTTTAAAGGGTGTTAAAAATGGAAAACAAAACTTATTTAATGACTAAAAAAAATTGTATTAAATAATATAAATGTGTTTTGGCAATTTAAGACATCCATTTCTCCTCATATCCTTTATTGGACCAATTGAACCTAATTCAAGATCACTGGGGCAGCAGTTTATCCTGGTAACACTAAGTACAGATCATTGCATTAGTTATTAATGTTATTTACATTCCATCATACTTAAAATTCTAAAAGAGATTCTTGTGCATAATATTGGCTCCTATGTCTTGAACAAGAAATGTCTGAGGCCTGATTGTTAAGACACATTTGGAAGAAACATCTGCCATGAAAACTCCTCAGCTTAGTGAAGTTTAGTGAGGTAACTAAAGTGATTTTGACATGAAGCATAGCGAAAAAGACATACATTGGTTTAAGATACAAGAGCATACAAACAAGCAGCTCCGAATAAACAAACTGGTGTAAAAACACAAACAGCAGTCTACTGAGAAATGGAAAAGTCATCTGCTTTGATTAATCATCCTTCACCTTGCTTCAACAAAATGATGAGTACATAAAATGGTGTACAGCAAACGCCTTTGTGCTTGTATCCCTGTTTCCCACAGTAGAGAATTCTTGTAACAGTGTTATAGTGGATGATGCATTTTCCTGGCATATTTTAGACCTTTAGGTTTCCTTAGAGGGCAAAGTAAATTCCAATAAATATAAAGCAACATTGAGTGATCTTGGGCATGTCATGCTGAAGTACAGTAATTCTATCCTGATACTAGTGGAATAGGGTGAAACTGTACTCATTGTGGCCAGGTGAAGGAATGACAGGCTATTGAAAGAAAATTGCCCTTGTCTTTAGGCTGTAAATTACAAAAAGAAAACATAGCTTCTAGTCATATGATCTCACATCTCAACAGAGCCTTAATGTTTCTGCTATCATCAAAACACTGAATGACTAAAGTACTGTTTTAACAGTTTATTTGCGTATTCATTTAATGTTTATTTCTTTATTAAATAAAGAAAGCATGTAAAGGGGGTTGAATAAAAGCAGAGAACAAAAGTAAAAATAAATTGAAACTAAATCCTATTATCTCCTAGCATTCTGAAAGTTGTCTAACAGGTGGGGTGGCTTACCCACTTACCCACCACACTATTGCACAAATCAATCCCTTTGTCAATAGATCTCAACTTGAATCTTGCACTTAGTCATTGTGGATTTTTTTTCTTTGTTGCTCAATTTTCACATTCCCAAAAACTCTCTTATCAGATTTATTTGGTAATTCAAAGTTACCCACAGTAGCACTGGTATCTTGTTTAGGGCTGGCTCCTGCTTTGCAACTAATATTGCCAGGATGTGATCCAACCTGAGAATCATAAAATATATTCTTTGAGTTTGTGAATGTTATGTTACATTATCTTAATTTACATTATGTTATTTTGTTTGTTAAATAATTGTCATCATGGAAGGATTTAGTCCAATTCATATAAAAACTATTGTGATATTTTGCTTTCTATTGACTTTAATCAGTATAAACTATAGAAACTAACTTTCCCACTCACAAAAAAAATTCAAAAAAATGTTTACTGTATATACTCGCAGATTAGTTCTCCCGCGGATAAGTTGGGACTTGATTTTACCATATAGTTTCTGGTATTTTATAATGTCGGTCATATAAGTCAAATGCAGAAAACTCATTTGATTATGATATGCTAACGCCCACCTGAGAGAGTAACCATGGAGCACACTGCCTTTTTTTTATGTATTGTGCCTACATGACCACACCGTAATACCTGAACTATTCCGAAGTGACATTTGCACTGTTGTGTGTTTTTGTATCTCACACCCTCATACACCTTTATCGTATGATGATGGAGCATTCGATCAGAAGAAAATATGAAGCTGGTTTTAAATTAAACATCATTGAAGTAGCGCAAGAAATTGGTAACTGCGCTGCTGCAACAAAATTTGATGCGTCTGAAAAACTGATATGAGACTGGAGGATGCAAGAAGATGTAAAAAACAAAAAATTTGAGTGTCACATTTTTGAACGGGTGTATAAGTTGGGTTTTGATTTTATGTTCGATTTTTTGGGTTTCAAGACCCGATTTATACATGAGTATATACAGTAGCTCTCTCTATAACAGTATATTTTTTGATTAGGTTTATTTGGACAAGTTAGATTTTTAACAGATCATTTTGAAAAATTCCCTAATAATTGCATAATATTGTCTTGTACTACTGCATTACCATCTCATAATTAAAATATTTGTTTTGAGAATTTCCTGTAGGAAAGGTAAAATGGACTTCTAATGGCTAACACTTGAAAATAAGAAATAAAGGCTTGCTAAAGGTAACGCAGAGAAGTTGCCATTGGATTCTTTTTCAGCATCATTCACATAATTTGTAATATATATCACATTTAAATGCTTTTGTATATCCAAAAAGTTTCTGCTCAAAAAACACTGAAAGGTCAAAACATAAAATTAGACTAAGGTAGTAACATGTAAAATTTAATTATTTGACATAAGAAAAAACAGTATAGTGGCACAGTGGTTAAAGACGCTGCCACAGGGCTCTGAGAGAATGTGTTCAAATCAGACATTGTCTATCTCTGTGGTGTTTGCCTGTTGTCTCTGTGCTAGTATGAGTTTTCTGTGCAAATTAGGTTTGTGATAAATCGAAATTAGTTGGTATAATTGGGTGTTCCATAAATTAGCATATGCTTGTTTCTTCTTTAGACCCAATAGTGCCAAAGTAAGTTCTAGACAACCATGACCAAAAGTAAGAAAGTAAATTAATTATTAAAATGAAACACAATTGAAATATTTTCATTCTTTTCAACATTGTGTTCTTTAGGTTTGGTAGTGTAGACACTGGAGATGACTATGTTACTTTGTATTCTTGTTGTAACATGTCTGCTCAGTGATGTCAACACTGCTGACAAAAATAATGGTGCTACTCCCCTTTAGTTAAATACATGATGCAAAATAGATGAAAGACCAGTCCCTTAGAAAATGCTGTATATGTACCTTTGCAAATGTTCACTTCAAGTAGATGTTTGCTCTCGCCTTGGTAACTATGCCACACACAATCAAGAATGTCATTTCCTTGTTAGTTGTTGCATGTCGATTCAAAGCTGTCTGCGTAAGAGAGCCAGAGAGTTAGAGATAGAGATACTGTTCATGGAAAAGGGTCACAACAAATTTTACATGTTGCTCATTCTGTAAATGATGAGCAGTAAGCAATAAACATGTGCAATAAGAAATGACAAACTACTCTTCACGTTTATTTCCATTGTTAATGATTAGATGTAGGGATCAAGAGTCACATTATTGTTTAAGTTTTAATCCTCCCCAGGGAAAATGATTGTAATCATTTAGACTTTCTGCTAAGAATAAGATGTGTAAATAAACCTGAACACACCAGTTTTCCATCCAAAATATTAAAGTTATTTAAAGCATCAACAAACGTTACCCTTCAATATTAGACGTAGTGATTTCTAAAATAAATTAGATGGCAGAATAAAATTTGAATAAACTAACTAAAGCAGATACCAAACTATTTGTTTAACCTGAATGGATTATAGCCTGTAATATCTCAGTCATTAGATAACCACAAGCCTGTCAGACGGATTTAAACAACAAAAAAAAAACCCTAATGTAAGGGGCAAGAACATCAGGGTCAAGTTTCAATGGATTTACATGTTTTAGATCTGCCTGAGCACAATGTGATCACTTTCAAAGTGATATAAGTGTGTGTGTGTGTCTGTGTTTCAGGATAGGAGTCAATGAACGCAATAACTAAAAAACTAATCTCTCAATCCGATACAAATTTGGCATAGTTATTAACGTTGCACAATGATAGAAGGCTATTGATATTGAGCAAAATCATTGAAACAGAGTGATTACATTATAAGTACACTAATCATGACAAACTGCCTCTGAGGTCTTTTTAACCCAGTGATATGAGGCACTCTTTAAATTCATTTTGAAATTTCTGTATAATGTACATTTATGTATTTTTATTTATTTATCAATTGATTGATTGATTGGCTGTATTATCTGTCCCATGCGTCTGTATACTTGTTTTTTATGCTTCTGCTGCTGTATGCATCTGAATTTCCCCTTGGGATTAATAAAATTTATATATTATAATCTAAATAATTATTCTGGTAATTGTCAACAAATGTTTAGTCTGAGACTTTTCTCTTGGCACACCTGGAAGTGCACATGATGTGACCATATTCACCAATATGTCGAACAATTTCTAGACCCCTAAATATTATGAACACCTAGACATCCTATGTACATGCCAACCTATTTTTAAAATGAAATCGTGTCTTTTTGTCAATTACTGAGAAGAATTGTGGTTGTTTTATTTTTCTAAGTGACCCTGCAGATATTATAATTTTGACAGGCTGTATGTTTTGTTGTTGATGAAGCAGGTAATACTAATCCTGTCTCATTACACCAAATGTATACTTTATTTTTCCTATTAAAATTGTTTCCACTACAATTTATCAAAGCATTGCAAGCATCAATAAATAATTTATCAACGAAAGCAGAACAGAAAAAAGATTTACAGATGTAAAATATTAACCAACAATTACTGTTTCTGTTGCCTACATTGACAAACATTTCAATGTGTTAAAGCATCTTTTGGATGGAAACCTGGCTACTGTTATTAAGTCTGGTTTCATTAGTAAAAAGACATTGTAATAACAGGACAAGGAGAGATTATAAATCTGTGGGGCACCATGAGGGCCAACCTTGTATATTCAAAATAAAATGCATGGTATAGTGTGCTTAGAAAAGGAAAAACATCGAAGTGATGTGAATCTCCATAAGACTGATCAAGATAACATTGTTTCTGGTGATAAAGGTCCTGGGCAGGAAGAATCAGGTCCAGGCCAGCAGAAACTGGAATTTACATTAGAGGTGTCATGGTTGTCAATCTTCCGGTCTGCAGAGAGAGGAAGAGAAAAGGCATTAGTCAACAGCTCCTTCTGGCTTTCTGGAGGAATATTATAATTATCTAAGCCCTTAAACATTCCCCAATATGCATTTGCATGTGACAAGATCTAAAACTGCACTTAGTATAATGTTTTTAACCAGAAGAGTTTTATTTGCAAGTGAACAAATGTTTAGTAAACAATATTTTAAACTGCAGTGATGTTTTGGGGCTGGTTTAGTATTTTTATTTTAAAACGAATCAGGTTACTGACACAAGCATCCCTGGTGTAGGATTGGATTTTTAATTATAGGTCTACTTGAGCTGTTTGTTGGCAATCAGTTGATTAGAGTTTTACTATAGACGTTAATTATGAGATGTCCCAGTGGTAAAAGTTTTGTTAAGAAAAAGAAAAAAAGCAAATACTGTAATGCTGTTAGATCAATTAGTTTGGCAGTTTTGAAGTAATATTTTGGTTAAAATATAAGATTCTCAAAAGTGAGGATGTGGACCATTTTTTTGAAAAATCCAGGCCTTTCCTCAAAATCATTCCAGCTTACTAACCAGATGTAAAGAAAAGGCAATGTGGTACTATGAAGTCCATTCCTTTATAATCTTTTTCTAGCTTTGATGCACATAGTTATAATTTTCTCTTTAATATGTTATATTGCTGCAAACCAACATTGTTAGTGCCAACATGCAACAAAAAGTTGAATACTTCATCACTAATAGAATCCAATTTACTGTCAGTGTCTGAAACCAATTTCCTATGAGGCATTGCTGTTGGGTTTACATAGTTGGAATGTTTGAACATTTCATTCTGTGGAATCACCAGTGATGAATGCTACATTTTTGTGAGCCTCAACATGCATGCTGTTGAGTACTAAGTGCCGGCTATGGATCCTAGTTGATGACACAGGTGCCAAGGCATTAAACTTTAGCTTCTCAGTCCCTTTTATCATTGTTATCCAATCATCCGGTAGTGCTGCTGATTTTGAGCAGTCACTAACTAGGATGGGACACAGAGAGACTAAAGTCAAATCACATTGACTAAATTATGATCCAATATTTCAGTTTCTTGCTGTCCTTCAAAGTAAATTTCTTTCTCATCAACTTTAACTAAGATTTTTTTGAAGTAATGCTATCCTCCTCCTTCTCATCTTCCTCCAGGATCTTTTGTCTTTTTCATCACTTTTCTTTTTTCTCACTTAGCAGAGAGTTTTTATGACAACATAGCTAAGTTGCTGTTAGCATACAATTTGAAATTTTCAGGCCTTGCTGCTCCTTCAGTCTGTAAGTCTTCATTGTGTAATTTCTTGTTCTTGAACTCTGTATGCTTTGGATTAACAACTTTTCTAGCTCTAGTATCCAAAGTTAGTTTCATGCTGGGCAGTTATCCAATGGCTTGTGAGGGGTTGATCCATGATGTGGTCTCTCTTTTTTGATTAATTTTCTACCTCTTTTTTCATTCATTTACTATAGGCTCCTCTCTGCAGAATGTCTGGGTCGGTTCTCCCACTATCTATAGCGCTTTTTTTAATTTTTGATTTTTGAAATGATTTATTGTTCTATCTATTTATTGTTCTATAATGCACTCTTTCTATTAACAGATCACAAAGGTTGCAAAAATAGCACAGGGCACACAGCAGGCACATTAAATTGGACTTAACAAGTAGAAAATAAACTGAACATATGTTTAGTGTTAAATCTGTCTTAATCATACTGGATGTTCTGCAGACACCAACAAAGTTCACATACTCCAGATCTTCTGAATAGGCTGCAGCAGAGTAGAGCTGATCAGATTTTACAACTGCGAGGTGCTGGTAACTTCCCCGTCTATCAATTCCCACATCTGTTTAAAGCAAACTCAATGACAAATAATTTCATAAACTCCCCTCAGAGTTTAGATGCACATTTCCTAATTATAAAATGAGCCTGTTTAATATTTTACACTAGCTGTAAGAATACTTCACTAGTGATTCTTTGTTGTTTATTGTTTTTGTCTAATAGAACAATTGCCTACCTGTACACTTCTTTTACAGCTATTTTACCTCAGCCAATCATATTCCAGAGACAGCAGCAACCTTTTGCAATGATTTAGTTTGCCTTTCAAGATCTGTTAATAAATGCATTTTCCATAGAGATCAGCACTCACATGTTATATTATTTTCTTTCTGGCAGCAATACATTTAATAATTAAGTCTTGGAAGACACTTGGACAACTTTTCCAGCAGAATTTATATGTTGTGTAAGTACAACAAAGCCCTAAACAGGACACACTATAGTACATTTTTAACAAAAAATATACTGTGAATTCACACTGATCTGATGTTTTATATCAGCCAACTGTCTTTTAATATACTTGAGCCAGAAATAATAGACATTTTAACTGTAGCACACATTGTTTTATAGAACTTGTATATACATTTTTCATAATATCTCTTTCAATGGTTTACCAAGTTTATTGAAAATGTTTGCAACATTAAAAATTGATTTCACAAAGATCTCTAGTAAACTTAAAAATCTGTATGCATAAAATACTAGTAATAAGTTCCCAATTACATGGCATGTTGTCCCATACAGTAGCATACTGCATAATGCAACAGTGTCACTGCACCGTAAAGAACAGGTTGACTTTCACAACCAATAAAAACAATCCTTTGGTTTTGTTTTTGTAAATTAGTGACTACATTTTTATGATATTCTGTTTTTGGTTTTAGGTTAACTTTATTACAGTGTTAAATAGTGGCATTAAAAGTAAATGCTTTGCATCAAAAAGAAGAATTAGATTTAGGAAAAAAGGCAAATGTTATTTCCAGGCTGAAAAACTAAACAGAAGGTAAGAAGCACAGCATTTTCATCTGATGAACCATTATGAAATGTGTCCATTAAGTGGAGAGAGCATGTAAGTTATACTGTATGTACAAGTCAGATAAAGATGAGAAAAGGGAAAATTGATAGAAGATGCAGTGTTTTGGGCAGTATAGATGCAGTGGTTAGACCTGCTGCCTCACAGATCCACTTTCCTTGGTTCAAATTCTCCACTCAATCATACTTCATGTGAGTTTACATATACTTCCTATGTGGATTTCGAACTGTAATTTCCAAATATGTATGTTAAGCTATTTTGGCAAAGCTAAAATTAGACAAAAAGTTGGAAATCAGGCAATTCAATTGTACACTTAAATAAGATTTGAGAAAGACAAAAGAAATTAGTTTCAAGAGAAACAGTAAAAGGCATTTGTGCCTTCTTGTCTCCCTCTCAGGCATCGCACTGATTAGATGGCATTCCTTCTTAGTGTTAGGTGCAGTTTGGGCAAAGGCAGGTGCATGAAGGTTTGGTTAGTACATTAAAGCTTGGACACTTCTGGTGTCTCTTTGAAATGTTTTGCAGAACTGTGGCAATATAATTTAATATATAGTAATTCAACAGTTATAAAATACACCAAGCATCTTCTGAAGCATAGATACAAACATATCAGGTGCCCCATTGTTCTGTTACTTTGAAGCATTTTTTAAAGTCTTATTCTGCAGCTGTGCAGAACTCCTCATGTTGCCTTGTCTGTTACTGTTGTTTGTACTCTGTTTTACAGTATTACACAATAGCTACCCTGGATTTGTACAGCTCCTCTTGACACTTCTTGTGTAAAACCTGTCAAGTATACCACAAAGAGCATGATGGTGTCTGCCAATGGTAAAATTCTTGTGAGTATATCCTTGATATTGTTCTTCTCAGTTTTTAAATTTGATATTGCTTTGTAATCTTGTACTGTAAGTGATGGAGTATGTTATTAATGACATTAAATAATGTAAAAATTAATTGAATAAGGTGCTAAAACACAGGCTAATAGGATGTCAGTTATCAAAAAGCAACTTACAAGAGCAACATTTATTTCTGTAGCACATTTTCATGGTTATCATGGTTATAATGGACAGCCAGAGCACTCGCTTCATATGAGCATGGCAGATGGCTGGGAGTGATTCCAGCACCTATCAGTCCTGGCTACGGTTTGGTTTATGTCAGATCATATAACATAAAAGAGATTTTTATGTCATCTACAAAAAGTGCCTGAATGTCTAGGCACGGCGGCACAGTGGCACAGTGGGTATTGCACTGCTGCCTCGCAGTTAGGAGACCCGGGTTCGCTTCCCGGGTCCTCCCTACGTGGAGTTTGCATGTTCTCCCCGTGTCTGCATGGGTTTCCTCTGGGTTCTCCGGTTCCTCCCACAGTCCAAAGACATGCAGGTTAGGTACATTGGCGATCCTAAATTGTCCCTAGTGTGTGCTTGGTGTGTGTGTGTGTCCTGGAGTAGGCTGGCGCCCTGCCCGGGATTTGGATTTGTTCCCTGCCTTGCGCCCTGTGTTGGCTGGGATTGGCTCCAGCAGACCCCCATGACCATGTAGTTAGCATGTAGTGGGTTCAATTAATGGATGGATGGATGTCTAGGCACATAAAGATCAATCACCAGTGACTGTACTAGGTGCAACTAAGTGTTCATGTCAGACTAGCAATCATTTTAAAACATTCTGGCATGGCTTGACTACATTATTGTGAATATACAGCGCAAATAGATCTATAGGTTTGCTGAGTGTGGATCATCATAACCCAATACCTGAACTCATGAGTCAGCCAACCATTTTCCAAACTTCCAGACTTAATAATAATAATAATAATTTGCTACAGTTATATAGCACTTTTCTCACTACTCAAAGCGCTCTCCTCGCAGGGAGTACCCGGGAAGCAAACCCACAATCTCCTTACTACAAAGTAGCAGCACTATCACTGTGCCACCTGCTGCTAGTCATGAAGAACTAAAGCGCATCCTAATAACACTAATCATAAGTTGGATGCCACTCCCACACTGGGCATGCCCCATTTCTAGTTGAGCTCCAGATCCTAGGGGTAATGAGCAAGTAGAGCTAACCAGTGTATCATCATGCCTCTCTCAGCCCATTTATATAATTTAAATAAATCTTGTTTTAATGCTGCATACATTGTTTTTTTGTTTTTTTTTTATAAAGCTATTTAGTTTTCTCACAAAGCATGTATTGAAAGTGAAGCAATTCTCAACATTTTGTTTACAACTCTTCCATTACCTTTTGGGTTGTTTGTTTCCAGCCTAAAGCAGTACCCAGTTCTTTTTTATTTCAGCCTCAGGAATACCTTTTGATTCTCTCTCTCTCAGCACATGATGCACTACTTCACTGTCTAGCCCTGCATTATTCTAATCAAGGTTGTAGGGTGAGGTTTTCTGGAATACTGGTCAGACAAGCATGAATCAAAACACAGGCAAATCAAATATAGGATTTCTTTTTTAAGGATTAGGTTACATACCAAGCCAACACTCATAATCAAATTTCAATAACATGCAGATTTATTTAGATAACCTAAAAAGGGCACATCTAACATAATAAAAGATCAACTTATACCCTTTTTAAGGTATGGTACTGTGCTTTTGTGCCCAGTAATAGACTGGCATCCAATCTAAAGTGGATTGTATTATTGCATCTATTGCTGCTTGGATACTGACTTGCAATCAATCCCTTGATTAAGATAAATAACTAACTTTAAATTAGTTGCTAACAACATGCTGTGGCTAACTGAACTGAGTAGCTCTTATGTAATGTTCTTGATTCTTTAGGTCACTTGCGTTGCGCCACGACGTGTGGTTCATTTATTTGACAGTATGTAGATCGGGGTAATTACATTCAAGGCATTCGTAATCTGAATCACAATCTGATTGTATGGGTGGTTACCTACCAGGTAACGCTTGTGGTCGGTCTGCGAGCCTGCAAACATTCACCACGGTGCCCTTTTTCAGTTGCGAGAAGCAGATCATAGAATGGTTGAATAGTTTTACTGTCAAATAATGCAAAGAATACGCAACATGTGTTTCGCCCTAATTCTGGGCTCATCAGGCGTACACACTCACTGCACCCGCTCTCGGGGATTGAACCTCGGATGTCAGCGTCAGAGTCAGGCGATAAAGTTCGTTTACTGGGCGGCACTGTGGCACTGCAGTTAGGAGACCTGGGTTCACTTCCCGGGTCCTCCCTGCGTGGAGTTTGCATGTTCTCCCCGTGTCTGCATGGGTTTCCTCCGGGTGCTCCGGTTTTCTCCCACAGTCCAAAGACATGCAGATTAGGTGCATTGGCGATCCTAAATTGTCCCTAATGTGTGCTTAGTGTGTATGTACATGCTCTGCGGCGGGCTCGCGCCCTGCCTGGGGTTTGTTTCCTGCCTTGCGCCCTGTGTTGGCTGGGATTGGCTCTATCAGACCCCCGTGACCCTGTAGTTAGGATATAGCGGGTTGGATAATGGATGGATTGATGGATGGTATCACTGACCACAAAGCAAAAGTAGTAGAATCTGCTTATATTAGGGTGTGCCCAGCTCAAAGGCATTAGGCAGAATAACTGGCATGAACAATTATTGAATAACCTTGGGAACATTGGGAAGGTTGCTGGTTCAAATCCCGTTAACTCCAGAAGTGACTCTACTCCGCTAGGCCCTTAATCTGCAATTACTTCATCCTTGATGTGACATTAATCTATATCCAGTCCTGCAAGCAGGTCCTCTAACTTGCAGGGAAAACTTGGGGGTTGGTGACAGGATTGGCACTTCAGTCACTGTAAAACAACTCTCACTGTTCCTGTGTGGTGCTGAGGTATCACTCACTGCACTCAGGTCACAGTACAGGTGGTTTGATGTGTGGTAGGTGCAGCAACATACTATCAGCACATGCTCCCAACTTCTCTTTCCTTGGGAATATCTTATTCTTTGGAAAAGGTAAGTCCTCCAAAGCAGAAATGAACCTTAAATGTGACATCAACCCATCAAAGCAAAAGATAAGTACTGCAATAAATGTAAATAGAATTGCAATCCATAATTTAAATAGTGGCATTAAAAGTAAATGCTTTGCATCAAAAAGAAGTATTAGATTTAGGAAAAAAGGCAAATGTTATTTCCAGGCTGAAAAACTAAACAGAAGGTAAGAAGCACAGCATTTTCATCTGATGAACCATTATGAAATGTGTCCATTAAGTGGAGAGAGCATGTAAGTTATACTGTATATACAAGTCAGATAAAGATGAGAATAGGGAAAATTGATAGAAGATGTGAAGGGGCTGAAAGGACTCTATGGGTGCAAATGGCAGCCATTAGAGTACATGTAAATAAAGGGAGAGGTTCAAAGATAAGCATTGGAGGAATACTGTATGTGATTCAAGTTTGAAAAAGGTGTAGTTTTCTTGTTCCAGATTAAGATTAAAGACAAGCCTGGGGACACTGAGCCCTCAGTGATTGTTATTTGGTCAATTGTTCAATTCCTCTATTATTTATTCCCAATTTGTCTAATTCAGTGTCATAGCTTCTGGAGCCTAAACCAGTAGCATCAGCTGCCAGGCAGGAAACAACCCTGGACTAGACACTTGTCCAAGGATATACCAACACACACACACTTACTCAGGGCTAAGTAAAATAACAGATGTCTTTAGAATATGGGAAGAAACCCAGAGATCCTGGAGAAAACCCCACAGTAATATGGAAAGACCATGCTGACGCTGCATAGTAGTAAGGCACAGGATATGAACGCACTACCCCGTGACCCTGTGTTAGGATATAGCGGGTTGGAAAATGACTGACTGACTGACTCTGGTAATATAAAAAAGCAACATTAACCACTGAAACATTGCTAACACACTTCAGTTCAATTTAAATTGAGTTAATTTAGTGTTGCACAAGTGTAAGATAAGATAAATCTGCTTATATGATGACATCTACTGGCAAATACATTTAAGGCATGGAGTTCCATGTTACTTTATATTATGATGTTCATTCTATTTAATTTACACTATAAATAGCCAGGGAAATGACTATTAAAGTAATTTAGCTCATTTCTGTAGCTAGGCTAATTTAATTTTCTGTATTGCCATGAGGCATGGATTAAAGTTTTGGGTTTTCCTGAATTCAAAAATTGTCTATTATTAATCAGGACAGATGACTCTTTCCATCAGCAGGTTACAGTTTCCCCTCATTACTCGCAGTCCAGCTGTAAAATGTTTCCTGTATGTCCAGGGAAAAGCCTTAGGTCTATCTCCAGTGTCCCATATATCTTACTTCTGCAGTGGGTGGAGGTTTGGGTGCCCAGGAAGCTGTTGCAGTGGCAAGAACTTGATTATAATAAAAGAAATATGGAACATCAACGCTTACCTTGGCAGCATTAAGCAAATCAGGGCTTCAGAACACTGCAAAAGGCTGCATATCAAAGTTGAGTAGGTAAAACAAAATGCAGGACTGACCAGGTGACAGTCTACAAAAAATTGGACAAAGTTTGACACTACATTTTCCCCAATAAATGTTATCTTTGAACTTCTGTTTTCATATGGAATAGCTGGTGTAGTGTCTAGCCCTGCTGTCTTATACCTCCAGAAACTGTCACATCCCCTACACACAAAAAAGTCAAAAATGGAATGCAGTACTTAAAAAAGCCAGACCTCTCCACTTCTCAGATCTGGACCCACCAGTAGGCCCAAATGCAATGGTTAAACTGCTAGCCTAAACAGGCCCATACAGTTAGGTCCATAAATATTTGGACAGAGACAACTTTTGTCTAATTTTGGTTCTGTACATTACCATAATGAATTTCAAATGAAACAATTCAGATGCAGTTGAAGTGCAGACTTTCAGCTTTAATTCAGTGGGTTGAACAAAACGATTGCTAAAAATGTGAGGGAACTAAAGTATTTTTTTTAACACGGTCCCTTTATTTCAGGGGCTCAAAAGTAATTGGACAAATTAAATAACTGGAAATAAAATGTTCATTTCTAATACTTAGTTGAAAACCCTTTGCTGGCAATGACAGCCTAACGTTTTGAACTCATGGACATCACCAGATGCTGTGTTTCCTCCTTTTTAATGCTCTGCCAGGCCTTCACTGCAGCGGCTTTCAGTTGCTGTTTGTTTGTGGGACTTTCTGTCCGAAGTTTAGTCTTCAACAAGTGAAATGCATGCTCAATTGGGTTAAGATCAGGTGTCTGACTTGGCCATTCAAGAATTTTCCACTTCTTTGCTTAAATAAACTCCTGGGTTGCTTTGGCTGTATGTTTTGGGTCATTGTCCATCTGTATCATGAAACGCCACCCAATCAATTTGACTGCATTTAGCTGGATTTGAGCAGACAGTATGTCTCTGAACACCTCAGAATTCATTCGGCTGCTTCTGTCCTGTGTCACATCATCAATAAACACTAGTGTCCCAGTGCCACTGGCAGCCATGCACGCTCAAACCATCATACTGCCTCCACCGTGTTTTACAGATGATGTGGTATGCTTTGGATAATGTGCTGTTCCACGCCTTCTCCATACTTTTTCCTTGTCATCATTCTGGTAGAGGTTGATCTTGGTTTCATCTGTCCAAAGAATGTTTTTCCAGAAGTGTGCTGGCTTTTTTAGATGTTCTTTAGCAAAGTCCAGTCTAGCCTTTCTATTCTTGAGGCTTATGAGTGGCTTGCACCTTGCAGTGCACCCTCTGTATTTACTTTCATGCAGTCTTCTCTTTATGGTAGACTTGGATATCGATACGGCTACCCCCTGGAGAGTGTTGTTCACTTGGTTGGCTGTTGTGAAGGGGTTTCTCTTCACCATGGAAATGATTCTGCGATCATCCACCACTGTTGTCTTCCGTGGACGTCCAGGTCTTTTTGCGTTGCTGAGTTCACCAGTGCTTGCTTTCTTTCTCAGGATGTACCAAAGTGTAGATTTTGCCACTTGTAATATTGTAGCAATTTCTCGGATGGGTTTTTTATGTTTTCACAGCTTAAGGATGGCTTCTTTCACCTTCATGGAAAGCTCCTTTGACCGCATGTTGTCTGTTCACAGCAAAATCTTCCACATGCAAGCACCACACCTCAAATCAACTCCAGGCCTTTAATCTGCTTAATTGATAATGACATAACGACGGACGTGCCCACACCTGCCCATGAAATAGCCTTTGAGTCAATTGTCCAATTACTTTTGAGCCCCTGAAATGACGGGATTGTGTTAAAAAAAATGCTTTAATCGCCTCACATTTTTATGCAATCGTTTTGTTCACCCCACTGAATTAAAGCTGAAAGTCTGCACTTCAACTGCTTCTGAGTTGTTTCATTTGAAATTCATTGTGGTAATGTACAGAACTAAAATTAGAAAAAAGTTTTCTCTGTCCAAATATTTATGGACCTAACTGTAAATGGGACTAAGACTTTTAGAAGCTAAATCTCAAAAATGTCAAGAATAGAGGCAAGGCATAATAATAGGTGATGTCTGCAATGCAACAGGAAAGACTCAACGCTCTGTGATGCCCCTTGAAAGTGAGATCATTCAACAACTGGATTTCACAGGAATCATAAAGGATTTTGCTGCAAAGATCACCAGAATAAAAAGATTATGAGGGTAGAGATGCTTTTCGCCTTTGTGTTATTTTATGTTATGCAGTCACCTCAGGATTGTGGATATTGTGGAGCTGACTGGCTAGACAGCAGTAGGCCTCTGTGTACACTAGCAGAACATATTTTGTGTTACAGATTGTGTTGTTTGTAGATGGTTGTCACTGCTTTTTCTTTCATTCACAGGTACTGATAATATATTGTTACATTAAAATAACGTTTTAACGTATTGTTACGTTACAATAAATGTGTGCATCAGGTGCCACACAGTGATTTGCATTTCATGCTTGCTATGGATCCCTTTCTGAAAATAAGGTAAAGAGAGGTGCGGCATTTGTTATTAACAAGAAGGTTGGGTGGGCAAACCTAGTCTCCGCCTAGGGGCCCCCAGGTTAGTTATTCTGCCCCTGGATGCAAGGCAAGAATCATCTCTAGACTGACACTCACACACTTATCCATACTGTAGAGTAAACTTATCTGCTGTGCCTGCCTGTGCATTATACAATAACATTTGTTAACCTTAAAAACCTGAACAAAGTTATCAGGAAATAATGCTCCATCACAAGGCTAACCCTGGGCACACTGCAAGCTGTTATGGAAAAGAGGACGGTGGTAAAACTGGATGCCATCATGAAAAATCCCATCCATCTCCTCCAGGGTGCCCTGTCTTTGGAGCACTTTTAGCCACAGGCTAATTCTACCATGATGTGCTAAGAAGTGCCACTGGGGATCTTTTCTGCCCACTGCTATCAGGTAATTCAGTGCTTCCTCTTGCCTTACATTTTAAGTTCATTTTGCAATTTCTGCCAGATACATATTTATTTATCGATTTATTGATTGGTCGTATCATGTGTCCTGTGAGTCTGTATCCTAGTTTATGTTTCTGTCGCTGTATGTATCTAAATTTACCCTTGGGATTAATAAAGTTTACCAAATCTAATCTAATCTAATTCAAAGAAATGTTCATTATAGAATAATACAGCAAAATGCCAAGCAGGGCCTTTCAACAGGCAGCAGGGCACTGATGTACACGGGATCAGAAATAGTCAGTGCCACAATGCATAGTACCCGCAGACTTGGAATGATGCCCACCTTCACACAAGCACCCAATATTTATTTCAACGAAATAAAAACTTTGGTGGCTGGAAAACATTTAACTGTTTGCTTTTACAGCATCCTGTACAGTATTTGAAAAAAAATAAATAAATACAGGAGTAATAAACGGAAATGGAAGAGACGTAAACGGTTGTGTAGGCGTTTTCCTCTTAAGTTTGTTCTGTCAACAGTTTTTCGAAGAAATTCAGTCATAAAGGGAAGCTATTGCGGCAATGGTGCGTTTTCAAACGCGCGGCCAACCTTCTTAGCGACTCGGAAGTGCTCGGGGTAGCTACCGGAGTTTCCCGAACGTGACGTCACGACTCCGCAAGTCCCGTGTCGCTGACTGGCGAAGGAAAGGGGGAAAAGCAACAAGAAGGAAGAGCAATGGCGACACTGGATCGCAAACTGCCCAGTCCGGATGCGTTTCTGTGCAAACCCTGGTCCACCTTTATCGACGCAGCTAAATTACACTGCTCGGACAGTAAGAAAACCCGACCCGATACAGACTCGTTTTCCACGTCGAGATATTAATATCATGCCAAATGCTTTTAAATGAAGACAGTGGCCACTGGTGTCCTCCATGTGTCTGCTGTTTATTATTATTATTATTTAATATTTCTGAGTCCATACACAGTCTATTGAATATACTGAGCGAAACTAGGAGGCCCTGGTGCTTGCTGGCCTGTCTGTCTATGCAAGTTTGTCCGTGTTTCCTGTTGCGTTTGTCTTTTTCTTCCTCACGAGTGTCGGTGACAGCTGCCCAGCTTCAGGAGTGCGCTCACCCCGCTCCGCTGCCGCCGCTGTTGCTGCTGTCTCCCTCTCCCTCTCTCTCTCTCACACACACACACACACACTCTCTCTCTCTCACTCTGTGGGCCAGGTACCACATACCAGTCCAGAAGCACACCATGAATACATACATACATACATACATTCATTCATATATATACATACATACATAAATAAATAAAAGCGCACTGCTTCGCTTCTCCACTGCCTTCATTTTTATTTTATTTCATTTTGCATTTATCTGCAGATGTAGATTTAGAAGAGACTGGCAAAGAGCATGGAAAATGCAGGGAGGTGATGAGACTTAATAGAGAAGGTAAGTGTTGTCAATCATGCTTAAATATGATGACTTCACACCAAAGACGATAGACTTAAATGAGTATGAAATAATCAGTATCATTTGAGACGTGCCCACTGCTGCCCCAAAGAGAGTAGTCGCCCACGGTTCAAATCCATTTCTCTCAGTAATAATGAATTTGCCTCCAAGCTGAACTGGAAACCCTGCTCATCCTAGGTCTCATGAGATTTTTACATTTAGGTTTCAACTCTCTTTTTTCTGTAGGGCAGATTTTCTCATAGATTGGGGTGTTCATGCAGTCTGCCTTCATGGTTGTTGTTTAGTTTAGTAATTCCTTCTGTTGAATTTGACTCTGCAGGTAAACTATGCACAACACATCTGAAAAAAAAGCATCATGTATATCAAGCCCTACAAATGTACAGGAGATGTTCATAGTGCATTAAACACAGTTCGGGATAAAACAGATTCAACCTTTACTTTCTGTTGGTTTTTGTCTTAAAAAAGAGCAAAATATCAGACCCATCTATGTGTGAAATAAAAATGAATTGTCCTTCTAAATTGAGATGAATTAAATTGTAAAAGAAAAAGTCTTTTTTAGGAATTAAGCAGGATTTGCCTCCTTTAAAGCATGATGCCTATAGTACATTTTTCACAAGGAAACTTGAAATATTTGCCTTCCCATTTTATAGCTACTACAGTAGACTTGTAATTTGTCTTGAACTAGAGACAATGGACTGCCATGGAGTTAAGCAAGTTTGAGAGCGTTTTTATTTTCTAACAGTGTTTCCTGGTGTACCTTGCTGCTAGTTGTAATTTTACATTGGCTGTTTTTTATTTTAAGAATACATTTTATAAATAGAACCATTTCTGTAAAACAATTTAATTGTAGGTTATTAAGTATATACATGTACGTATAAATACTTGCTAAGATGTATTTTATACCTAATTATTAAAAATATTTATAGAAGTTCCAAAAAAGTGACCAATTTTCCAGTTGAACTCTTCTTTCACAGTGCATCCAGGTTGTCCTGTTGACCCAACTAATGGTGTTGTTAAGGTGATCTCTGTCAAAACATAAAACCATATCTAGTCTTAAAGAATATCATCAAGAAATCAGTTCCAATGTAAAATTATACTGTAAATTAAGAATTATATTTATTTGACTAATCCATGCCGCCTCAGTGTTTACCATGCCACCCAGCTTGTGTGTCAGGTAAAGCTCACTCAGCTAGTTGATCGTGTTACTTGCTTGCAGTAATTCAGTAGTGCATGAACATTATTTTGGATGCCTGCCTTGCCTGCAAGTTTACGTTACAAGTGATCTCTTAAGTGGAAAACTTTTGTTTCTTTTAAATTAAAATTGCCCTATTTCTACTCTTGGCCTGTATATCATGAAATGTGTTTATTCCGAAACTATTCTTATAATTGTGTTATTGTAATTATCAACCTGACCATAATTCTATTTGTAGCTTCTCTGCCAATTTCTAATTCATCCTTGCCTAGTAATGACTGCCTTTTGTTACCTATTTTTTGCTGGTATTATAGGGGTACAAGAGAAAAAAGATGCTTATTTTTTGAGCCTGTTTTTACAATACTAAAGTGAATACATATTAAGTGACAGAGTTTGGAAAGAAATAAAAACATAGCTAAAAAGTGGTTCTCAGATAGCTTAAAAAAGAAGATAGTTGGATAGGTAATGTTTAATACATAGAGGATTGTTTGTTTTACTCATATACACTGCCTGGCCAAAAAAAAAGTCGCCACCAAAAAAAAAAGGTCACACACTCTAATATTTCGTTGGACCGCCTTTAGCTTTGATTACAGCACGCATTCACTGTGGCATTGTTTTGATAAGCTTCTGCAATGTCACAAGATTTAGTTCCATCCAGTGTTGCATTAATTTTTCACCAAGATCTTGCATTGATGATGGTAGAGTCTGACCGCTCTGCAAAACCTTCTCCAGCACATCCCAAAGATTCTCAATGGGGTTAAGGTCTGGACTCTGTGGGGGCCAATCCATGTGTGAAAATGATGTCTCATGCTCCTTGAACCACTCTTTCACAATTTGAGCCCGATGAATCCTGGCATTGTCATCTTGGAATATGCCCATGCCATCAGGGAAAAAAAAATCCATTGATGGAATAACCTGGTCATTCATTGTATTCAGGTAGTCAGCTGACCTCATTCTTGGAGCACATACTGTTGCTGAACCTAGACCTGACCAACTGCAGCAACCCCAGATCATAGCACTGCCCCCACAGGCTTGTACAGTAGGCACTAGGCATGATGGGTGCATCACTTCTTCTGCCTCTCTTCTTACCCTGATGCGCCCATCACTCTGGAACAGGGTAAATCTGGACTCATCAGACCACATGACCTTCTTCCATTGCTCCAGAGTCCAATCTTTATGCTCCCTAGCAAATTGAAGCCTTTTTTTCCGGTTTGCCTCACTGATTAGTGGTTTTCTTACTGCTACACAGCTGTTCAGTCCCAATCCCTTGAGTTCCCTTCGCATTGTGCGTGTGGAAATGCTCTTACTTTCAGTATTAAACATAGACCTGAGTTCTATTGTTGTTTTTCTTCGATTTAATTTCACCAAACGTTTAAGTGATCGCTGATCACGATCATTCAGGATTTTTTTCCGGCCACATTTCTTCCTCGAAGACCATGGGTCCCCACTATCCTTCCAGTTTTTAATAATGCGTTGGACAGTTCTTAACCCAATTTTAGTAGTTTCTGCAATCTCCTTAGATGTTTTCTCTGCTTGATGCATGCCAATGATTTGACCCTTCTCAAACAGACTAACATCTTTTCCACGACCACGAGATGTGTCTTTCGACATGGTTGTTTAAGAAATGAGAAGCAACTCATTGCACCAGTTGGGGTAAAATAACTTGTTGCCAGCTGAAAGATAATCGCCCATGCAGTAATTATCCAATAGGAGGCTCGTACCTATTTGCTTAGTTAAATCCAGGTGGCGACTTTTTTTTTGGCCAGGCAGTGTATATATATATCTATATATATAAAATTATTTTCACGTTTGAAACGGAAATTACGTATGACCACGCGAAACGGAAATTACGTATGGCCACAGAACATCATATAATACAGGAACTAATCACTTCGTTTGTGGATGCCATTTTTATATCGTCTTTATGAATTGTTATTATTTGTGTGAGAGTTACTTTACTGATATTGAAAAGAAGTAAACACAAACACGCCGGTCTATCCCATAGAAGTGCGCCCCACGTCGCCCTCTCCCAGCCCTCTTCTCTCTACTCCAGTGCTGAGCCGTTCACCACCAGGCGCGTTCTGACAGAGAAGTTTTATTTTTTCATCCACGTGACTGTTGCGGAAACTGCCACATTATAACTTTTTTTTTTAATTGGCAGTACTTGATAGTAGAAGAGATGAGGAAAACAGTTTTGCGTCTTTGTACTTTTTCACTGTGCCGAGCTGTAAGCAATGTGGAGACGACACCGCCTTCAGCGGCGAGGGGTCGTGAGAACAAAGTGGATGCTCGGAGGTGCGGAATGTTGGGCTGCTCTGCCAGGTCGAGAGCTTCACAGTTTCAGGCGGCGTCCTCTCTTCTCGCACTGTTTGTGACACTTCAAGTGCCCCTTTGGCTCCTGGGAGAGTGGAAATCATTGCGAATGAGTGTGATCGGCGCCATCGAAGCAAAACTCTCTTTGTAAATTACGCTTCACGACTACTTACTCTCCCTTAAGGTGAGTTCAGGTCACTAAAACCCTGCAACATTCAAGGTTGCTTTTGTGATAGATTCTTTTAAGAAGATGGAGGGTTTACATCTAAGAAGATGTACCGACCTCTTCATGTTAAGTTTTGGACTTGGGAATTGTTTGGACCTACTGCCTGTTAAGCACGGAAGGGCAGCGTCCACATTTCTCAGAATAATTTTTCTCTTAAATCACAGGCACGTAGTGCAAGGTTGTCAGGCAGAAATTTGCAGGATCGCATAGAAAATGTAATTTCTATACCACAGCGGTCGTGTAGTGCCTTTAACAAGGAATCTGCTACCGAGAGATGATCCAAATATATTTAAGCTGCTGTTGGTGCTGCTTACCTATTGTGTTGTAGCGCCTTTAAAATGTACTTTACTCGAAAGCACTTCAGTGCTGCTCAATGTATCTTTACTTCTTACAAGTTAATGTTTTACTGTTTAATAATTTATATACTACATTTTATTTTTTTCCCTTGCACTCAGTGAGCAAAGCCACTTGGTAATCAGCTAGTGTATATATATATATATATATATATATATGTATATATATATACACAGTACAGGCCAAAAGTTTGGACACACCTCCTCATTCAATGTGTTTTCTTTATTTTCATGACCATTTACAGCACTCCATCACTCTCCTTCTTGGTCAAATAGCCCTTACACAGCCTGGAGGTGTGTTTGGGGTCATTGTCCTGTTGAAAAATAAATGATCGTCCAACTAACCTGACTTCTGCACAACACAACTGCTAGTCCCAACCCCATTGATAAAGCAAGAAATTCCACTAAATAACCCTAAGGCACACCTGTGAAGTGAAAACCATTTCAGGTGACTACCTGTTGAAGCTCATCGAGAGAATGCCAAGAGTGTGCAAAGCAGTAATCAGAGCAAAGGGTGGCTATTTTGAAGAAACTAGAATATAAAACATGTTTTCAGTTATTTCACCTTTTTTTGTTAAGTACATAACTCCACATGTGTTCATTCATAGTTTTGATGCCTTCAGTCATGAAAATAAAGAAAACACATTAAATGAGGAGGTGTGTCCAAACTTTTGGCCTGTACTGTATACAGTATATAATATTTTTTAATAGTTATAATCTGTGTACCCTATTTCATTTTGTAGTTTTGTGTGGCTTCTCAGCTTCTGTGTCTATAAAATGAAATATTTCTTATCAGGTATTCCTAGTAGTTCAATGAAAACACTTTTTTAAATTGACATCAGTGTACATATGGCTGTTACCTTCTATAAACAGAGGTTTGCATTCACGTATAACAAAAATTATATTCTTTGTCCACTGACAACATTATGAGTTGCATGTGCTTGTTCCTTAGAATTAACTGATGTTAATCGACCTACTAGGGTGGCACTTTATTTCAGTGGTTAAAACTGCAGCTTCATAGTTGAAGTCTCCTTATTTTAAATTCCATCCATGGTTGTTGAGTTTGCCTGTTTGCCTCTTTAGGTTATGTTAATTGGTCATTTTAAATTCACCCGGCATGGATGTATTCACAAGTGGCCCCTGGTGACTCAGAATTGGATCAAATATGTTTAACAAAATATTATGTCAAAAAAACCTACTGTATTTACATACAAAATACAGACTTTAGCAAGTTCATATAAAGAGATACAAAACACATCTGTGGACATTCAGAATCATACTGAAGTAACAGGTAAACAGAATATTTAGTTCTTAAATTTAGGAAGTGGGCACTGTTTAAAAAATTGCAGTAAATATTGCCATTTTTGCCTTCTAGGACAAGGAAGGGTAAATTAAAGGTTTTAATATATTTTAATGTTTGAGCTTTGCTAAGCAGTACTCAAAATAAACAGTTCTGTATTGAATATTTTTCAGTTATCTGATGAATTCTTTAATATTGACTAACCCATAACAGAACTGCACCATGTAAAAATGTTTTCATTATGTAAATAACAGGAAAAAATCTTAATCTTTACATAGAAATGTAGAAGAAAAATGTAAACTGTCTTTTGTATCTTAGCAATCACTGTTTGTGTCCCAGCCAGTGAGCCAATACTACTCCAGCATTCGGTGCGTAATATCCAAGACTTTGCCCAGAAGACCAGATGTAACATTTTTGGATTTTTTTCTTGTGAGCATATATCAAAAGTATTGACTGTGAAGAATAAAGTCTTGATATGAACTGTCTACAAGAAAGAATTGTTGCAGTTATAGCACTTATTACATCATACTTGGCAGAAGAAAAATGGAATATCAAATATATGTCTGCTGAGACAGGACAATTTCTCACATCAAGAGTTAAAAATATATGAAGAGGAAAAGTTTAATCTGTCATCTCTTTTTTATGCAAAGATTGTGATGTACAGTATTTACTAGGCTACAAGGTTCTATTTTACTGGCACTCCGTACTTACAATTAAAAATACAATTAAAAATTACAATTAAAAAAGTGACATACACATTTAAACAGTAGTGGCCCATTTAAAATTTCTATACTTAATTAACTAACTTCTGAGGCATTGCATCATTAGCAAATGATCACTTTTTAGATGAGAAAGCAGTAAAAGCAATTACTGTATGCACCCATCACAGTAGATGGTACATTGTATATTACAGTGAGTTAGTATTTATTTTTATAGTAATGCAGATTATTTGTCAGTTTTGAAAATAATTTGCAGTGTTGCATAATTCTATCATTTTATTTGGTTAAAAATTTCCCTGGCTGGATCAAGTGGGTTGATATAAGAAATGAAAAATAACATTTTATTGAATATAAAAGCAAAGATTATGGCTACCTACTTTTCTTTTAAAATAATAGATACAAAAATTCCATTTACTGTTTAGCTGTGTCGTATAGTAATGAAGTAGAAATAATTGAGTAATTGAGTATGTTTAGCGAAAGTTTCTATTTGAGTATAACATTTTTGGTCTACTTTTATTTGGTTATCAGTATATTTTCAAATGCAAATGGTGCATTTTACTCCAATATACAGTGGATTCAGAAAGTGTTCAGACCCCTTCAAAGTTTCAGCCTTATGCTAAAATTATTTAAACTCATTTTTCCCCACATCAAGCAGCACTCAATACCTCAGAATGACAACGTGAAAACAGGTTAGAAAGTTTTGCAAATTTAATACAAATAAAAAACTGAAATATCACTTTGACTAAGTTATTCATAACTTTTGCTATGACTCTTGAAATCTGTCTCAGGTGCATCCCATTCTATTGATCATCTTTGAGATGTTTCTACAACTTGTTTGGGGTCCTCCTCTAGTCAGATCAATTGTGTGGACTTGATTAGGAAAGACACACAACTGTTTATATAAGATCCCACAGGTGACAATGTGTGTTAGAGCAAAAACCAAGCCATGAGGTTGGAGGAAGTGCCTGTATAGTTTAGAGGCAGGATTATGTCAAGGCACAGATTTGCAAATCTCACAAAAAATTCTGTGACATTGAAGGCTCCCAAAAGCACAGCTGCCTTCCTAGTTCTGAAATGGAAGATGTTTGAACAAACATGGCTCTTCCTAGAGCTGGCCAAATAGCCAATTTTTGCAATTGTGGGAAAAGGGCCATGGTAAGTGTGGTGACCAAGAACCCGATGGTCATTCTGACTGAGCTGCAAAGAACCAATGTGGGCAAAACATCAGAATAACTATCACTGCAACATTCCACCAATCTGGGCTTTATGACTGAGTGGCCTGACAAAAGCCCCTCCTCAGTAAAAGACACATGTATACCCATTCGTAGTTTGCAAAAAGGCAACTAAAGCTTTCCCAGACTATGAGATACAAAATTCTTTGGTCTGATGAAACAAAGATTGGTGTCATGTCTGGAGTTAACCAGACTCCACTCATCACCTGTGCAATATCATTACAGTGCTGAAGCATGTTGGTGGCAGTTGTTTTTTTTTTGCTTGAAAGTGCTCTGGGCCTAAAGGGACAACTTTGACAAAGACAATGACCCAAAACACAAAGCAAAGACAACATAGGATTGGCTTAGAGACAGCTCTGCTCGAAAGATCTGACAATACCTCTGCATCGATGGTCTCCATCCAGTCTACCAGAACCCGAGAGTAAACGCAGAGAAGAATGGCATAAAAGCTCCAAATCCAGGTGTGTGAAAATGGTTGCATCATACCCAAGAAGATTCTGTGCTGGAATTGCTGCCAAAAGTGCTACAATTAAGTAACTGAGTGGTGGTATGTAGTATACTGGTAGAAATTTTTCTTTAATCATTTTTACTGTGATAGAGTGCATCAGGACACCACCTTTGTTACTTGTTGTCGCAAAAGAGATGGCGTGTGGTGGGGAAGTGGATATTCTGTTTCCTTCTGACACAGTCTGTAATTCTCACAGTTAACAACCTCCCCAAAAACTGTTTACGATTGCATCTTGGATTCTTTTTGGATTCTCTTTATATAGTTTTTCTTCATATTCATAAAGATGTTTTGAATGGCAATATTAAAGTCTAGCTTAGGCTTGCTTCTTTTTGCTCAATGGAAAACATAAGGAATTGGGAAGAATAACATCCAATCTTCTACAGTATGTAGTTGTTTGAAGTACACTTCAATGCAGCCTGTGGAACAGGGCGTAGCTGAATGTTGGTGACACTCACTCTCTGTCTCAGTTATTTACACAGCTGATGCCGGTGCTTTCAGACATTGCCTTAATGGAGCCTGCTGAATGAGGTAGAGCTAGATCCACAGGCTCAAGCGAAGTGTACTTGTACCTTCACATGCTGTGGTTCACTCACATGTCTTCTCAGATTATCATGAGTATCACGGCTCCAAAACAGATCATCCAACAGTTGGAAAAGCCCTAGGAAAAAAACAAAAGGCCATTCCTTTGAATGTTAAATTAGAAGAGATATAGTTTAGGTAAAGCACTTTATTGAACATTATTAGGGTTTGTTTTGATGACTAATGTTATTATTACATTAATTCTGTCCATTTTCTTCTGTGGTTTGGTGTTCTTTGATCAATAATGGGGATCATTTTTGGGGTAAGGGAACACTTAAAAATGTTTTTCAGTAATTTTAACTAGACATTACATTACAAAAAATAATTTTGCAAAGGGATTTTCAGGAATGAATTAGCTCCTTCCAAAAGTAGTGGAAGCCTGTACACCTCTTCTACTAGGTCATACCCTAATGATTTAAGATATAAACATTAAGATGTCAATTCATGCTGATTGTCATAGCTTCAGAGTTACTGTTCACTCATGTTGAATGTCATAGCTTGCAGTTACTTGGCAGTTAGGTTAGTGATCGGAATAAAACTTGTGCAAAAAAAGGAAGTCTTAATTATTTTAAGTTTGCAAAAACTTTTTTTGACTATACAGTTTATAAATTGATGTAGTGTAGTGTTAATCCTGGTTTTTCCCTGTGTAGAGTTTGCACATCCTCTCCATGCCTGAGTGTTTTTCCTCCCGGTACTCTGGTTTCGTTACACAGTTGAAAGACATGCAGTTTCTGATTGATTGATGGTGCTAAATTGGCCCCAGGTTTGTGTGTGTGTGAGTATGCGTTCACCCTGCAATGAGCTGGTGTCCTATCCAAGACTTGTTCCTGCCTTTCACCTGATGCTTCCTGGGAAAGGCTCCAGCTTCCCAATGACCCTTCTCCAAATAAATGGCTTTTGAAAGTAGATTGATGGATGAATGAGAAAGAGGAGAGGTCGTAAATTTACTTGTGCTTAAGTATAATTAATATCAGATAACACAAATATTACTTTCACTTGAGTAACTTTTAAGGAAGGGGTGTCTACTTTTGCTCAAGTATGGATGTTGATTAGTTTATACAACACTGCTTTTTATACAAATTTAGAGCTAGCAGAATCAGTCCTTTTAGTGCTACTGAGCATATTTTTGTAGCACATGGTTTTAGGAAGAAATTACTTGTCCCTCATAGAATGTTGTCTATGGGACCTGGTATTTGAGATACACTATATTGCCAGAAGTATCGGGACTCCTGCCTTTACACACACATGAACTTTAATGACATCCCATTCTTAAAACATAGGCTTTAATATGTAGTTGACCCACCCTTTGCAGCTATAACAGCGTCAACTCTTTTGGAAAGGCTTTACACAAGGGTTAGGAGTGTGTTTATGGGAATTATTGACCATTTTTCCAGGAGAGCATCTGTGAGGTCAGGCACTGATGTTGGACGAGAAGGCCTGGCTTGTAGTCTCTGCTCTAATTCATCCCAAAGGCGTTCTTTTGGGTTGAGGTCAGAGCAAAAAATAGTCAAGTCAAGTTCCTCCACACCAAACTCGCTCATCTATTTCATTATAGACTTTGCTTTGTGCATTGGTGTGCAGTCATGTTGGAACAGGAAGGGGCCATCCCCAAACTGTTCCCACAAATTTGGGAGCATGAAATTGTCCAAAATGGCTTTGTATGCTGAAGCATTAAGAGTTCCTTTCACTGGAACCAAGGTGCTAAAGATTAGAACTTCCTTTTCTATATGTGTAGTAAACAGCAAATTTTCTGCTGCTGAATTTACTTTGTTTCTAAGATAGAACAAGTGCCCTGTTCAGTGTATAGAACCTAGGGCTCCTGCTGTGTTTCTTATTTCTGTATTGGGAAAACAAACATAAAAAACATTCTGTATTTGGGTAAACTAGAATCATATAACTAAACTGTTCAGATTGTGTACTGCAACAGACATGGACAAATTAGTCTTGTCTATGTGGAGCTTCTTCTCATTATAGTAAACAAAATAATGAGGTTTCATAAATATTTCATAAGACTGTATTAGGTAACATATCTGACATGCTTGACAAACATTCGCAGAGAATTGCAAGGCATACCAAGGCGAAGAGAAGCATGGTTTTTAATAGAAAGTTAGCAGAAAATCTAAAAAATACTTAGAAAAAATGGTGGGGAGAAGATCTTTTTTTTTTTACCTTAAGAAGATCTTGTAATTGTTTGCATGCATGTGTTTGTGTTTTACCAATTACAGTACTTATTTGAACAATATGTAGTAACAATTTTTCTGTTGAGTGTTTATGTACTGAAAATGTAAAATCATTTTGATTTCAGATTTATATACAGAATATTCTAATTAAACAATAAAGAAAAAAATTCATTTGTGTTTTGGAAGTAAAACCAGTTGAGTTTCTGCTTTTTCAGAAAACTAGATTTTGCTTTTTCAGAATAGATGGATAAAAATATTAGTTTTAGTCAAAAACAAAAATTCTGTTTCTTCACAGCTGAAAATATTACCTTAATAATAATAATTAATTTTATTTAGAACCTTTCCCATACTTAACGCACTTCACAGAAATTGAAAATGGAGAAGAAGACATATACAGGGTGGGCCATTTATATGGATACACCTTAATAAAATGGGAATGGTTGGTGATA